>NW_015148980.1:407460-454766 GCF_001465965.1 Polistes dominula | reverse complement strand
TATTATTATATAATATATATATCGTTAAATGTTACTGAAAAATTGTTCATATTGAAACGTTATACATATATTTATATATATGTTAGACATATTTTTACATAGATATTTTTGTTAGTTGATAAATGTATACGGAATCATGGAAAAGAGACTTCATATTATCACTACGTCTTTTAAATCGATCGAGTATCGGTAGAAGAACTCTCGAATTTCCTGTTATTCGAGGCGCGTACGTATCTGATATATAAATCACGGAGGGAGCTATCGAAAAGGGCAAAGAATTCTGTAGGCCCGACGGGTGGTCAGACGTCGTTTTCTTCGATTCCGAGTACGGCTCCGCATTTAAACGACGCTGACAATTAGCGAGTTAATCGCGTAATTGAGTGACGTTCGTTTGTACCAGTAAGTTTGTACGATAGGTTTCTATATATATAAGTATATAATATATATAGTTAAGTACAAGTGGCGCCCAGCAGGACGTCCGATTCCTGAATCGTTAGTAACAATGTTAAACATCGAGTACTATAATGGATAACAAAAAAAAAAAAATTCATTACTATTTGTAAATCAACAGATTTCACGCTACCATTTTAGATATTGGATTTTCCAGAAAGTTCGTACCGATTTTGACGGAATATCGAAATGTAACGCATTTCAGTTTTTTTTTGGTATATATTTATTAAGTGTCATTCTGTTATACAACCTTTCTCAATCTTTAAAGGTAACTTCAAAATTTTGTCTTTACAAAACTTATCAGGTTTTTTAACAAAAGAATTTTATGCCACCTACCGAAAATCGGCACGAACTTTCCGGATAACCTAATATTATTCTTTATTTTAGTTAAAATTTTTTACGCAGTACATTTCGAATGATTTAACAATAAACTTAAATATCTGATGACTACTACTGTGCTTTGAATGATCTTTGAACACTTCAAGTATGTATTACGAAATCTTACGATGATTAATTAACCATACTTTCGATTATTTTCTCATCGAAAAATATTCGTAAGTTTGACAGACTCACAGAGTAAACGAAAGGATACTTAAAAACAATTTCTCATTAACGCGTTGATGGAAAAGAAAAAAGAAAAAAAATAAGATATACACGTAGGACATCGATGGAAAGCAATGCGAGGTTGAATTCACCAGGTACGAGATAAAATCTCCGTGACATTTACATAAACACGGTAGATGTTGTTACGATAAATCCAAGTCTCTTACCCGATAAAATGGAATATTAAGTTTCCCCTGGCACTGCCCACGATGCAACTTGATGTGTCTCACGTACAACTTATACAAGTATACAATCTGTGTATATACAACTTAACGTTCGAAACGTTTCGCTACCACCTCTCGTGTACTAGAATATTTTTTTAAAAGTGCGAACTACCATGTTTGCGTACTTATGCTTTATTCCTGCTACATGGGACGCATTTTAAGAAGAGAAAAAAAGAAATAACTCGAATTATCGTTTACATCTCGTGTCTCTATGCAACTCACCGATCTTTCTATGTAGGTACTTACTTACCTACGTACAAATCCCATTATGGTTTCAGAGACTACCGTAATGTTTGCTTGGCTCGTCAAAATTTTTTTTGTATATTTTAACGACGATACGAGAATATAATATAAATCACTTTGCTGACCTTTCGTTCCTCATTTCATCTCATCTCATCTCATCTCTAGACGTGGTTTATATCACAACGAATACGAAAAGGGTTTCAGGGTCTTTGCTCCAATTTACTCGCGATTCGATCATCCAACTTGTTTATTTATATATAAGTATATACTTCTATATATATAAGAAACGTTGTTGAGAGTCGTCTTGAAACTTTTTCATTTTCACAAGAAACCCCCTTTTAATCGTTCGACCTCGACCGATCGTCGTGTCCCGTAGAAAGTGGCCCGAACTCTCGTCGATATAATGAATTTATTTTTAACCTAATGCGAGCCCTCCTTGCGACAAGGGAGATGAACGATCATGCTGTATTCGGCGTGACGTTTTTGATTCCAGAAAGAGAGAGAGAGAGAAAGGAGAGTACACTTTGCGAACCTTGGAAAAAATTATGCGTGGGCGAGATTGAATATTCAAAGTTTCTCTTTCTCTCTCTTTAAAGAGTCATCTGCCGAGTCTTTCGACCGATAAATTACGACGAGAGGAAGAATAAAATAAAAAAAAAAGGTAAAAAGAAGAAAAGAAGAGAATCAACAAATCTGATCTCATCGCCAACTTTAAATTTTGTATTTAAAGTAAAGTTCCCTCTTTCCCGATCACGAAGTAAATATTTCGAACAAGTAAGTAGTCGAACTTTTAAGATGAATGTTAAATTACGTTTCGATCCCACGTAGTTTTAAATCTCGTTAAATTCTCGAAGAACGTAGAAAATTTCGTAAAGTTTAATGCGTGGGCTTTGACACGTAACGGGAGATAAACGAGAGTGTGTTTACTTTTGTCAAAACAAAAAAAAAGTAAAGAAAAAAAATTCTTCTATGGGCTCGAAGGTGAAAACGGTCGATTCGAAAGAGATTTTTGTTTTTTATTTTTACTATCAAATTACGAAATATTTTGAAATAATATATACCTTATAGAAAAACACCTTGATGAATAATAAAATTAGTTGGTGATTTATCGAATGAGATTTGAACTATTATTATGTTTATCGTTGAAAAATATTTTGACATTTGTGTCCGAATGAATAGAAAAATGATTTGTCTATAATATCATTAAAAAATTGGAAAAAGTTAATATAATAAATCTTTTTTTTTTCTTTTGTGTATTTACTTAAAAAATAATAGAACATAGCATGGTAAAAAAATATTCATTATATATATAAATATATATATTAATTTACATTAATATATATAATATTTAATTATATAATTAATTTATATAATTATACAGGGTGATCTGTTACTGGTGGTACAAGCGAAAAAGGGGTGATTCTACATGAAAAAATGAATCGAAAATATAGAATAAATATTTTTCGTTTAAGGCCTTTGTTTCAAGAAAATCGATTTTGAATTTTTGTAAAGTACGCGTGCACCTGATCATGTCTCGTTATAACAGACCCACGAACTTTTCAGAAATATCCTACGAACTTTTCGCAAATAACCTAAGAACTTTTCGAAAATAACCTAAGAACTTTTTGGAAATAACCTAAGAACTTTTCGGAAATAACCTACGAACTTTTCAGAATTAACCTATATATGTATTTAGGTTATTCTTATATGAAAAGTATATATATATTAATTTATGTTTATATTTGATCGAAGAATGAATGATAAATGTTAGTGCAAAAAATGTGATAAAATTTGTTCAATAAAATATGAAAATACGTTCGGTTCAAAAAGATGATAGTGGAAAAGGAAGCTTTTTATTTATCATCTACTTTACACCAAGTTTTAATGAGCCATTGATAAATGCGAAAATGAGCGCGTTAATGGTATCACCGATATAACCAACTCGTTTAATTCATTTTCCATGACTCTCCCTCTCTTTTTCTAGCAAATAAATGTCGCGAGAAAGAGAGGAGGTGCTCTAGTTACAGTAAACAGGTTGCTAACTAGTGCCTTTGCCGATACACGATCGTGATTCACCATACGCGTTTTAGAACACGATTGGTCCATCATTTTTCATTCCTTAGATTATTTTTTTTTCTATGATAAGTTCGATCTAAAGAAATGTTTCTTTTTTTTTTTAAATCTATTTAGTTAAAAAAACATTTGTTTAGATTCTTATATGTGTAATTTCTATATCGTGTATTCAAATTTAATAATATAAATAACATTTGTTATGTGGATCAGATTATTTATAATCTATGATAAAATTTAAAAATCATTTTAATTAAAAACCATCTGTTTCGATTCCCATTTACAATGTGTCTCAAATTGAATACATGATATACGTAACATTAATAGATCTACGATATAATTTTGAATGAAAAAATAACGTTCGATTTTTATTGATAAATTTAAAAAATAGAAAAATACGAAAAAGAGAGAAGATCTTCTCTTGGGTTGTTTTCTCTTAGGTTTTATCAGAAGGCGTGCTCCAGTTATGGCGGCTGACGCGACGAAGAGATAGGAACCAGGTGTGATTCACCAAGTGTATCGAAAGGAAAGAGAGGAAGTGTACACCGAAGGGAGAGTGAGTGAGAAAGAAAAAGAAAAAGAAAATGTAAACGAAAAGAAAAGAAAAGAAAAGAGAGAGAAAGAAATAAGTAACGTTGGTACAGGGCGTGGTCGTTTCAAAGAGAGCGTGGGGTCCGGTCAGCTTGTGCACTGTTTTTCCATCTGAGAAATGCAAACTCGGCACACGGCAGTTTGCGTTCTTTCGTGATATCGTCTTATTCGCTAGGAGCTCAACACACCAACAAGATATATATATTTCATCTGCATACTTATCTCGCATGGATCTCGCGTAGGGGCTAAGTCGAGTCTCTCTCAACTTAACAGGAAACGAAACTCGGAACGATACGTGGGCAATACACAAGCTTTGTGTTTTTCCACTTTCGGTCTCGTTCACCTGCCTAACTTGATTCTTTTTTTTCTTAATTCCGTTTACAAACGATTTTGTTCAAAAAAAATAGATCTAAATCGATTAGATTTTTGCTACACACATATATCTTTTTTCCTTTTGTTATACAATACTTTTTAACAGGGTGTGAAGAATACGATTTGGGTTTATTGCACTTTGAACGTTTCTTGTTATTGTTTTTATTTGTTTATTAATAGAAAATTAATAGGTTTAGTTTGATTAATTTTGGGAATCTACATTTGGGTGAATATATTTGATATTTGAAAATTTATCTGATGGTAAAAGATAATGAAATATATTCCTCTAACACACACAATATTTTGAATATTAGAAATATCAACTATGTTCAGTCAAAATTAACTAATTACCCCTTTAGGTTTAAGATAACTTTACTTTAGATTGTTTGAAATTTCATAAACAGTTAAGTTTAATAATCATTACATCATAAACAACATCAATGATAGCGTGCAAATGCTAACAAAATATACTTTTCGCATTAAACATTTGTTTGGTGAGAAGTAACTCACAATCAGATTAGCATAAATGTTAGTTAGTGACTTTTACTTGAATATAAACGATATATATTTATACGTATAGTTATAATCATTGTTATTGGGTGATCTATCATAAGATTTTCTATGATGAGAAGATCAAAAAAGAAGAAGAGAACTTTGTAGGACAGTATGACGCGGGATGACTCGTTCAACATAGTGGCATTTAAACGGACATTTACGTCACTTAGGGAGCACTTAGGCCAATGTAAGAGAGCGTAACGATTTATACGGGATAACGAGAACGAAACGGGGGGTGATCGAACGAGATCGTGAACGCCAAGAGAGAGAGAGAGAGAGAGAGAGAGAGAAGTTTCGCGCCCATTTTGGAAAGTGGTCGCATGTAAGCGTTTGATCTCCCGCTCTTTTTCTTGGCAACCTTGAAGTTCCCTTGTAAATCCCTTTTGCCGATGTAGCCGAGCTACATAACCTCACTTCGTCCACTTATTGAAGAAGAAGTCGAACTTCGGACGATCCCGATCTTATACGAGTATTATTATTCCTTCTCGCACTCCATAAACATTTCATAACCGTATTTGGATGGTAATAGTAATGCATTTAATTCTATACACATATAAGTATTTAAGTAAATATACTATACATAAATATTATATATTGGGTTACCTCCTCCTATCCCTTCAAAAAAGTTCATGTTAATTTATTACTATAAATATATTTGATTTATATTTTTCAAGTTGAGTATACACATCATCAGTCAAAATTATATGACCATCTTACAAAATGGTAGAAAATTCAATCATATAAAATTTGCGTGTGAAATTTTTCTTTTTATCTTAGTATAGGATAATCAATCTTTTATTCGAAATATTACTTTCTATTTGAATACATCATTAATCAAAGATTAATTTGTAAAATTTTATTGATTAATTGAAAAAAATGTCATTCGTGCAAAACGTATTTTCAATTTATTTGATTATGTAGTAATTATTTGATCAGGTTTTAATTAAGTTTTAATTTCATAATATAAATTACTTCTTAAAGATTGCAGAAGTAGTTACTTATGATGCCAAGAGTTTAAAGTTTTAAAAGTAAAAGGTCGGATATTTCGATATGTAATTTTTAATAAAATTGATTTGTTTTTTTTTTCTAATTTTGTTACGAAAATAAACGACTAGGGACTTATATCTTTTTGATTATTTATTTTATTCTAAATATTTCTTTTGTTTTCGTAAGTGATAAAATAATTTTCATCGGTGCAGTGTTCTTGATTTTTATAATTATAATTTGATTATTATAATTATTATTAATAAATTATAATATATATATATAATATAATTTAATTAATTAATATTTTTTAAATATAATTTTATATTTAATTAATAATTTAATTATTATTTTTTTTATATAAGAATTTAAATATATATATTATTTAAATAATATATATTTATTTTATTATATATTATATTTAAATTCTTATGCAATTCTATACTTATGCATTAGGTTGCTTGGAAACTATTTGCTGATATTGAATAAAATTTATGTAAATTAGATCACATGTTTTGAAATTTCATGCCAATTTTGCAAAAAATTATTAGAAATATAAATATATATAAATATATAAATAAATTGATATAAACTTTTCGTACATTTCAATACATATATACGATAATGAGTTTGTTTTCATTGTAGAAAATGTTAATTTGATATTTAATTTCTTTCTGGTTATTAAAAATTACTATTATTCTTTTCAAACTATAGAAGATCTTTTTAATTTGACACAAGGTATAATTTGAGACGTTCGATGATAAACGAAAGAATTTGATTTCCGTTAAAGTCGGAAACAAGGTGAGAGGAGTATCTTGACTCTAGTTATTCAAATTACCATGAATTGACTCAAGTTTCTGTACGAGAGATCGTAATGCAACACAACCACCAAGACTAAAACGTTTACGATCGTTGGAATTTAATGTCTTGTCCGTGAGAATTATTAATCGGCAAATGGCACTGTTTCTTTTTTTTTCTTATTTTTTTTTACCGGTAAAAGTCGTAAATTGTTTCACGTGAATTCTGGAATCCTCTCGTACGTATTCTATATATATATATATATACACATATACGTTCACACCCACATGTAGGAAGAAAGAAAAAGTAAGTGAAAATTTATATAAACGAGGGTCTACGAACGCTCCTGTGAGTCATGAGGATATTTTCAATGAGTATTCAACGATTGGCTACCGTGAGACGACGTCTCGTTATGTTACAAAAAAAAAAATTATGAACTATTTAACAGCGGCTCTCCACACGCTATATAATGCGATTAAATTATATTCGCAAAATTTGAAGATGACGAAAACAAATTAGAGATAGAAATATGGATCGTTTATTTTGAAAATGGGCGCTGCAAATCAATTTTAAAATTCCAATTAAAAAACGATTAGCATATATTTTAGTCAATTTAAGGATATAAATTAATTGTGTCAAATTTGGCAATGTTTAGTATTAATTTATCGATATGTTATTTGATTTTATAAATAAATTTATTTTATGTTATATTTAAAAATTAATTAACAAAAATTAATTAAATATTAAATCAAATTAAATTAAAATTTATTATTATTTAATTAAATCAAATTTAATTAAAATAATATATATATATATATATATATATATATAAATGGATTTACATAATATAAACGGTCAATATGACAAATGAAATCAATGTCTTTTATTTCTTTTGTTATTTTTTTGCATCAAAAAAGCTCGATGACCTCTTTAACTTTTTTTTTCCTTTGGCTGACGAGAATAACAAGAGAATGTTATTTTAAGAGATCCATCGACCTCGAAGTATCAAAATTTTCTGTCGAACCTTTCTCTCTCGTCTTTGGTAGATCCTCGAAATTTCTCATCGTTGCCCACGCGTTCATCTCACCGAGAACGAATGAACGAACGAATCGTGGAATCAAATGGGAAAAGAATAAATAATAAAACATATAGCACATAACGCGAATCGAGAAAAAGAAAACATGATGGAGAAAACACGAAGAAACGTACAAAAATCTATGTGTATACGTATATCATTGACCTTGAATCTCCCTACATCGACCTTGAAGTGGTAATAGACCATAAATCTTTATCTTTATGAAGTCATTTTTTTTTCGCTTATGAATGAAACGAGAAAACACACGTTTATTTGTTCTCTATCCTTTTCATTTTTTTATTTTATTATTTTGATATCATCGTTTCATGAATTTCTTCGCATCATCGATACATTAACATATTTATGAGTAAAGCTCACGTAGTCTTCAGCTCAAAACTTGCTTCCTATGGGGTATAAGTGGGGAGAAGAGTTTTTAAATACTTTACTTTACTTTACTTTACTTTGCTAAAGTTACGGAAGGCTGGTCACAGGAAATACTACGACACGTTTTATTCTTTTCTTTTCTTTCTTTCTTGGTAATAACCTTGTTGGTTGGTAATCGAAGGATTGTAGAAGAGAATTTGAGGTTACTGAAAATGCTACACGACTACGAAACGTATTACCATCGTTTGCATAACTAAGTGTCACCACAGTGGGACTCTTGTATGTTGTATAAAACAAATCAGCTTGATATTTATTTTTTTATCGAGTATATTCGTTTATGATGACTTTGTCGTACATTTGGTCTTAATTATTGTATCTTTTTTTCTTTTAATTATCTTATTAGTATATTGGCACATTTTGTAAACGTTTCTTGGTGGTGTAGTGAGAATAAGAAAAGAGAATTTATTCGTTTTTATTGGTCATTATCATCTTAAAATGTCCCATAATTTCAAAAGAAAACGCCATTTTGAATTTATTATAGTTCTTTTGATATTTATGATAATAATACGAATTATACGAGATATTATTTTATATTAATGCAAAACAAATGATAAAATTAAGAAAAATCTGATAATAAATTGAAATTATAAATAGTGAATAAAATTTTTTTACGTTTTATTCGACAATTGATTATATTTTCTATTATTTTCGAAAAATTAATTATTTTTTAGTGTCAATAATTATACCAGCAAATTAGTAACAACAATTTTTAACTTCATTTCGTAATATAAATAGTTTCAATATAAAATATATCATTAATTATTAATTATAATTATCGATACATATATGTACTAATACACACACATACGTAAATACAAAAGTAAAATTGTTCTTAAGAAGAATGAAAAATATTTGCCGAAAGGTTTAAGTGTTTTTCGTGTTTTTTTGCAAATAAATAAGGTAGATGTTATAAATTGGTAGAAAACGAGCTAAAATGATGAAAAAAAATTCGTGATTTTATACAAGCTCGATATATCTTTGGATAATTCGCGATGGCTGGGTTGGTTGTTGTTCGATTTTAAGATTGGCAAAATGGGGGAGATGACCGAATCGTTGAGAAAGACGCAAGTATTTTTCTTTTGTTCGTTTTAACCCATAAAAAGTAATTCCAATTTGTTTTCCGCTCGATTATCGCGAGAATCGTTGTCCCGCGAGAAAGATCTGACTCTGATCGTAATTAAAGTTTCTCTTTTTTTCTTTTCCCTTTATTTATTTCTGTTCTTTTATAATTTTTTTTTTTTAGAGAGAATAACGAACATACGATTCTTCCTGAAACGACCGAGCTTGTTCGGTGAGGATAACAAGATCGTACAGTTTTTCGTTCGATTTAAAGTTTCTCTTTTCCCTTCCGAAAACAACCTCTATCTCTCCAATTAATACGCTTTTATTTCCTTTGTACCGAGTATACTCGACATAAATTTCTACTGTCTTCCTTTTAGTCCCATTATTACCAGGGTTACCAGTAAATATGAGATTTTGTTCTTTAATACTCTAGGTTGTTTTGTTTCATTTCGAAGTCACACACCGAAAAGTAAACGAAGTCAAAACAATTCACAAAATAAAACATTTATTTTATCATATTAATAATTTGAACAATATCAAATATTAGATGGACCACAGAAACTAATGTCGCTTTTTAACCTCAAAATTCAAACGAATAAATTTTTCAAACAAGTTTCTATTATTAATCAATAATTAAATTAATTAATTAAATTAATTAATCACGTTATCAACAACCTTTTTCTATCTGGCATGCCAAATTTTTAATATTAATATATTATTAATATAAAAATTTGACCTTCGTAGTAACGACATTTATTTTCGGTCCCCCTAACATATCATAAGATCAAATTTTTCCAATTTTGTTTGTTTTTGACTTCGTTTACAACATTTAAAGAATTGTTTCTATTCAATATAATTTTGTTTCTTGTAATTATGTTTTGTTCTATAAACTTTTCTTCAATAACTAATAAGATTCATTTTAATGATCATTGATTTTAGCTGGAAACATGAGAATAATTTAAATAATCTTTAAAAGTTTCCAATTTATCGTTTGTATCGTATTTACAGATTTAATATTCGTTGATTTATGCTTTAAACTAAATAAAATATATGTTCACGTTTATCTATGGAAAAGACAATCAAATAGATCTTAGATACTAATACTTGCTAATAACACGATACACGACAATGATTCACGATGCAACCTTGCATTTTCATTAATTCTATGCCGATCGCGTTCGTAGAGCGCGAGGGAAGATTAATGAGCGAATCAAAAGGCATCTCGTACACCAACTATAAATTACTTATTCGAACTAATGTAAGTAAAAACATAGTTGTCTTTTGCTAAGCGATATACATAAGTATGTTATTTAAAAAAGATAAATAACGATTCGTGGAATTTATTATTTATTCATTAGAATAATAATCGAGAACGTATTGTGTCCAATTAAGAATCGTTGATTTAAGATTATTATCATTACTTGTTTACAAGTAATTATTAATCATTGATTAGTTAAATAAAATATGTTATAATTTTAATTTAAAGGGAACGTCGTTTGTAAGAAAAAAAAACATAGACAAAAAATGAAACGACATAATTAGAATAAATATATTTAGAAATAAATAAAATCATCTAATTACGTGATAAGTTAAGATATTATAAAATATAATAATATTTTAAGTTAAGTATGATAATAAGATTCAACGTGTTTCTTTGACTAATCATTTAGACGTAATTCAACAATTTATCGTTAACAACCAATAATAAATTAATTAAACAAAAATTTGACTTATTTAACAAAATATCACGAATATTAATTTTGAAATTTAATCGTAACGATTACTTTGAATACATACTTGTATATATTAAATGTAACTCGAGTATTCGAATTTTGAATAAAACTACGAAACTATTATAGTAATGTTTAATTGTTAATTAAAAGATAATTCTTGATCGAACACAAAATCGATTTGAAGGAAAACACAGTGAAACTTTGTGGTGCCACAATGGCGAACTCAGTTCCGGGATCCGGATATAATACGAGAAGCGTGACAAGACCGCTTCGACCTTTTATGGGTCGAACTTACCTTGATGTCCAAATGGGCGATATTTCTTTCGTGGAGGTAGGCAAGTCCTTCTACTAGTTGCCTCACAAAGTGGACGACGTCACCTTCGAGGGGCACCAAATCACCGTCGATCAGAGTCTGCAGGTCGCCACCTGGGGCACTGAAAAGTCACGCCTTTCGTCACGCCTATCTCAACGCTAACTCAAATCCTCCCTCTATCATTATCTCTCTACGAATCGTTAATAATAAAAATTACAAAAAAAATATATATATATAAAGAAACAAAGGAAAAGGAGAAGAGAATAAAAGAAATGAAAAGAAAAAAAAAAACTTGGAACAAAACTCTCACAATTCCATGACCATAATAATCTCCTTCGGTGTCTCGTATACGTCATGCAACCGAACAACCCGCGGCGATTGTGAGCAAAGAGACAACAGGGCGATTTCGTGTCTTAATTCGGCACTGCAATCAGCGTTGAATCTGTTCCTGGATGAATACTTGGCAGCATAAACCGTACCGGTTGAGCGAGATCTGCATCGATATACTCTTGCCCATTGTCCGCTGTAAACAATACAAACGAACAAACAAAATGATTTAAAATAAAATGAAAAGACATACATTAGTTAATTTGTTAATTTAAAAAATTTATTCGAGATCGAAAAGAAGAGATAAGACTGAACGATACTTAAAATAACACACTGTTATTTTTACTTGATTTTTCATCATTGACCAAAAATGTTTAAACAATCGAAAATATAAGTAAAATGCATTACAGTAGTGAAAATACCTTAAATGATTGTTAAATTATTAAAGGAAATGTCTATTGTTATTTAAAAGCACGGAATATATGTTCGGAGTACCGTCCTCTTCGAAATTCACCTTCAGACTAGCACGTTGTCCTGTATATTAAAATTCTTATATTAAGAGGTGTTTACATGACTTTCCGTACATTGCGTATGTGTACAACGGTAATAATATTCCTAATTAATAGAATTTAAGATTAAAACGTTCTGATTTTAGCATTTTTTGCATTCTAATGTAATTATTTTATCGATCCTGCGCAGTGATGATTTCGGGAGTAAAATTTTGCTGTAATACAAGTGGAGTGTGTTAAAATATTAAAATAAATGTTAATTAATAAATAGGAGTGTCTATTGTTGTTTAAAAGCACGGAATTATTGATCGGTGTACCGTCCTTTTTGAAATTCACCTTCAGACTGGCACGTTATCCTCTATGAAAATTCTTATATTAAATGTTGTTTATATGACTTTCCGAATGTCGCGCATATGCATAACAGAAATAATCTATCTAATTAATTGAATTTAAGATTATAATTTTTTGATTTTAGTATTTTCACAGATATGCAATCTTCGGAAAGTCATATAAATAATATTTATAATAAAAGAAGTTTCATACAGGACAACGTGTCAGTCTGAAGGTGAATTTCAAAGATGACGGTACTCCAATCAATAATTCCGTGCTTTTAAATAACAATACACATTTTTTACGATTAATTAACAATTATTTTAATATTCTAATACCCTTTACTTATATTATCGGTATTTTTTACTCCCGAAGTCATCACTGCGCAGGAGCGATAAAATAATTACATTAGAAGGCAAAAAGTGCTATAATCAGAACGTTTTAATCTTAAATTTTATTAATTAGGAATATTATTACCATTGTCTCATGCGTAATGTTCGGAAAGTCATATAAATTGCATTGAATAAAGGAATTTTAACAGATGACAATGTGCCAGTCTGAAAGTGAATTTCCAAAAGGACGGTACACCGACCAATAATTCCGTACTTTTAAACAACAATAGACATTTCTTTCGATTATTTAACAATCATTTAAGGTATATTAACTACTCTAATGCATTTTATTTATATTTTCGATTGTTTAAATATTCCTACTCAGTTATGACTTTGATTTTCAAATGATCATCTTATAAAATATCAGATCGAAATTGTTTAATATTCGTAGTATACTAATACATATGTAATGTTTAAATAAATGTACTGTTATTTAAGCATTACTAAATTATATCCAGCTTATATGATATCTTAATGAAACAATTGAAAACAAATTTTACTTAATTTTCTTAACATTACTTTCCTATTTGTTTAATTCATTTATTATAATATATATATATATTTTTTAAATAAAACTTATTAGATTTTTTATGTATATTAACGTATTTATTTTGAAATTATTTCTATCTTGAACATACTATAGTAATATTTTTTAATCAAAATTTTAATAAGCATAATAGTATACAATTTTAAATGATACTGTGTGAAGTCAAGTTTCGATTCATGACACACACACACACACACACATATACAGCGCGATGATTTCGATGTTCACAAACGAAGACGCGTCTTTCTTTATTGCAAGGTCGACGCCGCGGCGCCTGGCAAGGTTGCTGCCTTCCTAACACGTATTCTTGTATTTTTATTCGCCGTTATGCACAAGAGATTTCATTACGCAAATTCGTGGCATATATATATATATATATATATATAACACAATTTATTGTTTTTTGATACTACAAAGATATTCCATTTAAAAAAATATTGATCTCGTTAACTCACGAATTAAAGGAGCAAGTAATTTCCATTACGATTTACTTTATACGTTCGAGATAAATTTGAGATAACAAAAAGATCGTTGACTATTAACCATAATCACTTTCAATTTTCCTTCAGAACTAAGATACGAATAAATATACGTACATATACGGAATTCTTTTGTGGATAATAAAATATTAAAATGAAAAAACATGTATATATATTATAAAAGGAGAAAGGAAAAAAAAAGAGAGAGAGAGAGATGTGTATGTAATTTCTGGGTGCCCTTTTACCGTGAATTCAAGGTTATATCCCTTCTAAAAGCAATTACGGTGAGTCGCGATATCGATGAAGACACGTGTATAATATATCGTGGCTGGAATCACAATGCGTGTGTCCTATATACGGCATAGCGTTGCATTATTCTCTCTTGAACGAGATCATTAAGGTATACTATGCGATTATTATTAAAGATTTCATGTTCGGTATATGCACGGTATCGTAGAAAATTGGATTTCATCGATCGGCGCTCATTGAGATCACCATTGGTTGAGAACCAGTCAAAGAAGAAAAAAAAAAGAAAAAAATGTTTGAGAACGCGTACGAGAAGTTATGTTGAAATGTTTCGCGACATTAGTTAATAATTTATGGAAAATTTATATATTTATGTCGTTTTACGTATAATTATTTCTAGTTACGTTCTATTTTTTTTTCTTCTTTTTTTTTTTTTATCGTCTTCCTTCCTTTCTCTTTTTAAATCGCGACGTCTGGAAATAAAGTAACAAAGTACTTTTACTTAACATAATTGATCGAATAAACATTAGATCGTGAGTTGCGTATGTTAGAGCGTAAACAGATTACGGAATTTATTAGCAAGTAAATTATATACTTAAATACTGGTTGTAACAAAAGTTGCTTTTACCGAGAACAAATAAAATATATAAAATATGTATATATATTATAATATATTATATATATACTTATATAAATATTATATTAATATAAAAAAAATCTTAATATTGATTTGCCATTAGAATATTAATTAAATATCTGTCCAGCACAAAAATTACAATTTTTCAATTGAATAAAGTACTTTTTGGGACACCCTATATTTAAAATCGAATATAGACGATAAATAACGTTATCCACGATATTAAAAGATATAATAAAATAAAAACAAAAAAAATGTATATTTACCTTTAGTAGGAAAATCGTTTAAGTCGATTTATAGATTTAATACCGATCATGATGAAATCTGGATAGAAATATTTGTCTTTGTTAGAGTTCTTTAGAAAAATCGATGTCATTTGATCACCTTTTATGATACCTTTCCTTTTTAATGTGGTATAAACCGAGTACGTGCCGAATCGATTTCGTAGCAATGATTTTCTAATACATGGAAAGAATCCGTATTAAGAGAAGCGTTAGAAATTGCTACGTTTGCTGTAATTGGCATTAGTTGATCGACGGGTGGTGTGTCGCACTTGGGTGTAAAGTCATTTCCATACCTGTCTAACTTCGATAAGTCTTGCGAATCAATTGGCTAATCGATAAAAAAAAAAATAAAAAGAAGAAAGAAAAAAAAGAACTTCTTTTTATCTTTATTTATTTATTTATTTATATTTGTTTCTATCTCATAAATCTTGAATTTGTCATCGAAGAATGGTTATGGTAAATGTAATCGACAGTTTTATTATAGTTAATTCATAAAGAATGATATAATATACTAATAAGTTAACGAGAAAACAAACTATCCTTTTCCTAATTCGATGAATGGGTTTGTAATCTTTATTATAACATTGGTAAGAACGAAGAGAGAAGAGAATGAAATTACAATGAGTGATATGTTGACCTTTTTTTTTCAAACAATAAATGATATTTTACAACCTTCAATAAAGCTATCTTTGTTATTTCTAATGTAGTATAATATAAACTTATACGTATTTATAATAAATACATTTGAAAGATAAGTGACTAAGTGAATTGGACTTCATTAGGGATGTTAAAGCAAACCGAGATAGTTAGTATTGATATAAGAGTCAGGTAACGAGTTATCAATGTACTCTCTGCCATCACCCATTAAAAGGATCATTAACATATCCATGAATATGAAACGACAGAAGAAGATTCATCTATTATCGGTCGGTTATGCGATTTTGGGGTGTCTCCTTTTATTATTTTTTTTAAATTATTAAAAATATTAATTATAAAATTATTATTTTATTAAAACGTACGTTTTAAATAAAAATCATGGAGATTTGTATAATATTTTCGATATGAAAATAAAATTATTAAATTAATATATATTATTATATTATATATAGGTATATTATTATTAATTTTAATATTATTAATTATAATATATTATTATATTATATTATATATAAGTTATATATTAATATTATATATATTATTAAATATATATTCCCTATATATTTGTACGTGATTTGATACTGGACATATACCGGGTGATTAGCGAGAAAAAGGAAATTCAATTTCCATAACGCATATTTCAGATTCCAGTTTGAATTTAAATGAAATTTTTTTACGAATGGAATATTCTTGCTAATCTTTAATGCCATTGCAAAAATCCTGTTTAAATTTTATTAATACAAATATCATACATAATACATAAGTGTATATATCTATCCTTTTTTTTATTTTTTTTTATTTAAATGATATCCTGAAGATAAATCTAAATAATTATTTTCAAGAAGAAACGTATATATTGATATTATGTTAAAGATTGTTAGAAAAAAATTTATTGTGAAATAAGAGCAATAATGTTTAGATCGTCCAGATAAGATATTTAGTTTTTATCATAGGATTTTTCAGATTTGACGGCGACGTACATATCTCTGATATTTTTTTTTCTTCTTCTTCTTCTTTTCAATTTTCCTAATAAAGAAACTAGACTCGCATTAATGTCAGCATAAATAGTAACGAGTCATCGTTTATTCAATCGATATTGCGTACAAAGCAACTTATCGATTTTCCCGAAGTTAGAATTTATTCGATAAAGAATAATCAAATGAATTTCAACCCTGTGTTTTCCCTTTCTTTTCTATAAATTAATAATTTATCTTTCTTTCTTTCTTCGGATCGTAATTTTGTATAAAAATGTATATCCAATTGAAAAATTGATTAAAAAGACTAATGTAACGCTTTATATTTTCAATTGAATACGTGGGTGTAGTTCCGTTTGGATCGTAAATAATCTCGGTTCGTTTCCATAAGTCATAACATCGATGGGGGACGAGCAACGATTACGAGAAAAGATCGATTAACATAAAATCATATGGCATAAGATCGCGGAACCGGACGGTGTTATTTAGCGTGTTAATACGCACGTTCGCAATAACCATCTACAAACTCTGAACAATTTGAGATCTACGCCAATAATAATAACAATAACAATAATAATAATAATAATAATAATAATAATAGTAACAATTATTAGCCAATTCGCGTGGACTCTTCACAGAGACCTGACGCAATAAATATGATTAATGTACGACGTATGGTGCCGCGTCACGTATATCGTATATCGCGTCCGCAGCTACCGCGCGTAACGTCTCCGTGACAAATTATATATATCATAGTAGAAGTCAATTAATCATTGTCGGAGAGATCACAGTTAACGTTCTTATAAAAATTTTCATAATAAATAATCATTCACAGTATTAATATACAAATTAATTCTATATGATACACGTAACGATTACTCACCGATTGAATTAAATCGTAATCATTTTTAATTGTTTATATATAATAAGTATTAATAATTAAGATGAGTCTTACCTAGCAAAAGGTTTAGAATCAATCTCATAGTGTTCGGTAATAGGTCCGGTTTTGACCACCCTGGCAAGTTGTGTCTCCTGAACGAGAACCAAGCCCTCTTTCACGTGTTTCTCGCTCCACTGAACTCTGCATCTTCCTCTGCACCTCTCCTCACCGTGAACTCTCTCCGGTAGTTCCCCTTTCCTCTTGGAGTTCATGCATTTCGAGGACGATTGGAGATTGCGATGCTGAAACCTCGGCGAAGTTTTTCTCGTAGACGACATTGTTGGCGCTTGGTGACCCGACTGATAGATCATCTTTTATCTTAGGAATTTATCTAACTTCTTTATTTTGTTCTTTTTTGCTAATTTTCTTTTCTTTTTTTAATTTTCTATCTCTTTTATTTCAAACACGTGAACTCTTAGTTTTAATTGTCGTGCCTCAAGGGAGCCACCAAGCAAATTCCTTCTTACGATTATTTCCATTCAATTTAAAACGGCATTCGTTGAACATTTCGAGCAAATCGCGATTCCTTCGAGCATTTATCGCAATCGGCGATTGATCTCTCACCAGGGAATCGTTATTATCGAGCTTCTCGATCGAACCGATTTGTCAATGGTTAAACCAATTTCGTTTGTACGTGTCGATTATTTTCTTCTCTTTCTTTCTTTCTTTTATATTTATTTTTTTGTTCTCGACTATACAGTTCGGATTAATATTTTCCGCAATTTAAATTCAACAGCAATTTATTGTAAAAGTTGTAAAATTCTACGATGGCGAAGGTTAAATCGCTGAAACGTAAAAATCAACTTATATATACATATAACTATTACGTAACTTTGAATGACTTTTGCACGACATTAAACGCATCGTAATTAGGTGTCCTTCGTTATGCTAAACGAGCAATCATCTACAAGAAATCGATCCAACGAAGTTCGATCAACGAAGAATTATCGATTCTCGCGATCTTCTACGGAAATATCGCGAAGGCGTATAGCAGAGGAACCTTTTTTTTCTTCATATTTGAACAAGAAAATCGACAAAATCAATGGTATAGAAAACTAGGTATATTTACTTACGAGATAGTGAAAGTTACCCGGATGGTAAAAGTAATTCGAAAGAGAACAAATTTCTTGGGATAGAGAAAAGATTTTTTAAAAAAATACCTGTTAAAAATAAATACCGATTGATAAATAATTAATAATAATAATAAAACACGTTAAGAAATGTTTGATTGAATAGACACCACTTAGAATGTAAAAAACTATTTATAAATATTATTATAATTATTATTTATATTTAAAAATATATAATTTAATTATATTTAATTATATAAATATTAATAATAATTATATAAATAATATTAATATATATATATAATTATATATTATATTATATTATTTTATATATTATATATAATTAATATTAATATATTTATAAATATTATTATTATTATTATTAATTGACATTATATAGGAACTCGATAATATGGAAATTC
This sequence comes from Polistes dominula, assembly GCF_001465965.1. Next base: position 435,435 of record NW_015148980.1, on the reverse strand, counting down.
AAAAAGGACGGTGAAGGTTTTTTTTAAGACCACCCCCTTACCCTTTGCTAAAGACACCTTTTACTAATCGGACGAAGAAAATAAATAAAGAAAAAAATAGGGTTTTGTAAGAAAGAGGGTAAAAATGAACGCACCTCTCTCGTGATAAGACGGAACCAATCGGAATAAGTATCCTTCCGTGTTTAGCCGAGGAATCGTTACCGAGCTTCTCACATCCTCGGTTTACCGATCGCCACCGCGTTGTCGGATTCGTGCGGGAGATCGCGAGCTTCACGGTCCAGCGCCGAGCCTGAAACTGGCCAGAGAATTGCCGCGAGGCCGCAACCGGTCCGAGGTTGAAGTGCCGAGTTTCTACACGGTACCCTCCTCCGGTACCCCTCTTTTTCTTCTTCTTCTTCTTCTTCTTCCTCCTTCTCTTCCTCCTCCTACTCCCGTTGTTCAAACTCTGCGTCTTTGTTAAACTCGATATATCGTTCGTACGTGTTACTCGTCATCATCAACGTTGTTGGGTTGCTGGGTTGTTGGTTGTTATTGTTGTTGTTGTTATGTTTCGATATTTCTGGACATCGATGATCGAACTTTGCAACTCAATTGCGTAGGTGATGTTTTCTTCCGATCATCATTTTTTATTATCAATTTATTTATATCTCTATAGGTCTGTGTGTGTGAGTGTGTGTATGAACGTGAGTGTGGTTTTCTTTTTTTATATCTGATTATTTTCTATCGTTTAATATTAATCTTTTGTAATATACTTTTTATAATAATTATAATATATAAGGTCATCGCGCGTTTTTCTAATAAATTTATTTACATGTGTGTATGTTTTATCTTTTTAAATTTAAATTTGATTATTATATAAAATGAATCTGATGAAATTTGTGTATGTTTCGTGTAAGTCCATTATTATAATTTTCGAAATATACATTTTGTTTATTTCAAATATACTATTCGTGTTTCCAATACAATTGTGTATTTGTTAACACTTTAATGGCCACACGTCTACTTACTTAGTCAAATGTTGCCAGAATCCAGTAATATTTAAAAAAAATTAATTAAAACAAATTTGATCAAAATTTACGAAATAATACAATATGTCCGACCATACACATAAAACAAAAAACAATAGCAATTAAATAACAAATTGAATATTTTTCTTTTGTGTGATAATTATTTAATCAATCGCCTACATTTAAAATCATGATTCATCACATACATGTTGTGTTAGTGGCCACTAAAGTGTTAAACGATTGTTTAGATATTGTAAAGTAAAATATTTCAAATACTAGAAAATATTCGATTCTAAGAATCTACCTTCGTACTTTAACAACCTCGATAGAAATAATCCAGTTTTATGTTCTTGTTCTATGCAGGAGAGAGAGAGAGAGTATTTACGTTGTCCAGGAAGAGGTCCCATGTAACCGGAGCGACCTTTAACTTCTCTCGTTACGATAATCCTAACTCGTACCGTAATTGAAAATTACCGTATCACTGTACTGGAATCTTCTTCAATTGCGAGAAACGAAAACGAGATTATGTTAAAAACGCTTATCGTTGGAGTTCTTCTTTCCAGCTTCATATTATGTTAAAACAATATTTTTTCAAAAAAATATGCTTTTTATTATTTTGTAATTTTTGAGGATAATTGTAGCTATGGGAAAATAAATGTTGCAACCAATATTCAATATATTCGCATAAGTATAGTGACAAGCAATTAGTGCCTACAATTAGTAACGACGTGTTTGATGTCTACCGTGCCAAGGATAATTGCTCGCCTATTCGTCAATCGATTACTATTTTCAATGACGAATTCAAACGTTCCTACTGTAGCAGACCTTACCTCGAGATTGACAAGAAATTAAACGTTTTGGCCTTTACTTTATCTGACGCATCATTTTTCAGTAATGTTGATTCCATCGAAATTACTTCCGTTTCCTAAAGAATCTTATACTAAACTATATATATATATATATTTTTTTTTTATTCGATGAAGAAGGTAATATTATTCTGTCTCTTTTCAAATCTTGATCCTTTATTATTCGTGACTATAATAGAAGAGATTCTCGTTTGTAAGCAAAAATTTTATTCACCGATAAAACGTGATAATATTATTCATGAAATCTTACAAGAATCTTGAAAAGTATTAATACCAAACGAAATGTGAATTTCAATCAATTTTAAATCTATTTCGTTGTGACGTCACTGTCATTTTTTTTTCTTTTGAAGACAGGACAGTGAACGTAAGAAACGGATACGGGATGATTATTACCTACTTATTACGATGTTAGAAAGTTTAGTCGAAAGTAAATAACATTTCTACGACTCCTACGTGAATCATCTCTTCTATTATACGTATAAATCAATTAAATTAATTTTTCAAATGAAATTATTTAAAATAATATCTAAATACGAACAATGGCAAATCGTATTAAGCGACCGATTAAATTATCGGAGCCTTTTCAATTCAAGTTAGGAAAAAAGAAGTTTCAAAAAAAAAAAAAAGAAAAACTCAAGTTTTAAATTAACTAAATTTAAATTTAATTAAATTTTTTGTTGAACCTTTTTGAAGATTTTTTTTTGTTGAACCTTGTTCTCGAATTTGTCTCGAACCTTAATGAAAAGAAATTTGAAAACTTTGGGACACTACACAATCATTTAATTTGTTTACCAATTAATCCGTCATCTTATACAAAGATAAAGTTAAAACGATGAATTATCTATCAAAATAGTTAGTTTCGTTAGATAAGTATAAAACTGACATCATACATCGTAAGGTAGATTAGTCAGCTAAAATTATATCAATCTTGTTCATAAGATATCTATATGAAATAATTCGAATCTCTAGAGAATTATATCTTCCGTAATTCACACGGAATCGAATATTAAAGTGAAATAAATCTATCCAATATCAATCTATCATTCTCTCGGCTTACATTTACAGAAATGTACGTAAGAACTAACAAACTAACTAACTAACTAAATGACTAACGAAGGACCAACGATCTCACGTAAAACATGCCATCTATAGAAAAATTAACCAAAGATACGACCTCGTTGTTTAAAATGAATTATCTTTCCATCTCATTCTATCCCACTCTCTATCTCTATCTCTCTCGTACTTACTTTTTCTTATAATCGAGGGAAAAAGGGAAACGTCTAAAACGAAAACGTCATAGTCTTCGTTCGATTAATGATTTCTGTTTATAGATATCTACTAGCAGGTGCAATAAATTCAAGTACAGCGTCATTCTGTTGACTTTGATGTTTCTCGTTATTTGCACCGATGTCCTCGGTTGGATACGTTGACATCTTCTCACTGCAATAAAATGCATACGTCTCACTTTCCTTTTATTTTTTTCCCTCCTCCACGTTCGTTTTTTTTTCTTTTTTTTTTTTAAATGAAATGTCACTGACTGGACTGAATCCTGCGTGCGATGAGACGATGACCTTAAAAACGAGAGAATACCGACAAATTGTCCTCGTACTAACAGAATAAAAGCATTATTTTATACTTTATATTTACATTTTCAGGATTTCGTCGAGATAAAGTATAAATAATCGCGGATATATATATATATATATATATGCGAAATTTGATCTTTACAGATGTTTCCTGTGTTACTAGTAGGGTGAACAATATACCGTTAACCTTTTGGGTACACATTTATTTGAAAATTACTTTGAAATATTGTAATTATTTAAATTAATATTAAATATATTATTAAATATTAAAATAATTTAAATTAATATTAGATATAATACTACATATTATAATAATTAATTATAATAATATAAAAACTAGTTATATTATTTTAAATTAAACCAAAATGAACTATTTAAATCCCGTCTCAGTTTCAATGACGTATCAGAACGTCACGTGCGTCTTTGTCCAAACAAATGCATGACGATACGTCAAATGTAGCCAAAGGGTTAATGGAGAATTCATTTAATATTAAATTTGCTTTTTTTTTTACTACTACTACTATTATTATTCAAGATATAAAAGTCTAAACCTTTATTTAAACTACAATTTATATTCAGATGTATAAGAAATACGATATCTTCTTCTTAAACTTGAGAAACTTCCATTTTAATCTTTTTTATCTAAGCAGTTACCGATTAGACACTTATTAGCGACTTTATAAAAGATAAGATCACTTTTGTGTAAGAAGACAGAGAGAAAAACTTAGTCACCCATTCGTTTATAAATAACAAACTCGGTAAGATAAAGTGCAATGAAAAGTATAGCTATTAAATAAAGCTTATTGCTATTAAAAGTACTTCGATCCTTATTTATCCTTATTTTTTGTTCTTCTATATTTTAATACCTGTTTATACCTAGAAATCGTACGAATTCATATACTTACCCAAACACATATTTACTTATATGCATAAGAGAAATGAATAAATTAACGGAAAGATAATTCTGCCGGAATTAATCGTTAAATTGGAGTTTTATTACTTTCCATTATTTACACAAGTACGATGCCGTTTTATGACTTCTTGGTGGTAAGCCACAAAATATGTGCTAACACACGTACAAAAGGAGTATATATGCTTCCATGTATATATATACGTGTATAAATAATTTACGAATAAGGGAGATAAAGGTAGATATGATTTTTCGTTAATGTAATATTTGACGATTATTAATGATTGTAATGGTGGCGGAAAGGGAAAATAAATATACACATATATTACATATAATAATAATATATTTTATAATATATATTATATTTTATAATAATATGTTTAATATATAAATATATTATATTATACTTATAATATAATATTATTATATATTTATATTTATATATTTATATAGCATTTCACTCCAAGGTACAATTCAAATTCACATACTAACCGCGGACTTACGGAAACGAATCCTTGGACCCGTCTAACAATTAGCGGAAGATGCCTTCCCATACAACAAAGCTTCAGTTTCCCATGCTAAATGCATATCTATCTAAGCATACTAAAAAGCCAAAAAATAAAAAAAAATAAAGGACGGTAGCTCCAGTTTAAAAGTTAAATGAACATGATACCATCCTTGGGAATAAGATAGAATCATGGCTCGCGTGGGCAGGGTCGCATCCCTGAAGTAAATTCTTTATTCGTAAATGGTACCCTTTGTGAAAAAAAATTTACCCGCTAACTATTAAACCGCTTCTGAAAAATACATTTTAATGAATATTAATACAATTTTATTTGCAATGTAAGTAATTAGAGCATCTTATATTACCTTCCGGTCCAGGAACGCAATCAAGTTGAAGACAGTCATCTGGAAAACTAAAAACATAAATTCATATTAATATTATTTTCTATTCAAAGTAAGTTAATGTGCATGGAACGTTTAAACCAATGTATATGCGTTGAAACAATCTGAAAAATAATTAACGTGTATTAGAATATTAAAATAATTGGTAATTAATCGATAAAAGTGTCGATTATTGTTTAAAAGTACGGAATATATTTTCGGAGTACCTTCCTCTTCGAAATTCACCTAAAGACTGACCCATTGTTCTCTATAACAAAACTTTGATTAGAAAGTTGTTTATATGACTTTTTATATGTCGAGCATGTGTGCAACGGTAATAAAAATTCTAATAAAGAAAATTCAAAATTAGTACGTTTGGATTATTATATAGTAGCAATTGCTACCTAATATATTGACCTATTATATAGTAGTAATCATCAAAATTTCTGTTTCAGAAGCGGTTTAATGGGTAACGGGTGAATTTTTTGTTCGCAAAGGGTACCATTTACGAATAAAGAATTTTCTTCAGGGATGCGATCCTGCCCACGCGAGCCATGATTCTATCTTACTCCCAAGGATAGAATCATGTTCATTTAACTTTTAATCTGGAGCTACCAAGATGCTATTATTCGAGAAGTAAATCGATTTATTCGCTTTATAAATCGCAAAGCGACAAAGCGTGTAGTAAAGGAATAAAAGGAGGTTCTTGCTGATCTTAGGGTAACGATATAAACCTTTTGAAGATGAATTTATTAAGCTATTTCGATCGTTGCTTCGTTTCTCTTCTATCAATGCTAATTACGCGAGATAATTCGAGTTCTTCAACGACTGCGAGCGAGTGTCTGTTACGAACGATTTAAGAGAGGCAGAAATAGAAAGAGAGAAAGAGATAGAGAAAGAAATAAAGAGAAAGAGAAAGAGAAAGATCTTCTTCAATCCCATAGAATGCAGTCTTTGTGATAGACATCGGGCGCCACTTTCTTACTTTGTATATACGTAATGGTCGTCAGATAAATTTTGAATTAAACTTCTCGCATAACTCGACTATAATATTTTTATCGATATCTCGTGTGATTTTTTCCGAGTAAGGGGAACGCCCTATGTCTAACAACGCGTAGGTGTGTCACGGACAAAGGGTTTCCTGTTTCTAACTTAAACCAAACCACATTTATGCAAATCCATTTCTATTTTATACGGATCATCATCCTCCATTTAATAGTCAAAACATATCAAGGTTAACAAACGCTACGTTCTTTCCGTAATAAAGATACAGAATAAGATGATAATAATATTAAGATATATATATATATATATATAATCGTTAATTTGCCCATAATCATTATTTTGTCTTTTTAAAGGGCTGACTTTGGGATTAATAGAATCATCCAAACAATGACGTCATCGTATTACATCTACCTTCCTCTAAATATGTCCAATAGAATGGTGAAAGTAGGCGATTTCGTTTGTAATAAAAAAAAAATAATAAAGAATAACGATTCTCGAGAAGATAATCGTGTTAAAAATTTCATTTTATTATGATAAATGAAAAAAAAATACAAAATAGAATGATGAATTATTAATAAAGAGAAAATCGTAATACGTGTTCGTAGCTGTTGCTAAAAATGATTAAGATATGTTAAAATACAAAATCGATACTAATAATTAATTGAGATCTAGTTACGAAAGATTTTGTGATCGTTTTGAAATATCCACTCTACGAACTTTTCAGAAATATACTCTACGAACTTGAAAATGAAAAAATGATTATAGCATATTTAGTCAATTCCAAAAATACATTAATTGATATTTATATATAAGTTAATTTATAAATATACTAGGGTGCCCCGCCACGCGTTGCTGTGGCTCACAATCAGTCCGATACACACGTCTTTAAGTCAACGAATTACCTTATACCGCCATCTGTTAGAATCTTATCGAACTAATAGAGATAATCATGACTTTTTGTTAATAAACAAATAATTCGCAATAAAATAATATTGCAATTATAAATTGAGATATAAACTATCTTATCTTTTAAGTTGGATGAAACTGCACACAGTGTGCAAAATTTTATTAAAATCGGTTCAATAGTTTAGGAGTCCATTGCGGATAAACAACGTGACACGTAATTTATATATATTAAGATAATAATATAAATAAATAAAATATAATTAAATATAAATATTTATATAAATTCATTCATATAAATTAATATAAATTAATATTAGTAATGTAATGTAATGTTTACTATTAACTTATAGATATGTAATTTGATTAAATATAAATTAATTTTTTTAGACTTTTATTAAAATACTATATTTAAAAATAATTAAATAAATTATATATATATATATATATTCACAAACTGTAAATGAACTTTCACTATTTTCATAATTGATCAATTATAAAAATCATTTTATTTTTGTTAAATTTAATTAAAATTGGTTGTGGATCGGGTTGGTGGCATGATAACAAACTTGACATTACAACTATTATTATTTATTATAATCAATTAATTCCAAAACTTACATATTTTTATGGTCACCAAAGACCAAGCGCAAACGCGTCTACATCACGTGGAGCTATATATACGACTAACTACGGTAAAACAAAAAGGAATCATTCGAAGAAATTTGGATCGAGTCGGATCGAGTCGGCCACTGCCGCTCAAGCTTATCAGCAATACAAACTGTACATACTTCAACAATTTCATTAAGGAAAAACCAAATATCACATAAAAATTGATGGTGGTATCGTATCGTATCGTATCTCAAAGTTGGACAAAGTTCGCATTTCAAATGAAAAAATACGGGATATACCTTTACGATTTCTTTCTTTTGAACAACATTGCCGCCGATCTCACTTGAACCGATAATGGAAACTGCCGAGGGCGACTAACGTTCATTCGACTATCCGTGGCGCTTAGAAATTGCTAAATCAACACTAGGAACGGTCGAACGTGGCACCTGGCACGACCAAATAAAGCTACTACCACTGTCACGTATCCATAATTTTTCAATGATAATTCGTTAATTAGCACGTAAAGTTCTGGGGCGCGAATTGTCGGTTAGTTGTTTGTATAAAAAAAAAAAAAAATATAAAAAATAGGAGAAAAAAAGTGAGAAAGAGATAGATGACAAAGGTACAAAGATAAATGTAAAATAAACCGACTTTTTAATTAATTAAGAGTCGACAAAATATACAATATCATAGTAAGTTTCGTCGTTGAATTTATTTCGTTCATCGTTCTTTTGATCTAACCTTCAATATACAATAGATTATGTATATTAGTATGGTTAATAAGCTTATACTTTGTATGAAGTCGTGCTAGAGAATAATTTTTAATATATTTATAGTATTTTTTGATGATCATTGTTATGTCTAATTTAATTTTTTATGTTTTATCTATTAAAATAGTTAAAGATTACTAAAAATAGTAAATTAAAGTTGGGAAGATAATATATACATTAAATTGTAATAGGATGATAATTTAATTATATTTTTATTATTTAATGACAATAAATTAATTAAATTTAAATAAGTTTATTTTTACTTACTTATAAATAAATTTATTTTTTTATATAGCTCGTAGTAAACAATATAAAAAAGTTAATTATATATATTTATTATATATTAATTATATATATAATAAAAAATATTGCATGTTTGTGTAAAATATATATCTGTTTTTTATATACGAAAAAAAAAAACAGAGAAGAATATAGAATAATAAAAATCGATAAATATCGTAATAATATAAAATCTTAAATTATTGAAAGAAATAGTGCGTTTTAGCAGGTTATTATTAATTTGAACAAATTCTTGAATATTCAAAGTGCGATAAGAAGCGTGGGTACATCTTCAAGGTGGGCACACTTTAAACGGGATTGGATGGTCTCCCTCCCTCTCTCGCTCTCTCTCTCTCTCTTTCATGTCATACCATTTGAACATAGCCAGGTAACATAACGATTATAGTCGGTGGTGCAAATATACTATCATTATCGTTTTAAATGGTAAACTAAATTAGCGGCACGGTGGAGCATATGATCGTAAAACGAGCAAGTTGGAATAGCATGATCTAATCCTCAATCCTAAGAGACTTATTTCATTTTCTCTTCGTTTATCTTATCTACGAGATGTTAATCGATAAAAGAGATGAGATTCTAACGTTTCTATTCTAATGATATGACGTGATCGCATAGTCAAACGATTTGTACCTTTACAAACGAATATGGTCACGCATTCTTTTAGTTACATTATACTACGTTTCATTTATCTTCCTGGTAATAATAATATTATGATATAATCTTTTAAATTATTTATTATAATATTGGTATTATAATAAACTTGATCCTCTCTTTACGTTCATTCAACTTTATGATTTGAATTATTTTTTTTTAGTGATAATACAACAATTTATATAATTCGAAACAAACAAATATAAATAATATTTTATATATAAATTAAGAATGAATTTTATTTGTTTAAAAAAAGAGGTAATATAAAATAATATTTAATTAAAAATAAAAAAGTATTTATATATGTATATTGGTAAGTGACTTTAAAGTTACACACGAGACACCTCTTTGCGTTCATTCAACTTTATATGTTTTAAATTATTTTTTTCAGCGATAATACAACAATTTATATAATTCGAAACAAACAAATATAAATAATATTTTATATATAAATTAAGAATGAATTTTATTTGTTTGCAGGTAAAGGTTATATAAGATAATATTTAATTAAAAAGAATATATATATTGGTATGTGACTTAAAGTCACACACCGGACTACAGAAGGATTAGTTTCGTTGTTTGCTGGGATCATTGACCGTTAATCCGTAGAACGTAAAATATATGTAGATATAATATTCTTGGAATAATTATACGAGTCACGAGTCTAGAGTGAAATTGAAAATTACTCCTTCAGTAGTTCGAAACAGAACTAACTGAATAACTCATTTGTAACGGATAACGTCGATGATTTTAAAGTCGAATGAAGATCCAACTTTCAACGATTTTTTGTTATTTGTTCATTCGTAAAAATAATTAGTTGAATAATAAATTTTTAAATTTTTTTCTTCGAAGAAAAAGAAACGATAACAATGTTAGGAAATATTTTTAAAAGAAAATTGGTATTATCGTACATCAAAGAATATACACAACATCTTTTTATTTTTTATTTTTTCAAAACAGAATCTTTTAGCAGGATTGGGAAATTAAACAATAACAAATATCACTCATTTTTTCATATTTTATAGCATTTATTTCGTACGTTATTAAAGAAAATACAATGATAGCAGTATTTACAGGATGTCGTTAAGTTCTAGGTACACGAACGTGTTTTCCATCAGAATAAACTTCGATATTATTAATAATAATAATAATAATAATAATAATAATAATAATAAAATAATAATAATAATAGAAATAATAATAAAATAATTAATAGTAATTATAAAATAAAATAATAATAGTAATAACATAATAATAATAATAATAATAATAATAATAATAATAATAAWAATAATAACAATAATAATATTAATAGAATAAATTGAGATAAAGGATGGAGCGCGTTCATGTAATAGAAAAAGAAAGAAAGAAAGAAAAGAAAAATAAAAACAAAAAAATTACGCGAACTCGTCTTTCACAAGGCCATATTATTATTCAATGATATTACAAAATTATAATACAAAAACAACCGAAATTACCAATCGAATACGATAATTAAATACGACACCTGTTTTCTTTATCCTGTGAAGAAAACAAAATCAAAATAAATATGGAAAGTAAATTAGCCTCGAGAAAGTACGAATGAAAATGATTGATCGTTTGAACGCCAAGCCCTATCCCTACATTCCATAGTAGCAAAATTATATTATAGAAGTTTATCCTTCTTCTTCTTTTTTTCAAATCACACTGAAGAAACAACCTCTTTCATGCTCAAGAAAAACACATACAAAAAATGAAACAGACAACAACAACAAACACACAATCATCGTTCATTCTCGGAAAAGGATAAACTTTAAATAATATGATTATTGTTTTTTTTTTATTTTATTATTAATTTTTGTTTGTTTTGTTTTTCACGGTAAAAAGCGTCTTGTAACGACTGCGCGCGCGCGTTGTGTGTGTGTGTGTGTATGTGCGCGCGTACAACGACAGTATGATGATATTAATATTTCATGTTTTGTGCGATATTTTTCTTTCACATTTCAATGATAATATTATAAATTGAATTAGTCGAAATATTTAATTATTATAAATATTTTTTCTTCGCACTTGTGAACATTTCAAAACTTCTTTCACATAACATTGAACAATTTGAAGTTTTATTAACTTCGTTTGTTGTTTCTTCCCGGATGGGAGTATGATTATAATAATAATAATAATAATAATAATAATAATAATAATAATAATAATAATGATACAAATGATATTTTGTTATTGATATAGGTTTCGTCGTTGTTAGATCGATCGATTAAAAGGACCTTTCGATTTCTTCGCGACGATTACGTTAATTTATTTGTTTTATTTTTTTGTTTAATCCATCCGAATAAAAATTAGATATATGTTATGTGTAAAGTGTGTGTGTGTGTGTGTGTATGTATATGTGTTGAAAAAGAAAAAAAAGTGAAATTATTAATTTAGATACACAAAACCTACATATATATTTATTATATAATACACACACACATACAAACACACACACACACTTTTATTTATATATATATATATATATCGGCACGGAGGATTGACAAGGTCTTAATGTCGATCATCGAATGATAAAACGTTTCATCACGAAGAAGCCTTGTCATTTCGACTAATACGATCGTTCGTTTTCTTTTCAACACCATTCACGTTCTCCAATATGGAAAGAAAAAAAAATACTTCGGAAAAATGATTGAAAAGGACACTGACCGTTCGTTGACGAGAAGCCAACGACCGTGTGCCCGGAGAACGATGATAACAATTAGAGATATACAAAGAGGATCCAATGAAAACGAACGCTATAATAATAATAATAATAATAATAATAATAATAATAATAATAATAATAATAATAATAATAATAATATATACATACATATATATATTTCCTCCATTTTTTTTATTTTTTCTTTTATATATGACTAGTATTTAACGGAGTACGATGGGATTTTACTTCTTTCTTTTGAAATCCGCAGAAGATTCGATTTTTATCTTTTTTTTTTTTATTTATTATTTTGTTGTTAAAAATCTTCCTATTCGAAAGTCGCTTATTCCCATCTCCGCGAAGAATATCTTTCGCATATTATTGTCATGCAGCGAAAGAGATTTTGTATAATTAATATAATATATATACATACACATATATATATATATATATATATATATATATATATATATATATATATATATATATATGTATACGTCCTTGGGGAAAAAATATTACAAATACACCAAAACGACAGATATTATTTAAATATTCCTTCTCCGACGCAAGAGATTATAATTTCGATCCGCATTCGTATCTCACCGTTTAACGACTAAACGTGGGATAGATATATAGATCGATTATGTATGTGTTGTGTGTGTGTATATGTGTTTAATTTGGATATTTGGAAATAAATAAAAGAAAAAAGAAAAAAAAAGAAAAAACAAATAGAATAAAATAAAATAAAATAAAAAACAAAAGAAATACTAAACAGAGGGGGTTGAGGGTGGGGTGTGTAGTTTTTAATTAAGGCATGTTTGTATATATATTAGTCATCATTCTTAGGCTTAACATGAGACCCGAATACGAAATTGTTTCTCGTCTCTGTTTTTTATGTTGCTCGTCGTTTAAATATTTTCTTTTTAATTTAACAAATGCTATTGATAATTCGTCGAATATTATTTATTGTTATCTTGTTACGCGCGAGTGAATATTACTTATTAATTATTATTATAAATCGGCAGTTGTATTGAGAGGCACATTATCGATGATCGAATATTTGAGAAATTTTCTACCATTTTTCGATCATCGATTGGGCAGTTTTGATATGGGGCAATGTCAAAAAATAGATGATGATAATGATGATGATGATGATGATGATGATGATGATAATGATAGGCGTCGACGGAGGAAAAGAGAAATTCATAATTACGTAAAATATAATTGTAATAAGCAAAAAACATTTTTTTTATCTCTCGTAACATTGACAATGAAAAATTTATGATGGATCTTATGTTCCTTTTTTTTTAATTGTTTTTTATTTTATTCTATTTTTATGTGTTGTTTTTTTTTATTTATAAATTTAATTTTTATTTTTCACTTTATATATATATTTCATTTACAAATATTGTAATTTCCAAAACTGTAGGCATTGTGTGTTCATTTTGATTCAAATCATCGTTTAAAAATTTTCTTTTCGTATTCCTTCGACGTCACGGAAGAAAACTAGACAATAATAATAATAATAATAATAGTAATAATAATAATAGTAATAATAATAATAATAATTATAACAATAATAATATTAATAGTAATTAATTAGAGACGCCTAAAGGCTCGTCTAGGCTCTCAATTTCGCATAATCGACGAGCTACCCTGTAAAAAGGTTTTTTTTTTGCACGCGCGTTTAAGGCACTATTGTCCACTGACAATCTCAATCGTGACATATTTTTTTTGTTTGTTTTAAATTCGTACAGTCGTCTTGTGTGTATTATTTATTAATATACGGTGTACAAATGTTTTTATGCGAAGGAGCAGGCACTACTTACGTATCCTGTGTATTTTATATGCGAAATATATGTATGCATGTATATTATGTGTATGTACATAAATCATAATCATACGTTATACGGAGGAGTTTGTTTGAAATGTTATAAACGCTTATTACGAAGGCACCAAAGTTATTGAAATGGAGCTTAATAAACGTAAAATTCGTCGTATAGGACGCTGAACACTTTATATCTTAATATATATATATATATATATATTATAGATATATATATTAATATACAACAACCACATATATTGGGCGACGTATAATATTAATGATAATACGCTTGTTCGTACGTCACAACGAAATAATAACATTATCAATTCGAATGGAAATCTCCAACTAAAGCACCACTATTTTATTCTTTTTTTTTTACTTTTATCATTTCAACTGGGATGCTCGCATAAATACGTTTTTTTAATTTTTTTTGTTTAAGTCGCCACGAAAGTTTGTGTCCCTTCTCCTTTGAAAACGGCAGATAACGAGTTGTTGTTTTTTTTATTTTTTACAGATCTCTATTCTACGTATTCTCAAACTTTCTATAATCAACTTTACATCATTTTATCTAATTTCTTCTCTTTCCTATTATTTACATGATACCATAAAAGTCTCGTTATCATTGCCGTATAACGTTATGTATAACGTGTTTTTTTTTCTTTCTTATCTTGACCGTACGCTTTGTATTTATGTATATATGTATTTAATTATTTATTTATATTATGTACCGCAGAAAATTTGTGGATTACGTCCTGGTCATAATTCTCGAAGAAAAAAGAAAAGAAAAAGAAAATGAAAATGAAAATGAAAATGAAAAAGAAAAAAGGGGAGAGAACAAAACGACATGCACGTCATCACACACGTACCTAAATTGTATCTCACTTATTATATATATATATACAACAGCCATTTGTTCGCATTAATAAACGTTTTTTTTTGCTTTTTTTTTCATCCTACCTCATCTCTCTTTCGCGTTTATTAACATTTCTCTCACTATTACGTAATAACACACGCTTCCATACCTACAGAATTTAGTCGTAAGGAGGCACGATTGGCCCTTAATCTGTACACGATTAACGTTTCTTATCTATGTACAAAAGAAAAAGAAAAAGAAAGAAAGGAAAAAAAGAAGCATCAGTCTCTATCACGGATCATCGTTTGAAATTTAACGACGGCGAGTACCAAGTAAAAAAAAATTGGCTAGTCATCTCAGGTGTCCTCTTTGAAGACGCGGGTAGTAGGCGGAGGGAGGGCGGGGGGATTTATGGGGAAAGATTACTTTTCCTTTAGGACGCTTCGCGTACTTGGAAACGTCGAATCCGTGCCTGCACCGATTCGCACTGAACTTCAGTGTACCTCGTATATCTACCGGCTCTAACGGGTTCCCTTATGACGACCAGATTTCCACCCCTCTCTCTGAGAGCTTCCAAGCCAGTTTTACCGCGAACTACCGGTGGAATCGTCGTTGACAATTTAGAGGACTTGCTGCTGCTGCTGCTGCTACTGCTACTGCTGCTGCTGCTGCTACTGCTGCTGCTGATGCTTGACGTCTCTGACGTGAAACGACTGAGTGCTTTGCTAACAACGCCGTTGCATTCTCTTGGCCAGGCTCGTGGATTGTGGTGATGATGGTGATGCCTTTGTTCCCATCTGTCTGTCGTAGAATCGGCAACAACTGTGAAGGGAAAACTGGCCTTACCACCTCCACCCTGTGTTTTCCCGTATAGAATAAAATCCAACGAGTCGTCGGAATAAATGCTACTTCGATCGCTCGAACTGTCAGTCGAAATTTCCGATACCGTATCGCTACCACCGTCGCTGCATTGTTGTTCCTCGCCAAGAATGAACACCGGGGTACATTTGAAAACTTCGCCAGCTGGCATAGTGTGAGTGGCCGTTGCTCTTCTAGGTGTACTCACGTTTCCAGATATCATTGTTGTATTAGTCGTTATTGTAGTCGTCGTTGTTGTCGTCGTATTTTTATTATTAGCGCATGAAGATTCTATTATGACGATTTCTGTGCTGGAAAATTTTTGTGCCAGCGAGTCCATGTTACGTTTAAATATATCCTTACGATCGGAACTCAAACCGAATCTTATTGGTTTTGGGCTTGATTTAGAAGTCGAATAAATATTTTCAGTATGCGATGACATTGCACGTGTAGTCACTGTTGTCTTTACTTCATTATGATTAGAAACGTTCGACGTTCTCACGCTGTTATCGTTGTCGCAACATTTTGGCGTTGAACTTGGAATTGTCGTTTTAGTTTCTTCCAGCAAAGATTTATTACTCGATTGCTGCTGCTGCTGTTGTTGCTGCTGTTGTTGCTGTTGTTGTTGCTGCTGATGTTGTTGTTGCTGCTGTTGTTGTTGTTGTTGTGATGGTGATTGTTGTTGTTGTGGTTCTTCTTCTTCTTGCTGCGAGATCGTCTTTGATTTTAAAGTGGAGTCTTCCGTAGGGGGAAGTGAAGGGGATAACGGTGGCACTGGGTCATCGAACATGGCGAACCATGCATGTTGAAGACACTCCGTTACTGTCAGTCGTTCGCTGAAATATACAAATAACACTTATTAGTATAATTATAAACGTATAAAGATTATTTTAAAATAAAAGACTCATGAAAGAGAAATTCAAAGAAAAAGAAAAATTGATTTAGAAATTTATTGAGATAGAAATGAAAGATTAAAATGTTTCTCATTCTAAAACCACCAATACCGTAATCTTAGAATAATATTTAAATACGAAATAATAATAATACAGGTGCAACCCGAGGTAGTATCTTTTCTTAATGTTCCTGATTGTGAAAGATATAATCGAATCGCGTGAAAGTACAGTTACTCGTTATACCCAAGTTCTGCTCCGATTAACCGGAGGTCGAATATCAAAAACCCACGCGAGAAGGGGAGGGGGCGGGGAGGTTTCTTTTTATCTAACGACACTTTCTGGTTGTTTTTTCCCAAAACTTTTACAGATATTACATAGGAACAAAAATAATAACATATACTTATGCATACGTTAGATGAATATTTCGAGATAAGTTTTGGTATGTGTTATATACCTACGTAACGTATGTATGTATGTATGTATGAGTTTACACGAGGGACATTATCAAAAGAAGTCTTTCAGGTATAAAAAGTAAACAGTAAAATTTCTCGAATAAGGAGACCTAGTATATACTTTTGTGGTTGTCGTCAACGTTTTAAAACTTCCGGACGAAGAACAGGATTGTCTTCGATAGCGGACTAACTGGATTGCGTAACGTCCATCCGTTAGCAGTTATACTAAAGAGAAAAAGAAAAGAAAAAAGAGAGAGAGAGAGAGTGAGAAGTGTGAGGAGAAAAGAAAAAAAAAAGTCAATCGTGCGTCGACACGGCTCATCGTAATCGTTCTCTCGTATAAACTAGTGTGACGTATCATTTCCTATCTTTTTCTCTTTCTCTCTCTGCCCTTCCGTTAAGCATTGTCGTCAACGAGATAAGCCCTGGGCTTTGCGAGGAAGGACGGATTGCCCGGATGGAGACTTCCTTTCAGCTGTCCATCTGTTTCACGATAAGGAAATCTACGAGTTTTTCTATTCCTCTTCCCGTTTCAAAGAAAGTCTGACCTGAGCAAAGACTGGATTTGTTTGTTTGTTTTTCCTTTTTTTGAAGTGTTTCTTTCCTTTTTTGTTTTTAATTCAGGAAGATCTATCTATATATTTACACGTATTTGTAGTATCCTGTACACATCAAGATTGTTTTTCAGTTATCCTAAGAAGTAATGTTGGATATTATTTTCTGAGTTTGTTTCTAATGTTTTTAAAACAAATTGAACAATGAAAATTTGTATTTTCGTGTATTCTCATTTTTTTGCAATGTATTTATTTAATTTAGTAACACAGTGAGATTATCATTTATTTTGTAGGTTAGAAAATTTGATTAATGGACGAAATATAAAGGATTGCGAAATCTATATTTCTGAATTTATTATAAAAAAAAGATATTGAATGAATCTGATTGGAAAGTTATAAAATAAATACATAATTTGTAAATAAATTTATTATATATTAAAAAAATAACGACATTACTTATTTATTGGTCAACAAAATATGTATGTGCATCATGCATTGAAGTATTTAACACGTTTGAAATGAAAGATTCACGAGTAACGAGATCTTTCAACACGAGTTAATGTTTAAAAGATATTTTAATTTTTTTTCTATCTCTCCCTCTGTTTCTCTTTCTTTCTYTTTCTTGTTATTTTCGAAGTCATAATATATCGCGTTATGATTTCTCAGACTTAAGCTTGTAAATAATGTCTTCGGGGAAGTCTGTCATGGACTTACTAAGAAAGTTTACGCTACATAGGACCAAATGAAAAGAGATACACCGGCGTTGAAGGCGCATAGGAAAAACGAATGCGATCTGCTTGTTCATCGGTGGGTTATATTAGAAGCATGTTAGTATTATTTGATTTCTTCGAAGAAGAACAAGCGTTGCTCGTGTAACTATAATGTCGACGACATTCCAAGCAGCCTCGTGTTATAACATTTGCAACGTGAGCTAAATTATGTGAAAATTTACTTATACGACATATATATGTATATATATAAAGTAATAATATGGAATCATGTATCGGAAATTATATTACAAAAATGTATAAAATCGATTATAATCATAAATATAATTGTAGACAATTTTTTAATATTATTTCCATTATTATATAAATATACAATTATATATAAATATAGAAAAAAGAATTTAAAAGGGAACGTATATTACCAAAAATATAAACCCCCACCAATTTTGTTTTTACACGAACTTTCTTTTTTTACACACAATTTTGATTTAAATAGGATTCCAACAAATTCTAAGAAAAAAATTCGATAATGAGTGGAATCAAACAAAAATTATTTTTCTATAAATGCAACATATACATATACATATATATATATATATATAATTTTTTTTTACACGTATTCTTCGAGAACCTATTCTATCTCAATCGTATGATAAACAGAGTATTAAAGGTAATCGATTAAAAATTATTATATCATGATTTTATTATCAAACTATAATAACAAGAATAAGATTCTTACCTTGGATCCTTGACCATGAGTTTGCGCATGAGATCTCGCGCCTCTTCTGATACGTCCTCGAATAGATCGTCCGGAAAATCTAAACGACATCTGCTGATGTTACAAAAGGTTTCCTGTTTGGTATCACCGCCAAAAGGGGAGCATCCCGTTAGAAGAACGTAGAGTAGAACTCCTACCGACCACATGTCGGTTGCCAGACTGATCGGTTCGTAATTCAGGACTTCTGGGGCTGAAACACGCACGGATGCGGAAGATACGTTTTTAAAAGAGAACGATGATTTATGATGTCGTCGTTTTATCTTCTTCTTATTGAAATCATAACCCTTGTGCTTGTATGCATCTATAGTTGTGAGTTGCATAGTAAATAATATTATATCTAGAACTATATATATATGTAGATTTATTTGATGATATAAACCGTTCTTCTAACACGAAACATATGCACACCGTCATCATCGTTCTTGTTATCCTATTTAATTGGATCATTATTGTGTCTATCATACGTAAATCTAACATTCGCGTTGTAAAATTGAACTGTTTTTTTTTCTTTGAAATTGTTTTCATTGGAAATTAATATAATTGCGATAAAAATCATCAATAATAATAGTAATAATAATTAAAAATATTTAATTTAGAATTAATATTATAATTTAATAGTTTCTAATTAAATATTTAATTTAATATTTAATCGAATTAATTAGAATTCATTATGACCGATATAAACAAAAAAAAAACAAAAGAAAAAAATATATTATATATACTTTATAAATGATCCTTTCTCAATGAAATACGTACACACTCACACATATTCTAATATCGTCATATACAATAAGAAATATAAACATGGAAGAGGGGTTAGTATAGGTATACGGTGAAGAGGCAATCAAGAAAGTCGACGATTTATGTGTCGACTCGCGCGAAAACGGCACGCATATGAATCGAAAGGGTAAATCTCTCTCTCTCTTTCTCTTGTTCTCCCTTTCTCGAGTATACCTTTCGTCCCGTTTTCATTCAGACTCGACGACCGTTAGAGAAGACGGGGAGTCAGAAATAATTGCGGGAGTAGTAATCGCAAGCATCGTAAAAGGACTCTTTCTCTCTCTTCTTTCTTTCTCTCATTTCTTTGACGAGTGTGTAGAAGAGCGCGAGTAGAAATAGCAGTTGAAGAGAAACGACGAGTAAATTCCACCACCATTGCCATTTCCATCATCACCATCACCACCACCACCGGTGCGTGCGGCTTTATTACCGACTGTGAAGTGGCTTGTTCTGTTCAATTATGCAACCGGGGCCCTGTTTCCTTAATGGAATTACGCGCTACGAAACGAGCCACCCAACTACAACGGACGCAACCAGATTTTCTCTGAGAATATAATATAACAACACGTTGGAGTAAGAGAGAAAGAAGAGAGAAGAGGACCACTATAGTGGACGACAGCTAACACGGGGGAGAAGGAAAGGAGATTCGGTCGGTCCGTGAAATGAAAAAAAAAAAAAAAATAAACTGAAGCGATACCCGCGGCGATCGATTTCAACGCACGTCAAATGATTTATATTTATATTCGTGCGGTAATCCTTTTTAATTTATGCGCCCCTGCTGATACATCGGGTGGCTGCTGCTGCTGCTGCTGCTCTCTTGGCTTCTCTCATCCGAGGACGTTCATTTCATCGCGAGTTATAAAATTTCTTTTACCTTCTTTTTTTTTACCCCACCCTTCCCAAAATACGTCGTCGCCTTATGGAGTGCTTTATTTTTCTACTTTTTTAATTTAAAGTTTTATTATTTTTGTTTAAATTGAATACTTACCAACATAATCGGGCGTGCCCAAGATCTCGCGTATGTCTGCACCGTGGCTGATGTATCGCGATATACCAAAATCGCATAGTTTCACGTCGCAATCGGGAAAATCGCCGGTTAATACCAAATTTTGTGGCTGTAAAAATAAACACAAGAAATAAATAAAATGATCGATCAATTAATTATACGTTTAAAACAAAGTCAATATAAATTACTAATTACATTAGATTAAAAATGAATAAAGATAAAGAGATATAGGATTATAAAGAAAGTATTGTTTCTCTCGTGAAATGAAAAATTCGAATGATATATAAAATGTTGTTGTGACGTATAATCATATCAAACATTATCTATTTACATATATACGCATTTATACGCATATATAATAACAACACACAAACATATATATATATATATATATATGCATAAGGCCATTTCCCGCGTGATACTCGTCACGAAACGCACGATTTCCTTTCGCAACGCTGAAACTTCATACACCGTATCACTGCAAAAACAGAAAGAGAAATAGAGAGAGAAAGAAAGAAAAAGAGAGAGAGAGAGAGAGAGAAAGAAAAAGAACCCTTCTCTTACTCTCYTCTCCTCTCTCCCACGCTACATATTATATACCTCTGGCGCCAGACGTTCGACGATTCATTTCACACTTTTATCAAAGACGACCGCGTAGGAAACTCAACGATCACTATACTTCTTACTTTTTACTCCCCTTCCCCTCCCAACCCTTCTTTTACTGCAATGGACGACGGATTCTTGGGCTTTAAGAAAATGTGCATCAAGAACGACGTATGGTTATCCATCAATATTATTTCTTATTCTTTCCTAATGTTATTTAAATATTTACGAATGCGAATAACGTATATGGTGATAATGTATATGTTTGTTTGTGTGTAATCTCCAAAAGTACTTTACTGATTGTTTTGAATTTTAACACAACGTTGCATTCGCATACAGCTAGGTTTTTATTACATTAATTTATTTATAAAATAATTAATTAATTTAAAAACAAAGAAAAAGATACATGTAAGATCAGCGCCATCTGTTAGCCATAGATTTCGGTGAGCGCGCGAAATATTTGAACAACATAACCTAACCATTATCAATACATCATATTTTGGTTCACATGAGCCACAGTAACGCGTGGTGGGCTACAAACTAGCATATATATATAGATATCGATGCAAAACGGTATCGCAGCTGTCGTAGGTAAAATGCGTACAACCAACACAACACAACACACAMGTTTGTCCGTTTCTCCGACAAGAAGAAGCCCAGAACCCGTAAACCCACTACAACTACTCGTCGCGATAAAATAGAAATAAATGAAAAGAAAATAAATGTAAAGGGTAAAAGAAGAAAGAAGAAAGAAGAGAAGAGAAAAGAGTTGATGGTGGTGATGTTGGTGGTGATGTTGGTGGTGGTGGTGGTGGTGGTAGTGGTAGAGGGCTTTCAACGATCATTACGCAGTCCGACGTAGTACCGTGCGACTTAATTAAACGCATTTAATAAGCAAGGATTCGCATGCGCGCCCACCAAGTAATCGAGCCAATTAATCGTGCCGCGAGCTCATGCTTCGGTTACTTTTTCGCTTTTAACCTTGCATCTCTTTCTCCTTGTACTTCTTCTTCTTCTTCTTTTCTTTTATTCGTTTTTTTTCTTCCATCTCATCCCCCGTTCTCCACTTCCCTTCTTTCACCGCCCCTCACACACACCACACCTTTATTCATACCCTTTCTTTTATTATTTCTTTTTCTTTTTTTTATCATCTCGTTTCTTTTTTTGTGAGATACGTGCGCGTCAGAGTTATGTTCGTTGATCGAGGAAGACGATCATTTCCCCACCCCTTCCCTTCTCCACCTCCTCCTCTTCTTTAGATCGATTAAAACAGGATATACTCGGATGAATCGTTTCTTAATGATCTTACTCGATGAAATCGTTTCATTTCGTTTCAAAAAAATCTTTCCCGATGTGTATTGATAATTAAATGGACAACCCCTACCCCCCTATCACTTTTTAATCTTCATTTTCGTACAACGTGAAGATGTGTTTTATTCATTTATGGAATTGTTAAGGAGTTATTATATATACACATGTATATATGTATATGCATAAATGGTAATGTAAAAACACGAGTAAATTGTAATGAAATATAAATCGACGATTTATACATTATTAACAATTTCAACAGAATAACACATTATATCCTTTCGGCGTGTGTGTTTCATATATTTAACTTTTCGTTTATATACGTGCCATCGAATTAATTTAGTATACAGTTACTTTATTGGTCTGTTGTGTTGTATGCAATTATTTTTATGCATCTCTCTTTCTTCTTATTTTTCTTTGTTTTTTTTTTTTTTTCATTCGTTCTCTCTCCTCTCCTTTTGAAATACATCTTTATACGTAACTGTACTTATTCGAAAAGAGCACTTCATTTCTCGGACCGTCGAAAACATTGGATTGGAATCACTATAGGCGGTCGAGAAACAATTCGTTGATTCAAACAATATATATATGTATGTAGGGGGAAGCAAGCTTTCATTTCGATCTCTCACACATCAAAAGGTATAAAAAAGAAAGCGAAATAAAGAGAAAAAAAAAGAATAAAACGATAGATGTATATAATAAAAATGTTGTATGTACACATATGTTATGATGGCAATTATGAAAGTGGTACTAACAAAAAGACAAAAAATTCAAAATATTCATTTGATGATTTGTATTATAAAATAATTCAATTGTTTGAATCCTATATTAATTAATCAACTATTATAATTCTTAGTATATAATAACTTTTTGAATAATTAATATAAATATAATTATATACATCAAATATAATTTATATTTATATATCAAATATAAATATAAATTAAATTTATATAAATTGTTGTTATATTAAATTTATTTTATTTAAAATATTTTTAATTCAATAATATGTTTTTATATTTATTTAAAAAATCGACACCATTCATTGTTTATGGGGGAAGACCAAAAATAAATATAATACACGCACGTGATTTAAATTTCCGTTTCTCGAGTTCTTAACTTATTGATGATTGGCCATCTTTTCTTGGCTAGGAGAGAAAGACTTCCTTTTCATGTTTATCAAAGGGGTAGTAGTCATCGCATGCGTGACTCTTATTTCCGTCATCTTGACTTTCAACTACTTCGCTTATCCAACACGATCGGCACAACATAACACAACAAACATCTCAACTAGACTTCTTACCTCCCTTTACCCTCACCCCCACTTTACTCAACCTCATACGTGTCTGAACACTTTCACGTTATATCAAATCTCTTACACATACGATTTTCCTTTCGAAAAAAAAGTCTTTATATTAGTTCTATAGTACGCGTTAGTTGAGAAATAAGAAACGGCGTAGAATAAACGGGGAAGAATCGCGAAGTAATACGATTGTATATATCTTTATATATATATATGTATATATTTTATATATATGTGGACGTTTTACTCTGTGGGATTTGTGTGTTACGTTTCGTTATACCGAGTTACGAGTCGAACGTGACCGGACTACGTTACGATGAGCTCGACGAGCTGCGAATAATGATTTAAAAAGGAGCGACAACGAGCTTCGATTCAAAAGTGCGTCGTTAAAGTTCTTTTTCAACTACGGGGACTTATGTACAATTTCTTTTTATATTTTAATTCTTCTAAAATAAGCTCAAATCGAAACACTATAGAATAACAACAACAACAACAAAAAAAGGAAACTTTTGATATGTCATTAAGCACGAAATGTTCAAATATAATCGTAAAAATACTTAATCAAAATTTCGTACTAATAAATAATAATTTTGAGTGATATATTTTGATACAAGTTTGTTCTATAATTAAATGTTTTTTGTTTTATTTAAAGAAGAAAGAATTTAGAGAATTTTTCTTAAAAAAAAAAAAAAAAAAAAAAACGCAATGCATCTTTGTTATGTTCAACGTTAACGATATTGAAAATAAATGCATTTAACAGTTGGCAAATTTTTCGAATAAAAGCGTAGATATAAGTACATACATATGTACTTAAATATGTAACGTAAAATACGATAATGCGTAGGTATCAATTTGGGATCACAGTGCAATTCGAGTCCCGGAAGTCGCTCAATAAGGAACGAAGACATTTCCATAATTAACCATTACGAAGTTCATACGTCAGAGATGTCAGAAGACATGCGTTTCTCAAACGTTCGTCGCTCCTTAATGTTAAACCATGATGATATGCGTGGGTGTAGTGGTTATCGATTACGAACGAAAATTATGACTATTTTGTAACGAACGATTTTTTTTAAATATTTAATATTACCTTTATAGAATTATTAATTTATTTATTTATTCAAATTTTAATTTATATTTATTTTCTATGAAACTAAAATGTTCCGTTTTGGGTTAAATTGTGATAAATTGAAATAACGTTATTGACATAAATCAAATTTTGTTATTTAATTATATAATATATTAATATAAAATTAAATATATTAATATATTTAATTATATTAATATTAATAAATGATAAATGAGTTTATTAAAAAGACATTTTGTGTACAAATCTTAACACAAAAGTTATATTATCGTGAATATCGTATTATTTTTATTTTCACAAAGTTTTAATTTGTACCATTAGAAAGATAAAATATTATTAGATATATTATTTACTATCAATCGTATAATCATATTTTTATTTTTCTATTCATACAAAAGGTATCTTTCTCCCCCTTCGATAAATGATTTATTTTATTATTATTATCATTATCAAGAACGTTAAGAAACAAGTCATTCGATAGATGAATCCAACTCAACCAACCAACAACAACATGCATATGAACGTATAGTAGTAGGTGGTGAACAACACACAACCTACGATCGAAATTTCAAAGCTTGAATATTCTTTGAACGCAAGTTTCTTCGATCGATGATGACTTCGATTAATTCTCTTCTTCTTTCGAACGATCGAACCTATCTTTCGTCTTTCTTTTCTTCTATACGATCGATTGAACAGGTGTACGAGCTGTTCTTCTCAAGCTCGTCGGCTTCGATGGGTATTACAACTACCATCATCATCATCATCATCATCATCATCATCATCATCATCATCATCATCATCATCATCACTACCACCACAACAACAACAACTACTACTACTACTACTAATACTATTACTATTAACACACTCGAATACGAATGCCGTGTTGCAAAAAATGTATGCAGGAAGGACATGACTCGTTAAATCGTTCGTAAGGCCGTTCATCCTTCTGAGAGAACGCGCGAACAAGATGGAAAAAAAAAGAAAAAAAAAGAAAAAAAAAAAAGAGACAACATAGAGGTCGAGACGATTCTCACGATCCTTTGGTAAAGTAAGAATTTTTTTTTTTTTCATGCAATAATAAATAATACACGTACTCTCTTCCTTCCTACCCACCCTCCCTAACCCGATGATTAGTTAACGTTTGAAGAACATTTCTGAAGTAACGAAAAAAATACGAGATAGGACAAACAAAAATACTTCATTCAAATTATATTTTATTCTTATTTTGTCATTGGATACATTTGTATTTAAAAATTGTGTAGAAACTAATGTTCACGTACGTGTACAGAAACACGTACCTTTGCTAAATGTCTAAGAAATTGATAAGCTTTTAATACCGGGTAATTCGTACGAATGCGTTTTATCGTTCGGGTTATGTTATCAAAGAGATCGTTACCAAAACATGCGTCGCATATTAGACATTCTTATTACTATATACGTATGACGTAACTATATCTATTTTTTTCATTTCCCCTCCTTTTTTTCTTTTTATACTAAATATATATTTAAATAATTAATTATTAATTTATAAGAAACGCATTATCGCTTACTCTCTCTCTTTGTATCTTTTATTTTTTATTCCTTCAATAATATTTATTATATAATTTATTATATAATATTATTATATTTAATTATATTTACAGATAATAATATTATATAATAATAATAAATATTAATATAATATTAATAATATTAATATAATATAATATTAATAAATATTAATATAATATGCATAAATAATGTAAATTTAAATAATATTTATTATAATGTGTGTAGTATAGTACTACTATACTACTAATAGTATAGTAGTACAGTATATAAAAATATAATACAGTATAATAAAAATTATAATAGAAATGTATTATTAATATAATATTACATATAATATTTTATATAATTTAATAAAGAATTAATTTAAAATTATTTATAATATTTACTTTTTATTTTTATTATTATATTTTATATTATATTATTTATTAAATATTTATCCACCGGTCAATAACGTTTTTTATTTTTTAAAAATATTTTTTCAAAAAGGGAGGATATTTAAGGAACAAAGCAACACCCGTTGGGACGGAAAAGGGACGCGCGAAAAATAAGATTCAAAGGGAGGACGCTTTTTAGCCATTGGCCAACGAATTTATGAGGATCCGTCTCTTGCGTTCATTGAAACTTCCGGCGGCCGAGAGAAAAGGGGGAAACCAGCGACCCTGGTTGTTCGTGTTGCGTGCCTTACAAACTATCTTTTTCTCTTTCTCTCCTTCTATATATATGTTAACATACATATGTATATATGTATATATATCTGTACGCGTAAGCGCGGACGAACACAGCATGACTGTAATAAAGTTCGGAAGAATGAGCGATAAAGAGTCGTTCGGGTCCGCTTGCGGACCGTGCGTTCTGCCGTCGAGTGTGTGCAGTGTGCTTCTGCTGCATTTGATTTACACGCTATAAAAGTACGCTGATTAATTCCTTGCACATTCGCGTTGAGACTACTATCGTCTTACGCGCGCGTAAAATTTCCTTGTTCTCTTTTAGACCACAACCGATGCCTTTATTCATTCTCTTTATTATTATTATTATTTTTTTTATTTAAATATAATTCAGCGCAATTTTCGATAAACCAATTTTTTTCTTTTCGTTATTATTTTTTTTCTTTTTCTTCTAACTTATATTATTCAAAATAGATTTACATTAAATTTTTATTCCAATAGATATCTGATTATTATGTAAGACTATTGTGACGTAATAATATATACA
>NW_015148980.1:394742-407430 GCF_001465965.1 Polistes dominula | reverse complement strand
TATATATATATATATGTATATATATATGTAGATAATCCGGATATTGTATAGAATACCTAGAAGGTTTTGATCAATCTAAAATATATGCTATAGTTGGTTATGTTTAAAGTACAAAGGAAAGGAAGTTATTTTTAAAGTTCGTATCAATGAAACAAATCTTAAAAATACCTCAAAGCAAACCTTAAAGAAATAAACTGAAAAAGGCGTTGTCATGAAAAAAAAATATTTAGAAAAATATTGAAAAAAAATCCTGACAAAACTTGAGTAGGGTAGGACATACCCCATTGAAGCATATATTCTAGATTGATCAAAAACATTTTGGTATTCCATAGATTAACCAAACAATATTCAAAAGAAACCATGTTACTTATTAGAATTTCTATAGAATGCCAGAGAAAATTCTGTATATTGAAACCATAACATAATATATACCTAAACCTCTTTCAAAATTGATTAGTTCTTAAAACCTATAAAATGAGGAAAAGAAAACTACTATTTCTGCACACATAATTTGTTTTGTATTTTTGTTTAATATTTGTCAAAATGAAATAATGCATTTTCTTAACTAAAATTCAATTTGTTTTTAAAAAGACCATAGGAAAAGAAACTTGTAACCTTAACAAATTCAAATTCATAAATTATAATGTAACACCATCTATTTTGTATATTACCAGAACCAAGTTACTAAGATAACCTTAAATAATAAATCCCTAAATTGACAATAAATTATTATAAATACTCTATCTTTTAAGTTAAAGACAATCAAATAAAATAAATAAATTTTTATTTAAATCGGTTAAATAGTTTCGATGGTTATCGCAGACAAACAATTATACTAAAAAACATAATATAATGTAATATATTAAGTTGGCAACTAAGTCATTGCTGATTTTAAAAGGCCACCTATCAACAAAATCCGCAATCGTTTACTTGCCAACCCAATAATTTATAACTATTGTTAATAAAGTAAAATAATAATAATATACAATAATTTCTAAGAATTTAAATTAAAAATAAATTACCGTAATATTCTAAACTTTTTCTTTTATTATTTTATATATATAAAATAAAGTATTAGCTTTGAACGTGTCGGTGATTATAATACTATTAAACTCTGGCATTTTTCCAACAAAAACGTAATAGCTTATATTCCTTTAAAACGTACACGTTGCATTGCGTTGCAGTTTGTCGTTTCATTGACTCGAATTCGATGAATCGATTGGATCTGGCATTGCATTGCATTCACTACTAGCGTACTTAATGAACGAACGAACGAACACGGATTTAATATCGATCAGGAAAACTTGGTATAACGTAAGGAAGGAGGAGATTCTTAGTAAACGATGACGTTTTGTGCTGTGAAGGAAAGGAAAGGGAAGAGGAGGGAAGGAAAACGAAGAGTTCATTGATAAAAGTCACCATGAAAGAGTGTTCTTCTCGTTCTTAGAAAAAGCACTTAAGACATTTTATTTTTTATTTTGTTTTCCTTTACTTATTCCCTTTACAACTTTTTTCTTTCTTTTTATATATATACCTACTCTTGAGTATAGAAGCATGAATAATAACCCATAAATGTTTTTAATACTCATCATTCATCTTGCTAACCCTTGAATAATATAATATATCGTTGGTAACGCGTTCGATGAAACTTAAATTAACGCAGATCGTTAAATTAGTCACGATACTTCGTGATAATAGAATTTTTTCGAGGTCATTTCCCTTTTGATCTCCAACTCCTTCTCCCCGTCCTCTTTTCCTTTCCATTTCTGTTATTTTCTTTTCCATCCTTTGTAATCGACCGATCATAGGGTCGATTAAATCGACCTTAATCGCTACGGTCAAAAGTGAAAAGAAAAAGTTAGCGATTACGATAATGGGAAAAGAGAAAGATAGAGAGAAAGAGAAAAAGAGAGAGTGAGAAAGAAAGAGAAAGGGAGAGAAACGTTAGTTTAGAATTTTCATCGGATCACATACTCCCACGCAATTGCGTACTCGATGATAAATCGTACGAGGATAAATAGAAAAGTGGGTGCTGGCTATTTGGCGCCAGCTTAGTTGGCTTTTATTGGGCCAAGAGAAAGAGAGAAATAAAGAGATAGAAAGAGAGAGAGAAGAGAATGATCGATCACCGTCAGTGTTCGTTCTTCTATTTTCGAGTTCACGACAACTGCATTCCAACAAGTATAACTTCTATCGTTAGTACAACTCTCGTGACATCTACTTTTATTTCTTTCATCATTACCCTCTTTATAATATCTCTCTTATTATAGTTTTATTTAATATTTATTAAATATTTTAATTCATTCAAACCAGTCACGTGACTTTCGATTTCTACTTTTTATTTCTCCTTAGTAATTATAGTTAATAATATGGTTACAACAATAATATTTTACGAAAATAATAATATTCGATGATATATTGAATTTTTGTTTAATTTACGGTAATATACGAAACAGTTACTTGAAGTTAAAGAGAAAAAAATATATAAAAAGAAAGTACATAAACGAAAGAAAAAAAAGAAAAAAAAAAAAAAAAGAAAAGAAAGAATGAAAAACTTTAGGACTTAGGAGTAGCACACGATCTTGACGACCAGTTTTTCAACCATCAAATTACAACACGATGCGTCGTTGTAGTCGAACACGTCGCGCGTACCGTGTGATCGCTATGCAACAAGTTAATACAGGAAATTGCAAAGTATCAACGCGTTGTATCGACTTGTTTGTCGCGTTTATGGCAACGAGCCTGATTAGGTTTAACGATTTGTTCGTTCGCGCTCACTCACACCTTACGAGATGTGATTATCGCTCGTAAATATGCAAAAGGAAAAAAAAAATAAGAATTTTTCGATTTAAAAATTAATGGAAACAAATAATAATCAACGTGAAAGAAAAGAAAAAAAGAAAATGTGAAAACGATTTTCAAAGTACGGCGCCATGAGCTCTCTCTCTTTCTCTCTCTGTCTCTTTCTTTCTCACTTATGGTATCATGGGCTTAGGCCAAGGAAGACTCTACTTTCTTGGAAGTGTGCCAAAGAATTCGTGCGTGCATTTTTCCATTCATAACCGCGAAATCTATATTTGGGTCAGACATATCGAGCAAATTCGTGGCGCGATGTTATTTTAAGATCGAACCGGAGTACCGTGTCAGTTGGCTCGTTAAATTCATTCCTTCGTTTTTCAACCCTTTTCTTTTTATTCTTATTCTTCTTTTTCTTCTTCTTCGTCTTAATTAACGATTAGAGTGAAACGATAATAATCCTCTTTACGTTTCGTCATAATCAGATTATTCTTTTTCTTGATAAATAATTAATTAATTTTATTTTGTTAGAATGTGAAATTTAATACAATTATTATTGAACAATGTTGATAAAAAATGTTATAAAAAAACAAAGTAATACTGATTAAAAAAAAAAATAGAAGAATCTTAATGATAAGTCTTTTAAAAAATTGTATTAGAAAGGCAAACATCATTAAAATATTTAATTTAATTATCTCTGTATTAAAATATATTAGATTAGATGTTTACAATATAATAAATATATATATATCTTTATATATATTTTATATATTTAAAAAAATAAATAATTTTGTTTTAATCATACGATAAAAATGAAATAGGGAAAATAATTTGACACTAAAAATCAAATCGGTTTACTAAGTTGTTACATATATATTCTCGAAGAAAAACGGCTCTAATAATACAAAAAAAAAGAAAATATTAAAAGAAGGAAAAATAATACAAATATTATTGGACAATGTTAAAATAATAAAAAAATAAAATAATATTACTTAAAAAAAAAAAAAATATAAAAATCTTAAAGTGGTGTCTTTAAAGAATTGTATTAGAAATGCAAACGACTGTTAATTTAATTATCTTTGTATAAATATATTGTTAAAAATAAATAAATTATATATGAAAAATATATATCTCATACCTATATATAAAATTATAAATGATTTGTTTTAAGAATACAATAAAAATGAAATAGAAAATAATTTGACACTAAAAACCAAATCAATTTACAAAGATGTTATATACACATCCTCGAAGAAAATCAGCTCTGATAATACCAAAAGAAAGAAAATAATAAAAAAAGGAAAACAAAAATGGCAAAAAAGGGAATGATCATCATGTTCGTGATGGACGTGCACGCAACGGTAAATTAAATCCATTGGCCGACTATTCAAAGTATTCTTTCAAAATATGAGCGGAATTCCGAGCTCGCTTGTTTATGCATTTGCACTTTCGCGCTCGCAAATGAAGTTGCAGATTAAGAGCTGTGCGAGAAAGAGAAAAAGAACAGAAAAAAAGAAAAAGAGAGAACACAAGTGGTGCGGTGAAAGGGAACGGACGATTGAAATTCCTTTAACACGGTTGTGCTCCGGTGTTCGCACTTTTGACAAATATCACGGAACGTAAGCGGACTAGTACGAGCTTAAGTGGCCTCTTGTTGATACGATCCTTGCCAGGATGGGACGGAGCATTTGACACGTGGTATTCCCTAATTGTCTAAGCTATATTTCACCATCTAAAATCGTCTTACAGGGATACAAGGTATGCGAGTACGTTGTATGTTATGAAAAGCATTTCCTCCTACGTTGAGACGTCTTAAAAGATTTACGATTTCTCAAATTTTATCAGAATAAAAAGAAGAAGAAGAAGAAGAAGAAGAAGAAGAAGAAGAAGAAGAAGAGACCCACGTACGAGTATTGCAAACAAAAACAAAAACAAAAATAAAAGAAGAAAGATAATAAAAAGGATTAATCGTGAGATAGGTAATATATTTCTTTCTCTCTCCTTCTTTCTATCTCTTTGTCACATTGTAAAGAAAAATAAAAGGGATAGAAAGAAAGAAAGAGATAGAGTATCTCACCTGTGAACCAAGACGATATCCTGATCCACGTAAAAGCTGGTCGTTGTCGTCTAGACTTCACGAGTTTATCCAAAACATTGTAAGTGCCTTCTCATGTAAGGAATAATATTTTACTCGATGCTTAAAGTACCCGGCATCATCAAGTACGTGGAGATCGCTTATTTATAGAATACGCTAATGGAACGACATCGCACCTGCGTTATAAGTATATATGCAAGTATGTATACGTATATATACATATACATATACATATTTGTAAATCAAAAGTTTATATATTATATTTTTTTTATTCGGTTAATAATTTTTTAGGTTATGTTTAATTTCTCTTACGAATATTTTTTGTCATCTAATATTATTAATATAATGTTAAAATATTGAAGAAGACTTCATACCGATGTAAGACAAGAAAAATAAAAATAAAGCTCGTTTGAAAGATTGCAAAATTACGCGAGAACTTCTCTCTCTTTTTCAACGTGTGCATCGAGATTATTCACATATCTCTCAAAGTAACAAGCGTGTTATCTTATCGTATCTAGATAAACTCTCGCACCGTTCCTTATCGAACATTCGTTGAATAGCTGATAAAGTATGACAAAGGTCGTTGCGAACCGGTATATGGAGGATTACGTCGTTGTTTTGCTTTTATTCAATACAAAGAAACTTTCTTTCAATTTTTACGAGGTAGAAAAAAATACAAAAAAATTATGATGAAACATAAAAAAGTTTGGTATGACTTTTAATATTACGATGATATCGTTATGAAAGATTGAAATATCGTATGGAAAGTCTTCAAATAATAACTTCTCTTACGTATTCTTTGAAATTTTATGTAAATGTCTGACAAACATTTTCTTAGCCTTATTTTCCTAAGTCTATTTTATTAAAACATTTCATCACGTACCGATCTTTTTATTTTTCTTTTTTTCCTCTCTTTCTATTCTGACATTATATCTCTGCACGGATACACACACTTTCCTTTCAAGATTAGGGTTAACAACATTTGAATACTCGTTTGAAGGATTAGCATAAAATATATCCAAGTGTAAAGATAAATTATTATTTTATACGACGAAATAATAATTTAACTATTTAATTTCTTATATGCATAAAATATTTATATATGAGTTGAGTTTTAGTTACAAAAAAAAAAATTAAATGTTGTAAAAGAATAAATATAAAATGATTTTTTTCTTTTAGTTTTTTTAAACGAAAGAGTAATATTTATTTTATTACATTCTTCCTTCTAGAATAAATTATTAAATAAAACTTAAGAGACGGAATAAGTGTCATCAGGATGGGGAAAATATGATACTGTTGACAACCCTATTCGAAATACGTCATCTTCTGGTAATATTTTTCGATTTGCCTCAGTAACTGTGTCGACAAATTATTCGCACGATTTTCACAAAAGACGAGAATGCACGAGATAGATCGTTGCATAACCACGAGTTGGTGGTTTGGTGTTGGTGGTAATCTTTCCGTCGTGTTGGAGGAAGACAATGAAGAAATAGAAGTTGAAGAAGAAGAAGAAGTAGAAGAAATAGAAGAAAAAGAAGAAACCAAAGAGGAAGAGTAAAATATGTAAATGTACGAGATATATGTATGTATGTGTGTGTGTATATGACGATATATTTAATCTTTTACTTCATATTCTTCATCTTTATCATTGTCATCTTTCTCTCTCTCTCATCTAATAGAATATTTTATTAATACTCGTTCTCCTTGGTTCACCCATACCGATCACTTCGATAATCGATAAATACTACTATTACACACATACACGTATGAGTTTAATACCTACGCGAATAATTTTGCTAATTTCATACAAATCTCTTATCACAAATCGTTTCTCTCTCTCTAACTTACTTTTTCTTATTTTTATTTCTTTTATAATTTTATTTCAAAAAGCGAAAATGGTTCCTTTAAATCACTTGCGGTGTCGAAGAATTTTCCGTCGTGCGTGCCACGCACGTAGTTTTTGTTTCTGTGCCATTGAATTACGACGTGCATAGCACGTTTAAATATAAATATAAAAATATATTTTTTTATTGGTTTTTATTTATCGTAAATATTAGAAATTAAATGACCAAACCTTTTTTTTTATTATCATCAATAAAAAGAACTTTAACGTTTCGTCGTTCTCCTCGATTCGAATATAATCGACTAATCGACTTAATACTTGCAAATAGTGACGGTTGTCTTCCGATCGATTTTCTTTCTTTATATATAGATATATATATTTTTTTTAGGGTATTATTTCTTTCAAATGGGACGCGGGGCACGCGGCTCAATTTTACACACCCGTCTAAAGTTTATATATATATATATATATATATATATATTATTGTCAAGAATTCACGTTCGCGAGCGTATAATTGCAGACTCGTTCAACCGGGAATTTCACCGACAAGGCCACGGATCAATGATGATAAATGATAATATAAAACGACTTTTTATTGACAAGTCGAAATATAAATCGCTGAGAGAGTAAAGATGTTTTTTAATAATAGAAAATATACAATCACGATTACATTTTATTGAAAAATACGAACGAATCGTGAGATAAGATATTTTTTTTAAAAGAATTTTATCGATGAAAAAATCATATAAATAAGCACACATACGTTTATATATATTTATAGTAAGAAAGAAAAGGGATTTTATTTTTGTGAAAAAAAAAATTCTTTTCCGAGATGGTAGAAACGACTCCCTCGACGTTGGCTACAAAAATATTTTCTGCTAAGAAACACCCCATAGAGACGAGTATCTTGTTCGAGAATTCCTTAACCAACAAGAGTCTCTGAATTTACAAATTCCCCTTTCCCCTTTCCCTTTTCTCTTCTTTCTGTCGGCACGTGTTCGCACTATCGTTGTTCGTAAATATATACGTTCGTTAATCTTTTTTAAGAAAGACCCGTCGTCGTGTATCGTTCCTACGAGAAAGGACAGATTTGTTCAAATGTCTTCTAATCTTTCAAGATTATCTTTTTTTTCTCGAATTGTCAAAGAAACCATCAGTCGTGTCGTATGGTACGGTTACAGAGATTATTTTTATTTTATTTTAAGGTGCTATATAATTATTTACAAAAAGAATTAAATTACTACATTTTTAATGTAATGAAAATTGCATTTAATAAAATATCGCTTGTATGATTAAAAAAAGCTTGTATTTTTTAATGCATTTGCAAAAGAGGGTAAGTTTGTTTTGTGTTAAATTTTTTTTGGCAGCAACTAAAGATTAAAAAACAACGAAATTATTTTTAATTACAAAATACAATTGCAACGTGAATTATATTTATTGAATTCAAGGAACATTTAAAAATCCAAATTTAATTTTTTTTAAATAGATGCATAATATTAGAAAAATTATTAAAATAAAAATTAAATATTTATAAGATTATATTAATAATAATTTATAATATTAAAATAAAAATGAAATATTTATAATATTATAATAATACTAATTTATAATATTAAAATAAATTCGTATTAGATTTTAAAAAGTTACATAACAAAAAAGTAGGATACGTCTCGCAATACAATGAAATAATTTCACATAACTCCTATTATATTTTTTTTATCTAGAAATAATGGTCACCGTAAGTATAATATACCAATGTATATACATATATTATACTGTAAAGCAATTTAAAGCTACTCGAATAGAAATTAATTTCCGTGAAAGCTTAATAATAAGAGTGCATTGAGACGTAAAACAAATTCTCATAAGATTCACAATACATATATCTATATATATATATATATAAATGTGTTTATGTGTGGGTGGTTTATATAATCATTAAACGAACAGCCGGTAGTATCATAGAATGCATCGCGCGAACGCATTGACTTTTGGCAAAAGAAGAAGGTGTTTACATAACGACGATCTATGTAGGTCGTTGGTATCGGAGTCCAACATGCGGAACAGGTAGATTGAACGCACACGTTGTTAATTCTCTTAGGAAAGACTTATATTAATTCGATTACTTCGTGCCAAAGAATCTCTCTTTTCTCTTCCTCTATTTTTTTACTTATTTTGTCAATTCTCAACGGCACAACGATTATAATAAAGGACACTGTTGCAAAGGAATTTGAAGTACAACATATACCATCGTAATCATCAAACGCATACTCGCATTCCTTACGGCATTTTGCCAAATGCCAACACCACCACTTCCAACAATTTCACGCGAGTTTTTGTCCTTTCACAATCAGACAAACTTCGCGACTTTTACACTCACAGGAATATCGCGAGATAACGTTTTATTTGCACCAACCGTAAGAAGATTGTCGTCGTTGTTACCTCCTTTACACCGTTATCGTCGTGCCATGTTTATTTTTAACGGAACGCTAAGATAGAGATAAGCTTCGTACGAAACGAGGTGCGCTAAATTTTCTATCCCCTTCTCTTACCAACACCCCTCTCACCCTTTCTCACCTAAAGTCACCACTTTCGAGATATTATACACGAAAAATGTTTATCTTCCTTTTTTTTCTTACAAACTCCCCCCTTTCTCTCTATTTCTCTTTGTTATCATCGCGTTGTACTCTATTTTTTTATTTTACTAGAAATTACTAAGACAATTCCCTTAGCCACACGTTTAATGTAAATATGAACTAAATCATTTATCTTACGAACAAATATATCGATATGATTTTAATGTATAAAATAATATATTTTTTAAAGATAAACTTACCTTGATATCCAAGTGTGCTACGTTGAGAGAATGCAAGAATGCGATACCATCTAAAATCTGTTTCAATAATCTTGCCACTTGTCGTTCTTCTGGTACCTCATCTCTGTCCAATATCATTTGCAATTCACCTCCAGGTGCTCTATAAAAATTCGAACGATACAAAACAAAAGAAATAAAGCTATCAACAATTTAATAATTCTATTTGACAATGGTTACAATAATAATAATAAAACATATCCACAATATAGTATTACGAATTTGAAAAAATATTTGAAGAAAATCGATCAATGAAACGGATAACGATATACGAATACGTACGCGAGAATCGTGCACGTGCTATTTAGAAAGTTAATACTACGAAATATTCATATTACATCATTATATATACAAAGGTATCATAAATTGGTAACGTTCGTTATGTAATACTAAATATATATATATATATATATATATATATATATATGATTGCATTAGAAATTATTGTTGCACAATGTAATAATGTAAGAGACGCGTATACGAGCCAGTTTATAATGTGTATAGAATTATTATCAAAGAAATAAAAACTAGAAAGAAAAAGATAGACAGATAGAATAAGACAAAAAGAAATAACCGCACGACGACGAGGATGCTTTAATAGAGAGAAGAAGGTACAGTTAGAAGTTAAAGTCCAGTATGTGAAAGTACACACTAAGAAGAAACTTACAATTCCAAGACGAGAACCATCTCGGTATTGGTCTCAAAGACCTGGTGGAGGGAAACGAGACGAGAACAGTGAGCAGCGGCATCCAGCACCGCGACCTCGTGAAGTGCCTCCGCCCTCAATTCCTGAGCACGTCGTCTTTTCCTTAGAAACTTTGCGGCCCATTGCCTACCGCTCGATCTTTCTCGGCATCTTCTCACCGTTGCATATTTGCCCCTGCAAATGATAGACAAAGAAAATTGTACGATTAGTATCATAGTATTTATTATTAAATATTTATATATAATTGATAATTACAAATTAGAATTTATTGTTAATGGTTTATATGATGATTAGAGTTAAATAAGTTTCCATTGTTTATTTATTTATTCATTTTTTTTAATATAAATGTGTGTTATTGTGAAAGTACGAGTTAGAGAATGTCAAATGTGTTGTGTGTGAACATGTGTTCGAACATTTAATATGCTAATTATTATTATTTAATATATAAAATATATAATTAATATATAAAAATAATAGTATAATATATAAAAAATTAATATATAAAAATAATAGTATAATGTATAAAAAATTAATATATCATTTAATATATTTAATTTATAAAATATAATAATAAATAATATAAAAATAATATATATATAATAGTATAATATATAAAAATATAGTAATATATAAAATTAAATTCAAATGTTCATACTTTCATTGACATATTTGGTATGTATGACCATTTCACCATATATAAATATAATATATATATATTTAAATTAATTATTAATTATTTAAAAAAAAAAGATATTTTTGTTTATTAGTTACTATTGGATTATGTGGTGAATATAATTTGGAATAAAAAGGAAAAGTAAAAAAGATGATAATTTGTTTCAATTTCATATTGTTCATTTGAAATCTAAATTTAAAAAAAAGAAGAAATATTAATAACGAACATTATTTTTTTTTATTATTATTATTATTTTATTCATGGTATAGAATTATGACAATATCATAGCTTGGCTGACGAGGAAGTTCGTGTAAAACGGTTGGAGGTTTGCTTTCACTTATATTTTAAAAGTTGAATATTTTATTTTGAAAGTTTTCTCAAATGCAACCGATTCTATGCAATAATAATCTTAGCCATCATAGAAAGGTGTCTAAATTGAGTATTTACGTCAACCATTGGTGTTCGTAACTCTTCTCTTTTCTTCGATAGAATTATTACGAGAGATTAAAGAATTATCGCTGTTAGATGTGTTGTCTAGCCACAGAAGTTATGTAAGATACAAACGATGTAATGTAAAAATGATCGATCGTCAAAGTTAATAATACGTGTAAACATCTAAGAAATTCAACTGTTCGTTATTTTAAACCATCTTGCATCTTTGTGTAGACTTAACAACGTTTTATTATCAAACGAGACTAGTCTAACGGAGATGTCAACAAAGAAACTCGATGTTGTATCTAACAAGCATGTATATATATGTATATACATACACATATACATACATATACAGGATGATCCATAATACACTTTACCAAATTTATAAATTAAATATTTTTATTACATATCAGTTTACGTTTCATTTCAACAAAAAAAAAAGTTTTTATGATAAGTTCAAAACTAACACCACGAATGGTTGAGTATTGTTATTTAAAATAAATACTTTTTTATAGGGTTTTTAGAATATTGTGTAATAGTTAAAATTATTGTAGAAAATTTCAATTTAAAATAAAATAAATAAATTTAAAATAATAAATGATAAATAATATATAATATTACAATATTATATATTTATTATAATATATTAATTATAATATTATATTATATTAATTGTAATATTAAATTTATAATTATAATTATTTATAAATTATTATAAAGAAAAATAAATTATTTTGTTATTAAACATGACAGATTCTATAAATATCGTTCATTTATTGCATATTTATTATTACAATAAAAGGAATTTGTATACACCTTACTTTATAAACCCATAAACTAATACGCAATTGTGTAAGTTTACAAATGAGTTCAATTCGATCATTGAGATATCGAATACGACATTCTTGAAGTCGATGAACCATGAATAATATCACGAGCTTGGATTATCCTTTCAACTACTACTACTGATTTCTTCTTTYCCTTTGCAATACGATGATCTAAACACAATCTTCTAGAAAGCGAGAACTCGATTCCCTCTCGGCCAATGCACCGGCCGTTTTCTGTGCTCTCGTTCGATTCGATTCTTTCGTACCTAAATTCGAGCATGGGTGAAAGCAACATCGTCGGAGTAACAAAACCAACAACAACAACAACAACAACGAACGTTCCCTATTACATAAAGTTCTTCTACAACAGTACGAGGAAGTAAGTAAGCCAAGTGTACTAAGTTTGTTTCTATCTGTATATATATATATACATACGTATAT
>NW_015148980.1:341074-387218 GCF_001465965.1 Polistes dominula | reverse complement strand
TATATACGTCCTTCGAATTCCACGACCCCCTCCAGCGAAGAAAATCTCATTCGAAAGTCATAGAAATACTAGACTGATTAACGTTTCGCAATAATATTCTGTATTATATGTCGTATATGTCGTATTATATGTATGTATGTTTAGGTGCATGATGCGTGTATCTTTTGTATGAACGTATTTATATATGTATAACGTATATATGTTATACATATACATATGAATCATCATGATTTGGTTTCATATTCCAATAGAGTACAACAATTCGCGGAACATTTACTTCGCGATATATCTTTTCTCGAGTAAGCTCATATCGAAAGTTTGGATCCTTGGAAAGGCACGTCTTGAATAGCAAACGAGATGGACAATCTTTTTTAAAATGTGAATCACATATTTTAAACATCTTCATACAACCGTGACTTACGTTTTAAACCATATCATTTGTTTCATTTCTTTTCTTATTTTTTCATATAATTTTTTAAATATATATTTTTTCAAAAAAAAAAAAAAAAAATGAAAAAATTGATCTCGAATCGATATAATGAAATTTTTCTTAAAGAAACTGTATTCATTTTGTTTCTCCTTTCTTCTTCAGTCATCTTCCGTAAAAAGATTTGTTACTTTGTGTTTTTTTCTTTTTTTTTTTTCAAGAAACGCGAGTAGAAAAGAATAATAAAAGTGTTAGTACAGGTAAAGTCAGGTAAACATGATTTTACGGGTTGAAGCGATTGAAAAAAAAAAGAAAAAAAAGCAGAGCGGTGGGTCCTTTGAAGGTTGCTTCATTTCTTTGTTCTTTGTTAAGATCATCGAAGTCACGAGTCAGCGGAGTCAAAAGAAGTCAAAGAGATGTGTTGTTGTTGTAGTAGTAGTAGGGAGAAGTCGCGCGAGACTTTTACGATCACTTGAAGGAAACCACGAAGAAAAGTGCATAAGGGAGCGGGGGAGAGGGAGGGGGTAATCTTAGCTATCCAAGGAATATTTTTAAGACTTTAGATCGAACAAAAGTGAAGGAAGTTGAGGTTGGGGTAAATAAGGGGGATGATATCGTTCCGGTTTGATTTCGTTATCGATGATCCATGTAAATGATCCAAATAATTTTTTCTATAATATTATTAAAATATAACTTATTGTCATATGTTTAATATCGATAATTTATAAAAATATATTTTAAAATATTACCCTTTGATCTATTTTTCAGATAAAGTGGATTTTAATTAAATTACACAGTAGATGGGTGTTCTTTCATCCATCAAAAAATCTGTAAAAATTTATTTAAGGGTTTTACTTATTTTTAGAATATTTTCTAATTAGTTTAAATTATTATTAACACTAGATTTACGGATGTTTTGTTCATTATTTTTTAATGACGTAATAACATTGTTTGAATAAAGGATTGAGTAAAGGAATTGAACTAATATTTACGTATATTTCATTACGTAACTAAAAACCAATAAGTTTTCAAAAAATAGTATTTAAATTTTATAAATATATAAAATAATCAAATGTTCAATGAGTCAAATTGGCTCAATTCGTAAATCTAGTGTTAACCATTACAATTTATAAAATAAAAATAATAATTGAAATATGGCAACCAGATTCGACAAGATTCACATTGGCGTACTAAGTTTATAAAAATATAAAAAACACTAAACACGCCATAATAAAGAAGAATTTTCTTTTTTTTTTAATGAACTTTGACAGATTCTTTCGTTAAATAAAAAAAGAAAAAAAAGAAAAGGGCCTTGACCGGTCGCTTTCGTCGTTCCACTGCCTTACTGTCCGCAAATATCTACGCTTTTAAATGTTTATTAAAGCAACAAATACTTTCACGAGTCTCATCGACCCCTTCCCCTTCCTTCCTTCTTTTTCTTCTTCTCTTTCTTTTTTTTTATTCACAAGAAGCCGTCAGGGAGAGTACGTAGAGGCGCTTATTATTATTTGTAAGTTGGCTTCTTCTTTTCCGGAGACTTATTTGAATCTTTAAAACTGCAGTCACGACTTTACCTTAAAGTATCCGAGTATCAATTACCTTACCAGGTTATCTCGAATATTTTTACACGAACAAATTTATAATTTAATATGTGATCTTGAACGTCTCGCACAATAAATATCATTCATTAATCTAATTTCATATTTTCTTCTTGGTTATAATGTAACTTTAACAACGTTCAATTTTCTTTACTAGTCGTGTCTCATTTATTCCTTTTGTTAATTTCACTATATAATTTTTATCTTGCGAAAAAGACAAAAAAAGAAAGAAGAGATGAGATAGTTGGAGAAAGAAATCAATGAAGAGAATAACGAAGGTACATTGTATACGTAAATACCTATAGACAGTTAATAACATTCCTGAGAAAGTGTAAAAAAGAAAGTAAAAAAAAAAAACTAATTTTTGAGATGGTAAAAGGTTCTAAGCGAGGCTTAACACGGTAGTTGTTTGGATGCTGTAGAAAGTATACACTTTCACCTCAGCGTCTCTCTCTCTCTCTCTCTTTCATGCACGTTGGGTCCGAATGCGTATGACTTCTTGAGCGCATATTAAAACGTCTTTCCTCGAGTTATAGTCGTTAAACTCGTGTATTCCTTTACTGTTGCACACGTGAACACAACAACAAGAAAAAAAAGGAGAGAAAAAGATACAAATATATATATATGTGTATATACAGGTGTAGAAAAGGAAGAATAAGGTGAATAATACAAAAGAAAGATATCGGGAGGAACATAATCTCTTTGTCGCGATCTCTTTGATTCTTTCTTGCCCATTTCCCCCTCCCTCTCCACCCACAACCCTCATCTTTTATATTATCTATCTTTTCAATTCACTAAACATGTTTTTTTAATATTAAAACAATTAATCATTGGGCAAAACTTTTGTGACTACAAAAAAAGGGATCTGATAATTCGAATAATCCGGTGAGTTCGATGCTTGAACAAGAACGATCATTTTCCGGTTAAAACAAGTCCCGAACTCGAAAAATAAGCAACAGCTTTGCAATCCTTCGTACGTTTGAAATCCGTTAAAGATAAAGACGACACGACTATTCCATAACGAGATCAGCATTCCTCGATGTCTCGAGGAATCGACACTTTCCAGTCGTCCTACGATCGTCGGCGAAAGTGCCGTATCAGTTTGTCCCAATCGGTTAGTATAAAGGCATCTCACGAACATTACAATTTATAATA
The DNA here is from genome assembly GCF_001465965.1 of Polistes dominula. Next base: position 384,038 of record NW_015148980.1, on the reverse strand, counting down.
CCTTTCGTGAGCATAAATTTCTAACAAGTTGTGTGTGTAGGTATATAGAAGATTATTATATATATATATATATATACTATCGAAAATCGTTCAAGGGAATGAACTTTTTTTCTTCCTATAGGGAAAGAAAATCTTGGTTCTTCTCTTACACGTTCGAATACCCTCAAACACACCACTCTTTCCCACGTCACTACTACTAGGTTGCCATGACTAGTCTCTCTCTCTCTCTCTTTCTTACATGTTCTAACTATCTGTTCCTCTCTTTTACAAGAGAAGCACGAAATGTACTTGAAACTACTTGGCACGGTCCCATTAAGAGGAAGCGTGCGTTTTACGTAGAAGGGCGGTAGAAGATCAATGACCCAAGGTCAAACAGAGGGTTACGAGAAGTAGAAGACTACTACATCCTTTTACTGAAAGAAAAAGAAAAGAAGATGGAAGAAGAGGAGAGAGAGAGAGAGAGAGAGAGAGAGAGAAAGAGACCAGGAAATCGGTCCTAACACCGGGACCAGCGTCCACGTCGTGCAACACGATGTACCCGTCGTTCTTTAAGGCATCCATTAGCTTCCTAACTACTAAACACACTGGATGGTTGGTTGGTTGGTTGGTCGGTCCGACGACCCCTTCGTGAGCTACGTTTGCTTCTGAGCTCGAAAGCGAACACACCACTCTGTTCTCCAGGATGGATCCTCGTCTTCGTTCTTTTCTTGTCCTTTCTTTCTTTTTTTCTTCTTCTTCTTAAAGGAAAAAGAGAGAGGACTCGTTCTTCTTTCTTTTTTTCCCCTTTCTTTCGTATTTCCTCTTCTTCTTATTTTTCTTCGTGTTCTTCTTCTTCTTCTTCTTCTTCTTCTTCTTCTTCTTCTTCTCGCAAAGGTAACAGCAGCAACGTTCAAGGGTCATCGACATCCACGCCGTCCAACGACAACGACGACGACATCATCGTGTTTCGTGTTTGCTTCGGTCATCACATTTACTAGCACGCGTCAGACAATTTCAGATAATATCTAACAATTTGGAAGAAAAAATATCAACACGTTTAGTTATTCGAATAGGGAGATATGATTCTTCTTCCCCGTATGAGAAACCAAAAAAGAGAGAAAGAAAAAAAAAGAAACAGACAAAAAAATGCTCTCTTTGTTCGTTCTACCTCGTTAGGATAAAAGTCTCGTTAAGTGGGAACACATATACGTAATTGGGAGATAAAACTCGAACGAAAAGAAAACGCGGATTGGTCAGAATGAAAAATCCTGTGTGCCGTCGTCCGGTATAGAACGAACACGTTGTTGCACCGCCGACGTTTCTGTTGTGTAATCGGCTAACGAGCAACAAGAACGCAACTGGAACGAATTTCACCGTATAGTTTGTATGGATACATGTTAGCCAGCCGTTGCATTCGTTGCACAATGGATTTGCATCTCGAAAGAGAAAGAGAAAGAGAAAGAGAAAGAGAAAGAGAGAGAGAGAGAGAGAGAGAGAGAGAGAGAGGAGAGTACTGATGAGACCGGACAGGGGGTGAGACGAGTGGTGAAGGGAAAGGGGAGTGCGCAGAAGAGAAAGAGGGTGAGATAGTGATGGGGAGGGGGTGGGGTGAGGAGGGAAGTCAAATGAAAGAACGGAATATCCAACTTGACGCGTCTCGACATTTATCCGCTAATTTCTTTAATTATCCACGGGATCCGGGCCATAATTAATGGCGACTAGTTCGGATTTCCGCGTTACTATCTCTCTCTCCCTCTCTCTCTCTCTCTCTCTCTTTTTCATTCTGTCTGGCTTTACTCTCTACGTTTAATGAGATAAAGTCAGTCAAACTTGGTATAGAAGGACGTAGGCAAGGCAGCAACAACTCTCGTCGTTGAATTAGAAACGACTCTTACACGTCGAGTTAAATTAACGTCGGAAATGCAATATTGTTGTTTCCATCATTTCGGGAAATTCGTAGAAAATCATATGAACTTTTTTTTTGAATTAACGTAGTTTCAAAAATTGAGACACGTTTAGTATTAAAACATCGTATATGTGAACGTTTAATATTAGTAAGATAGATTACGTGATGTTTACAATAAAAAGAGAATTTCAAATGAGATATTTCTTCAATTCATATTTCGAGAAAGATAAAAATATATTTTCATGTTAAAGGACGCGGAGGACGGACAATGATGATGATTATGATGATGATGATGATGATGGTGATGATGCACACGAGTCGTACGTGAAAGGTCCGAAAGACTATAGTTGGTTGGTTGGGTGTACGYGTCATCAAGAGGACAAGAAGTACTTTTCCTTTTTTCCCCCAACCCTCTTTCTCCTCCACGTGACCTTCTCCTCATAGTTTGCACGAGAGTATACGTGCAGGATTTGGACGAATAAAGTGAGTTAGACTGCACGTGTCCTGTTACATATATATATGTAAATATATACTATATATGTATGCAAGATTTGCAAAGCCTTTCTAACTTACCTACATTCGAAACATATATGTAATGAAAATCACGATTTTGTTGAAATAGATTTGAAATGTAATCTATAGGTCTCTCTCTCTCTCTAGCATACAATCGGTCAATCATTTAGATGATTGATTTAGTGAAGACTTTATTAGATTTTTTTATTTACAGTATGATACAAAATTAATGAGAGAATTTATGTTGAAATCAACAATAAGTGTGCAACTCAAATTGATATAATTTTTTGTTGTTGTGTTTTTTTATTCTGTCATTCTATTTATTTTTATTTTTCTTTCATTTCTTCCCACCCCCTCACACTCTTCTTGTTTTTCTAGTCTTCTCTTATCGTAGTCCCTTCTCTCGATTATCGCTCGTTAGCCACATTGTGCCTTCCGACTCCATGTGACTTACCAACAAGACGCGCATATACGAAGAGTTACGCAAGAGAGACTGAAAACTCGATACGAGTTTTGCGGCTTGCCAAGATGGACCGGAAAAATAAAAGTATAGCAGATATCGTGTCGCGAGTCAGTCGCGCTGTGTGTTGTGTTGTGTTGCTTGCTATTCGTTGCTATTACTCTTTAAAAAGAAGATTCTTTTTCTATGTATATCTCTATCTATATTCTTTATCAAATGATAAAAGAGGTATAGAGAATTAAAGATGATTTTATGATTTATTTTATGATTACATTATTATGCAATTTCAATGAAATTATAGTATACCACATAGAACGAATATAAACACTAATGAGAGAGAGAGAGAGAGAGAGAGAGAAATAGATTATGTATAAATTTATATTTATGTATATAATAATAATAATTTATTTAAGAGAATATCACATAAGTAAGCACGTACAAAATGAGTTATAGGAATATATATGGTATATGTTTCTCATTATAAATTTGAAATTATTGATATTATTTTTTGTAAGGCAAAAGATTTCATTATATTCTTCTACGTAGATAATTATTTTGAGATATATTATTTACATTTTTAAATTGATATATATTTATTTTATTACAGAAGGTAATTTAATTTAATTAATCGCGTATTTATGTTAGATATAATTAAAATACAATTTTTAATTGTTTAATAAGTGATATTATTTCGTTAACCACTCTTTGCATTTGTTTTAATACCTTTGAAAAGATTTGGTATTTATTTAAAACCAATTTTATCAGTTATATACAATTTGATTAATCTTATAATAAAAAATGTTTATTTGTAATACAAATTTATATTATGTAAAAATATTTTTACGTTCAATAAGAATTTTTAAATATTGATTGTCTTAAATTAACAGTAAGGGGTACGAATTTAAGATTCATTGTACGTATATGGACTTTTTACGATTCGTAATTTGGTTTTTCAATGGTACACGTATAATATAACGGGTCCGATGTTTATTTCACTTTCGTCATTACGTTCAACAAGTTTTGTTGGTCCTCTTCGAATTTTTAACCGTGACTATCCGCACGTAGGATTCATACTTGTGCACGCATAGTATGATGACGACCAATGACATGACACGACACTACACGACGAATAAGCGAATAAAATTCGAATCGTGGCGGAATGGTAATTTTATAGGTTGACTACGACCCCTCGACCTTCTTCTCCGAATATTCTCGCGAATCTAACATAAGATTGAAAGGATGAAACGCACTAACACGTCTCTCCATATTTTTTTACTATCTCTCTCACTCTTGTTATTTTTTTTATTTATACAGAAATGGATCTTGCGTCTACGTGATTTATCTTTCTTCTCTTTCTTACTGCATCATCCCACTTTCCATATTTTTATGAAAAAAAAAAAAAAAAAATAAAATAAAAATGAAGAGAGATAAAGGAAAAAAAATAACAATAAGATTTTTTTGTTTGCAATAAAACACATACACGTATATCTAGTGAAATTTCATACAAAATACTTGGAATCGAAATAATATTTCATTATTTTCATAAATCAACGATTTCTTTTCAACGAACGTCTTTTTCTTATCATTTGTTTTGTTCATATCGAGTTGTCAGTAATAATAAGTAGTAAGAAGTTACTTATACCATTAGGATATATTTCTTACGAAAGATTAAGTACGTTAGCATGTGACCTTGCTTGTGAATATCAACGTACTCGATTTCACATAACGTATTCATTTTAAAAGAACAGTTTAGAGCGAAAAAATACGACTATACTACTTTAACGGCACTTCAATCTCGTTGAATGAGAGGATCGTCCATAAAGGTCATAGTTCAGTCGATTATGTTCGTCGAGCGTCGATTAGCTACCACGTATACGCGGTGCCTATGGCGGTGGCAACGTTCCTAGACTTCAGATACGTTCTCACAAGTAGAATTTTTATCTTACGATCGAGGATAACTAAACTTTCACGCGAATTGCGTGCGCTCGCGGCCTTTATCGTACGACGTTCACGTATGTGTTATGTTGTGTTGTGTGTACGTGCGGCAAAACCAATGGAGAGCGAACGGCCGCGATTCGTAGCGGTAATAGTCCTATCTCTTTCTTTCTTTCTCTTTTTCTTACACGCAATGTATATATATGTATATATGTACACCTATATCACATACAATCTATACGCAGCAAGCAATGAGATTTTAACCTTCTAAGAGAACGCCCAGCTAACACAAAACGAGACCCTCGTTCTCGTTTCTTCGAGAGCTTCTCGTTTTTATTTTTTTTTTTTTATTTTATGCTAGTTTATCTTATGTTAGTTAGTTAGATACTTAGTTGTGGCCGGGTGAACGACTTTCGGGCCAATCTCATGATTATATTAATAGGAAAGTGGAGTAATAGATTTATTTTGGAAATAAGTAATAATTAAGAATGAATAATATATTCGTGTTTTGGAAATGTAGAAGTGTTTAGAAATGTAAAACACCTGTGACATATCCATTAGATAAAAATTATATCTAATGGGAAAGTTGAATAATTAATATTTATATGTGTATAAAAATGAAACGAGTTAATCCTTATATTGGTTACTAGTAATACTCGTAAATCGAGTTACATGTAATCCAAGGTCTGATTGTAATATCTTTGTATAGAGAAATTGATATAAATCGTGTCAAAGGTAATTCAAAAATAAATTTATAATATATTAATATATTAAAATTAATTATTATATATTAAAATATTGTTATATTAGTTTAAGTAATATTTAAAAATAAAAAAATGATATTATTTATTTAATGGTAAACGGTATTCTCGTCTAATCGTGTCAAAGGTATTTAAAATAAATTTATAATATATTAATATATTAAAATTAATTAATATATATTAAAATATTGTTATATTAGTTCAAGTAATATTTAAAAATAAAAATGATATTATTTATTTAATGGTAAACGGTATACTCGTCTAATACATGGTAATAATTATTAGTAAAAAGGTTGGTTTTCCTTAACAACTCGATTCGTATAATTCTCCATGACGACGACGACTAGGATGACGACGACGACTTATCCCATGATCGTAGGTTTTATCTAACTATAGTTCGCCTACGATTCTAACTGACATTCACCGTTCGCAAACGTTTCTAACTACGAGCGAAACGATATTTTGCTCTTGTGGAAAATGTTGCCCCTTTAGAGTTTAGTATCTATCTCTATCCTCTTTCTTTAAACTTAGGTTAGAGACGAGTTGAAAAGATTTGCAAGTTAAATGAGACCGAGGTCAAGGAGCGGACATTCGTTTCTCGAACGAAACTACTTTTCTTCTTTCTCTCTCCTCTTTCATTTTCATGTTTGATTCTCACGATGTTTTCATATTCGCATTGAAAATTCATTCGTCCGTAAAAAAAAAAAAAAATATTATAAGAAAACAAAGTGTAGAAGAAAATAAAAAAAAATAATAATAAAGTAAAAGAATAAAAATATAAGGAACGGTAAGAGAATCCGACAATCGTTTATCTCCAGTTTCGACTTCCTCCTGTCGATCGTTGAAATATGGCCAGGTTCGGTGCTGGACCAAACAACGAGTATGTATATATATATACATATATATATACAGGACTCTTCTCAAAATTCGACGCGCTGACAGACTCGAATAAAGCGAATGGGAGGAGGAGAAGAGAAGATTGTCGGCGCCACGATATATTTTGTATCGGTGCATCCTTCTTGATGTTACCTTTTTACACGAGAGTTCGGATTCATTTACTTTTTTTTCTTATTATTTGCGTCCCCCTTCTTTTTTTTATCGAATTCGTTGAGATTCGATTAAATCTTAATATTTTATTCGATGCTAATTAAGTTCCAAAGTACAGCTTGGAAAAAGAAAAAAACAAATACGGTACATTAGTCTATCTTTCTCTCTCTTTTATTTTCTACCCTTTCCTCCCTGTTTATACCATTTTCTCTTCTCGATCTGGTTTACCGTCGTGTTTTTTCGTGGAACGAAAATAATATTAATCGATTACCTCGTGCATGCGAGAGATATCAGGATCTTACGAAGGGGTCAACGATAATCTTTCTTATCCCTCATTTCTCGACAGAAGGTGGAGGAGAAGAAGGAGGAGGGTTAACATTTTTGCCCTCATCTTGTACAGATCAAAAAGAGACAACAACTACTACTATAGTATATATATATTTTTAGCTCGGACGGCACATCTCGTTTTCAAGTAGCACGGCGCGAACTTGGGGGGTTTGAGCATTCCCTGCACGTAAGCGACATTACAGAAAGCCGAATCGATAAATAAAATCGATAGCCTTCGGAAACTAAATCCAGGAACTGGCTTCCTTCATGGTTACTTGTCATTCCGGTGCACTTTTCGGCAAGGGGGAAAGGACCCGATATCCCCACCCCCCTGTTTCATTCTTTTTCTTCTTCTTCTTCTCTTGACTCCAATTGGCCCTTTCTCGTCCTTCTCGGTCGATCATCGATTTTTGCTCTTTGCAAAGGGGGTCAGCAAACTGTGGCGGTCGTCGAAGGACGCCGAGGGTGTTCTCTTTCGTCTCTTTCTTTCCTTTTTCTTCTTTTACCCCTTCTCCTGTTCTCTTTTCTTTCTTTCTTATTCACTCGTTTGCTTGCTTGCTTGCTTGCTAACTCACTCACTCTTTTACTTTTCTCTTTTTCTTTTCTTCTACACTGTCGAGTCGATCGTGCACACTTTTATCGGACGACTTGCTTTTTACTCGGTTTTTATCTTCACTCGAGATTTGGAAGTCGACGACCGTGATTCGCGTTCCTTCCTTACTTCGTGGTGGAACTCGACGGCTGTTCGGCATTAATCGCGAGAACGATAAGTGCGCCCCTTTATCGGTCCTTTTCTCCATGCCTTTCCTTTCTTCCTTTCTTCTTTTTTCTCTACTTCGAAATCCTCATTCTCAGGGGAACGACCCGTAGGGCAAGGTGAATTTTATAGTCGAATTAAAGTAACGATCTTCTTATCTTCTTATTCTTTTATTATTTTTTCATTTTAATTTGAAGAAAAACCTTTTTTCTTTCTCTTTCTATCCTTTTTTTGTTGGTTTTGTTTTTCTTATTTCATCGAGAAATCGAATTTCACGATTAAAAGAAAAATCATAGTTGATATGTTGTAGACTGAATTGAATTTTTTTTAATTTTTCTTTCTTTTTGAAGTGAAAACTTCTTTAGAATTGGTGTGATTTGAAAAAATGTAACGGAGCGGCGGGCGTCTATGAAACGGCTTTGTTTGATACATGTTGACATTCAATCATATGAATCTTGACGTTCTACAATTTTGGTCTTTCATGGTGACATATTTATATTAAAAAACACCACATAACCTAGATAACTCAGAAAACAATTACATTGGGGAAAAATATTTTTACCGGGTTTTATCGGATCCTTTGATATGATCACATTACGTAAACCATATTTTGTAGATATTTTTTGGTGACCTTATTCAAATGGATTAACTTATATGCATATATATAGAACCGTTAGAAATTATATATATAAAAGTAAAATTAATTATGTCTCTATAAGACGTTATAGAAATTAACGACCCGTCACGCATACCAAACTATAACGTAATATATATATATATATATATATATATATATATATATATAAAAAGAAAAATCATAAAACCATAACCGCATAATATTAATAATAATAACATAGAAAAAATGAAACTACACTGCCTATTACTAATATTACTACAAAGTTTGTTAGTCATAAAAGACACTATCATCTGACGCACAAATAAAAGCCTTATCTATACGTAGAACGTTGAAGAGAACGGCCACAAGTTTCCTTTATTAATTCATTTTAATGGACTCGAGTGATAACCGGGTTACGACAGAAGCAGAAAGCAACGATACGAATTTAATGCTCGCTCATGAATGAACGAGAAAGAAGCGTTAACGGTTCCTCTAACCACATTACGAAAGGTTATTAAATTTTTCCTTTTTCTACTTTTTTCTTTTATTATTATAAAATTGAACAGAGATTATGTATCTCTTCGAAGATAAGATATACTTGATATAAAGTATCGAACCAAAAAGAAATTAGAACATTGATTTAATCCATTTTTCTAAGGTGGATTTTGCTGTCAATGTTAATTATTATGTAAAAAACATTTGAAAAAATATATTAATTAACAAATGGAATACATTTGCGAGCATGCAAAGTATGCTCGTATATCAAAGTAAATTTCATTACAAGAAATACTTAGGGGAAAAACAGAGATAATTTATTTTACTATTATTTATTGTTATAAAAATAATATTAAATTACAATAATATTAAATAAAAATGAAATTACTAATACGTTTGTCAAATTACATTTACTAGTATTTCGTTAATCGAATCAATGTACTATTTTTCCTCGTCTTGCGAAACACTCGTAAACCACATTACTCACAATCTGAATTTTTGACAATACTTTTACGTATCTTTAAAATATTGTTTAATAATTTATTTGATTATTTTTACAACTTTAAAATAAATTTAAATAAACAATAAACATATAGCACTGATCATAAAAACAAAATCCACTTTATCGATGGATGATGGTTGTTAAGATATGCGCTCTCTTGTCGGGTGTTTTATGAATTTCCATAAATGTCGTATTCTTCATAAACGTAAACGATGTATATATATATATTAGGTTAGCTACTGACGATGAATCATAATTAGCTAGGACTGTGAGATGAAGACTAAGACGAAGACGCGTCGTTGTCGTCGTAGTCGTACTCGTTGACGAGTTAAATTAAGGTGCGCCTTATGTACCTCCCGCGTGAAAACCAAATCCAGTGTCTGCCCATCTATCCGTCTGTTCTGCGTACGTCCCTCGTCCGTCCCATGCGAAGTAGTGAGTCACGCGGCACGCTACTTCTTGCCACGCGTAAATCCGTACGCGCGTGACTCGTGACGCGTGGGCGACCGAAAGGAAGCAACGTGGAAAAAAAAGAAAAAAAAGAAAAAAAAATAGGAGAGCGGAATGAGTAGTGCACTTCTGTTTCCCCCTCTTTTTTCCATCTCTTATTCGTTAGTTCATTCGTTCCTTTCTTTTACGACACCTTATGACTATTACTACTACTACTACTACTAGCACCCTATTTTCAATGATTTCGTTTCTCATTTGGAATTTATTCACTGGAAAAAATAAAATAAATGTAATGTATTCGTAATTGTTTCATGATTTCATTATTTATACGACATTATTTCCAATTAATTCGATTCATCCGTTTTATTTCTGTTTTAACTAATCAAAATTTGTTTACTTCTGGAATATCACGTTGTAATAAAAAAATTACGATATGATTATTATTTTTAAGAAATACGATACATTAGAAAAGATTTTTTCGTTTTTCTTGTCAATTTTTTAATTGATTCAAACAAAATATTTTTTATTTCATTATATGTACTGTAGAATATATATTAATTCATTGTTTATACAAAAAATTAGTTAATAAATTACAATTTCACAACATTTTATTTCAAATTGATCGGTGTACGAATACTTTTTACATCCATTATAATTATGCGATAATATTGCAAGCAACATTGCATCGAAACGAAACTAATGCAAAAAAATCCAAATTTGATTTTATATATATATGTGATATAAAATGACGTTTTTTGACATTTTATTTTATCATTTATTAGTATACACGTCCGTCTGGAATAACAGAGTATATTCAGAAGAGTTTTATAATAAATATGACCGCATGAAAAAAAGAAAAAAAAGAAAACAACCAACGGAGTCTGAGAATTCTTTCGTTTCGACGGCCTTGGACGTTAGAGTTGCGGCGAACCTGCGGCTTACATAAATTAAACACCCACTGAAATTACGCCAATGACACACAGAATAGGAACGAGCGTGCAGGAGACAGAAAGAGAGAGAGAGATAGAAGGGGGTGAGAGGGTAAGAGGAGAGGATAGAGGTAGAAAACTTGTTTGTAACCTTTCACTTACTGCCGCGAAACGATCTCTCAAATCCTTCTATGTACGAGAAGCTCGATAAGAAAATTATCGATGCTCCGTTTAAACTGTGAGTTATCGTTTTTTTAAAAGGTGCAAACACCTTTGCGATTATATTCGTTAAATACGAGTTTAAACGATGTCAAAATGTTTACGCGTATTTAAAACCATACAAAAATTATAAAATTGTGTATGCACGAACGATATATATATATATATATATATATATAATTTTATATATATAATAAACTATATAATATAATAAACTAATATATACGTATATATATGCTATTTAAATTATATATTTGCTATATAAATATAATGTATAAATATTTATTATTATAATTTTGCTATATATATATATATACTTATTATTATAGGTAAAAATGTACAGGTAGAATCCAACCTACAACACGGTTTCGTTCTAACACAATAAGAAAATTGCGAGAAATCTATGTAGAACGCAGTTACTTCTACATTACCGAGAACTCGTATAACGCGGTTTTCATGCAAGACATTTTTTTTTTTTATGAATGTTATAGAAAGGATTACACACCTGTATTTACATTTTAATATGCATAACGTTTGTAGTTCTATATAGAAATAAATTTCTCTTATTGTGGAATCGTTCAGGACGACGACGATTTAGTCGTGAATCGTCGTGATAAAAGCGTGCGCGACTTCTCTTTTGAACAAGCGTAGTAAGAAGAAGAAGAGAAGAAGAAGAAGAAGAAGAAGAAGAAGAAGAAGAAGAAGAAAGAGAAGAAGAAGAAGAAGAAGAAGAAGAGACGAGAGCTATCGAAAATCTCAAATCCCACTAACCTCATTGGCGAGCCACCAAGCAAGCGACGACAGTGTATACGCCTGTGGTGGTACCCCGATTTCTTTGAAACTCGCAACCGAGAATTTATTTCTTCTTTACGTGAGACGGATATGTATGCGCGAGAAAGAAACACGTTCGTTTCGAAAACGAACATTTTCGAAAAGAGGACAAACTATGTCAAATTTCGTTTCTTGTTGATTGATCCTTGTTTCTTTATTTATTTACCTTTTGTTTTTTGTTAAAATTTTTGTTTATTAAAATATTACAAAAAATATTCATCTATACTCCGTGATTGTATTAACTAAACCACAAAATTCATTAAAAAACATTAAATTAATCAATTTATTTAAAATTTAAATAAAAATTAGATTTACTTTTTTAAACATTAATTAATCCATCTAATAATATTATCTCGATCATTTTTATATTGTATTGTTTATTTTTTTTTTTTACATAAAATATCCACAACTGTGCCCGATTGCGAATGGAAACAGATTCGACGTGGGTCACCGATGGCCCACGCGGTATTAAACGTTTAAATCGCGATTAAACACAGCGTGACCAGATCTGCGACTACTACTACTACTACTATTACTATTACTACTACTCGATGGTTATTTCTTTTACGGCCGAAAGAAAAACGAAAGTGCACAGCGTGCAAGCACAGTACCGTCGTGGTGCAAGGCGCCGGACGTGCAGCAAACAAAGAAACGGTTGACGCGCGAATGCAAGGCGCGAAACGTGGAACTAAATAGTAGTAGTAGTAGTAGAAAGGGGACTATATACTATAAGATCTCGTCTTCGGCAGGCAGAAGAGATTCTCCTCGATTGGTTTTCCAACGATTTACTATAGATGTTTATCTAAATCGTAAATTCTCGAGCGTGAGAACGTTCGTGAAAGAAATAAATCATTTTCATTTTTGCTTAGTCACACAAAACTTACTTTTCTTTTCTTTTTTTCAGACAAATTTTTCATCTTCCTCGCAAAAAAAGATCTTTTTTTTTTCTCTACAAATAATATATATTTTATAACACGGGTGTTGTGGTTAAACACGCTTTGACCACGTCCCGAAACTTCACAAACGTTTATTATAGGACATAAAAGATTCGTTTGCTCGTTAACAGTGATGGTAGTGGATCGAGTCAAGTGGAATGATCTCAAGTTTGTAAAAGCATTTTGGGGGCCCTAAAACTCAAGTTGGGGGAAGCAAAAAAATGACAAGAAAAAAAAACTCTCATTAACTTATTATTAACGAGGAAGAAAAATAGTCAACAATTTCCATACCAAATATAACGCCTTGAATAAATTTATTAAAAAAAAAAATATTTACCTAATGAAAAAAAAAAAAAAAATAAAAGAAAAAAAAACGTTATAAAACCACGAGATCCTAAGCGGTTACTTAATACGTCACTGTTCGTTAAACTTAGTTTTGTTCTTTTTCTGTTACGAGACTTCTCTTCTTTTCTCATTTATGGTTCGCACATAGTGTTAAAATTAAAAATTCAACAGGACCCCTTGCCAACTGAGTTTGACAGACAATATTACAATAGTTCGTATGTATAATGAATAGAATACATGTGTGTATGTATAAGTATATGATAATCATCGTAAGAACGTCGATCGTCTGTTTTCAATCTAGACTTAGAAACTCGGTCAAATGACGTAATAGATGTCTTATCCGACCAATTAATTGGCTTGTTGCTTGCTCTGCACTATTCCTTCTTCTCCCTATAAACGTCCTAACTTTAAAACTTGCATCGCGTCGTTCGTTGCTCGGCGAAAGCCGCCGATGTAGTAAGTAAGCTTGTGAAATTGCAATAAGCCAACTAAAAACCTGTTGTAATTACTTCAATCGTGGTTCGTTACGGATCTGCACCGTCGCTTTTCTTCCTTCCTTTTGAAAAACTCAACTCATTCACTCATTCGTGTACATTTCTCACTTTATTCGCTATCTTTTCTTTCATTCTTTTACTACTTTTTTTTTAACACGTTGACTGCCAGGTGGCGCATTTTCCATGGTTTGTCCAAGGTGTCAACGTGAATTTTTTATAAGGTGATGTATATTATGTTGAAATATTATTTGTAACAATTAAAGTGAGTTATAAAATTGCATGATTGAAGCATTTTTCGTAGTGGGAGTCACCGATGGCCCCCGAGGGGTTGTAGCTAAGTCAAATGCTGGTCACCGGTGATTCCCATGGCAGACAACGTGTTAATCTTCTTTTACTTACTTAGTTATATGTATATTATAAAGGGAAGGTATTATTATTCGTCCTTAAAAAGAAAAAGAAGAAGTTGAAGTTGAAGTAGAAGAAGTAGAAGATGATAAAGAAAAGGAGACGAAAGACGATATCAAAGATGTTCGAAGCTAACTTAAGTAAAGTGGGCGTTCGATTACGGTGCCTCGTTAAAACCGATCCTCTCGAGTGCGTTGATTAATATGGAAAGCAACACGAATTTTAGGTGCAAACGCATGGAAGAGAACCGGTTGTTGGGTGGGCAGCAAGCAATCGCGATTCGCGGCACGGTCAAGTGCGCTCGAATGTTCGTAAGACTGTCTTTCTCTCTCTCTTTCTCTTTTTCTCTCTTTGAAAACAAACATCTTGCGAGTAACGAGCCGAACGAGGAATATATTTTACGAAGGATGATAAAAAAAAAGAAATATAAGTTAAGAAAGAGTCTAACATTAATTAAGGTACTGAATTTTATCCCGATAATGACACGGTATCTCTTTTTTCCCCTAACGACTCTAAAAATCGTACAGATAGTTGTTCATTTTAACAAATGCTTATTTTCTTGTAACAAATAATAAATAAATAAAAAAAAATATTAATAAGAATGAATTATTTTTGTTTGTTTATTATGTTTGAATCAATTAACCCATTGAGTGTTGAATACTTTTAACTAAAATGTTTTGTAGGAACGTAATAATTTATTATTAATTGGATTCTAATAATAAATTATATTTAATAATTAAAGTTTTTCTTTCTGAATATAATTTAATTAATTAATATAAACATTAAATTATTTTACATTAATATTTAATAAACACGTAATGCGTCGATAGACCACTATGGTCATTTTTACCAAACGCATATATGCATCCATAGTACTCTAAGGGTTAATTTAATTTGTTTTAACAAACATAACAAATATATTATTATATAAATAATTATAAATAATAAGAAGGAATTATATTTGTAATTTAAATTTCACACAGAGGTCTTAAGAACACGAGAGAGTAGAGAAAGAAATTGCTATATGTGTGTGTGTGTGCATGGGGAAAATGCATTTTCTTAACGCGTTAACGAGATAATCGTTTGAAAATTGCGTTTCACTAAAACGTCTATCCTCTATTCTATTCCCATTTCCTAGTCGTAGCACGAGCGATTATATCTTCGAGGATATAAAGGAACTGGTTTTTCACGCGACCATGCAAGGGTCGACTAGTTAGCTAGCTATCTATCTAGCTAGCTAGCTAACTCAACGATGGGAAACCGGGATCAACCGGGAAGAGCGACATTCCAGATGGTACTGACCATCCCGAGGACGCACTATTCTTGGAACTCAAATCGATAATCCGTTAATCGTGATAGCTTCTTTCCTGTGATGACGAGAATCAACGTTTGATTTAACGAAACGTAGTTCTGTTATCTACAATCTTTCATAGAATGTTCATATTTTTAAATCGAATATAATAAACATGAATATGTATTAGATATTTATGAATTGCGTTCGTTTTCTATCGATCAGGTTATACATCAAAGGAAGTCAAATAATTATTGAGCTAGACGTATTTTCTGGGAAGCCGTCTTATTTCGTTCGAGATGATTGATTACGTAATTAACGATCCAGGTAATCGTAGACAGAAGAAACTACTTTACTCGTCGGTAGACCGACGATTAGATGTGAAAGTTTAGCACCGTGAAAGGTAGACCGACGAGTGGTACTAGATATATATATATATATACACACATATGTATATATATATATAAACGATGTATCAGGAACATTGAATTTATGGATAAGCTATCGTACTTCTCTCGCCTTGAAAACTCTCCACGGAAACGTGCCAATCGCGAACGGAAAAGAAAACTGAATTGAACACCTAAGTTTATATACGAATAAGGACGACGATACTGATACCAAACAAAAGTATCTAAAAGGTGTAACTGGTCTCGTGTTTTTAGTTTTAGGTGTGGTCGAAACAGATCTACGTTCTCGATCTATTTAACTACCATCACCAATATCACCCCTCATCCCATCCTCCTACTTAACTTCTCTCAATCGTAAATATATACCAAAAGCAGTTAAGGACAATCGTTTCAACTTTTTCCATTCCTTCCGCATCTTTTGATATACGTGTTTGAAATCTTTTTGCTTTATAAAGTAATATATATATATCCAACTTTACGCTTTGTCGAATCTTTTGAGTATCACAATAGTAATTCCGATTAAGTAATACTACTTCCTTCTATTATACGTTTTCCCCTCGATGATGCATATATGTATTTATGTATATGTGCATATGTATATAAGTTAGGTTGATTTACCGCTAAGTCGATCACGCTAATACGTTTTTCTTCACTTTTTTATTTCACTTTTTAATAGTAATCTATATTCGTGGTTTATAAAGTGAGGGTTTATGATTTTCGGAAAGGTTGCGAACAAAAATTTGGAAAATTGTATACTTTAAAATTAAAATTATTTTATTTTTATTATTATTTATTTTAAAGTAATATTAAAATATATTATATATATAATTTTATACTTTATAATTAAGTAAATTTTATATAAATTTCCTAATAGGAATAAAAATAAATTAATAATATAATTATATTATTTATTAATTTATAATATTATATTATTATTATATATAATATTCTATTATATTAATTTAATTAATTTATTATTAATTTAAAATATAAATTTTTCTTATGTATATCATATTATGTATATCAATAATAATTTACGATAAAAAATAATATTATAAAATATATTAACGATGTTCTCGATTCAAGAAACATATCTAACTAGTTTTCTTAGAAATTAATAGACGATGATCGATCATACTTTTCTTTCCTTGTCAATTATTTAATAAAAGGTACATCTTAGAATAATCACCTACGTTATCCTTTCCTCTTATCAAATCAAAAATAGAGTTCTAATTTCTAAGTAGGTGAATGTATGAGTTTATATAACACTTTGCTACATATAACGTAGTATGTTTTTAATATTTATCACGTTCATTCGATCTTCAGTGTTAGAACGTCAATCCCCCATATATTTGACGTTCTTATATCTACACGTACAACATACTATATACATATACATATATATATTCTTAATATGCAAATTTACTCCCGCATTAATTCTCATAGCCTTTCGTTTAATCGAGGCATCCGGTTGAACGTGCTCGGTTGAATCATCATTGCGTACGACGACGATATCTTGCACGCAGAGACCCTTCACCCTAATCTTCTCCCTCTACCACCACCACCCACCCTTCCTTCTTTCTCTCTCTATTTCTTTTTTTTCTCTTCTTCTTATTTTCTAATTCTATTTCTTTTATACTTTCTATGAAATCACTCATTTGTTTCGATTTTTTTAACGATTCAAAATGAGAATTTGATTAGGACGAGGAATAAACGACCTTAAATTTGTATTAATTACAATATTTCGTTCTCTTGTTTATTATTCTATTATTAATTTATTTTCGTTGTCGACATATTTGAAAGTCGGCACCCTTTTGTGTAATATATAAAAGAATGTCAACTGAATAAAGTTCAAGATAAAAAACAAAATTTATTCCGGTGTATAATTCAACTCCTCTCCTCCCCTTCCAACCCTTCTTCACCTCTTTAAAATCATCATCATCAACTGACGGACTTTTATAAGATCGAACAATCTTGTAAGATTTTCTAGAACGATCTTTTTGTTTAAGTTTCTTGCCGCCTTAATAACGATAATGTTAATGGCAATAACGAAAACGTGCAAACACCGGGCACGCGTTATTATTCGTCGGCTCTTTAATAAACCCCAACTCTAAATTTGCCGACGAGTAACAGCAGAAGCAAAAGTAGAAGCAGCAGCAACAGCAACAGAAGCAGCTGCCTGTTTGTTGGTTGGGTTACTACTCCTTGTACACGAGTACATTGGTTCCACTTAAACGAGCGAATCGTTGTCGTTACTGTATATAAGAGTGTCCTTTGAAAACACGCGCGCTCACAGTACTTTGACACGCGTTCCATTACTTTCTGTTCTCAGCAAATGGAATGAACATTCAAGAGAATAATATTTTCCTCTTTTTTTTTTTTTCTATACGATTGGATAATTTTCTTACGGTTTCTATCTTTTTACAGATCTCATTTAATTAACCTTTAAATGAAACGGAATTTGTAAAAATACTATTTTTTTATTTGAACTCTTACTGAACAGTTTTGATAAAACTGATAAACTATAAAATATTTGGTTTATGTTTAGGATAATTAAATATTATTTTAATGTTTAAATCTCTGTTAGTAAGACGAATTTTAATAGTACTTTCTAGGGTCTTTAGAATATATTGTATAATAATTTCTTTTATTATTTATAATTTCAAATGAAAAATAAACTTACTTATTTTCGAATATAATAATCGAATTATTGATTATTATTTATATTATAATATTAATATATATCATAAATTAATATTATATATATATATATATTATATTAATAAAATTATTTTAATAAAATTATTTAATATTATTTTATAAATTAATTAAAATTATTTTAGTAATATATTATTAAATATTAAAATAATATATAATATTATAATATTTATATGTTATACTAGTACTAGTACTAAAATTTAATATTTATGTAAACTACGAAGATAATGGTATATTCTAAATGTTATTGTATGCAAAAGGGTTACGATAAAGGGTTGCATAAAATTTGACGAATTAAAATAAAATAATAAAATGTATTTTACAAGAGAAATAATTAAGCTTGCAAATTATAATAAATAAAATAAACTGTACTTCCGTGTGAAATGATTTATTATTTCTGGAAAGAATATTTCGTTCGACGCGTGCACGTAGGAAGGAAGGGTAGGGAGGGGCCCTTAGTTACCGAGGACGGATATAAAGTGCAAAGGTTGTTGGAAATTTCGCGGGAAAGTAAGAAATATGCGGGCAAGAGTTCGTAATAGTTAACCTAATTGGCCGAGGCGGTTGTTCTACGGAGGACGGACCGCATCCGGTGCAAGGCGGGCAATGTATCCGGTCTGAAAACGGATGAAGGGGCTCTCGCATTCATGTGCAAATCGTTTCGCAGCATTGTACCAGAGATCTCGACCGCACTAACACTTATTTAATCTCTTATGTTACGTTTCTTCTAATGTCTGTGTAGGAAAAGAAGAAGAATTTAAGGTCGCTTCCCATTAGGAAACAAAGACTATCCAGAGACGGTCTACTTTGAAAAGAAAAAGAAAAGAAAARAAGTATAACAAAAAATTGCATACTATAATTTATCGTT
Source organism: Polistes dominula (assembly GCF_001465965.1). Next base: position 364,848 of record NW_015148980.1, on the reverse strand, counting down.
GTATTTTTAACGTACAAGATGAAAAATATTATTTTTTAATTATTGTTTCTGTATAAAATGAAAATAAAATAATAATAATAATATTTAAACGATTAAAAAGATAAGATAAAAATGTATCGAGTTGTGTTATTATTACTCGAATTAAATTGAAAAATAGTTTCAAACTTATATTACATCGAGAATTATGCGGATTAAATATGGCAATAGGATGATGATCTTGGTTATAAGATCAAAAAATTGTATGTCAGAATTTGCCCGATCTTCGAGACCGCATTAGTCTACTTGAAGTTATCATGAACGGTGAATAACACAACCCGATGTACTTAAGTCGTTACGCATAATGAGTAATTATTTAAAAATCGTTTAAATTTTATTTATATCGAAAGGAAATTTTCTATCTATTATGGCAATAAAGGATAATGACTATCGACGAGACTCTCGGAGTATCGTTGAATATGAAAATAATAATAAGTACGAGGATCGTCGTGAATACGGCTTGCTTTTATCTCCCTAAAGGGCCCCTCTGACCCCCACTACCATCAGTTTCCTCCCCACCACAGTCTCTTCTTTTCTTCCCTCTCTCTTTCTTATACTTTTTACTTAGGAGCGTTGGTTAATTGGAATTCTCCGTTCCATTATTACGCCCGTCGTACGTGGCTCAGCTTAATCTTACCATCTTCCTAGCGAAATATTTACATAATGCCGGCAATTGACCGTTCAATCAGGTCCATATACCCGTGCAAAGTTATAATTTTAACTTGGCTTCCCTGAGAACTCGCCGGCGGCCATTTTGGGCCTAGACAAACGAAGGCACGTCACACTGGCTGCTGCTGCTGCTGCGCTGTCGTCGAAACGAGAACTCGTTGCTAACAAAGGAGATATGTCCTGTGTATCAGTGGTTCTTAAAACGGGGGTCCCGACCCATAAATAGGGTCACTAACAAATTTTTGGGGGAACGGGGTTCGAGAAAAAAAGATTAGTCCCTTTCATTTTATTTGTCTACGAATACAAATTTTGTTTTTAACAATACCGTAAGTACTATAGTCAATGTTATTTAATTTTTTGAATCGTTGCAATTATTTTTGACATATTTTATATTATAATAAAATATAAATTTTGTTCAATGTGTTGTGGTAAGGGGTAGTTGGAAAATGTTAAAATTTGTAAAAGGGTTGCATGAATCAAACAAGTTTAAGAACCACTGCTGTTTATATTCTCAACATGCTAAAAAGTCAATAGACTTAAGAAAATATAACTTAAGGGATTCGTGAACCATAGTTGAAGGAATTATCGTTTAACAGTGCACTGTCCATGAACCCTTGCGTACCGGATGTGATCGTAACTCATTAGAGAAAGAAAAGAAAAATAGACAAAGAAAGATATGCACTATTTCTAATTTACATTCTTTCACAAATGACCGTTTTTACTCGATTCGATCGTAGATTTTCTAGATCTTGGAATGGAATGGAAATATAAATTAAAATGCTAAACGTCGCACGATTTTAACTACTTTCGAGAGGACACATACTTGGCCTACTAATTTACATCGATCCAATTACAAGTCAATTATTTGGAAACTTTAGATTCCATGACCAAATAGGAAACTTGATTTTATTACACGCAAGAGTAACAAATTGAACGGTTAGCTGAATACCAAAGGGCCCCGAACGACTCTCGAAGTCCTAAATTGTCATTTCATTAGGGGTTCGAAGTAAATTATACTTTTATAATAAATTTATTTAATGTATTATAATTATGAATGATTGGTATATTCTAAAATTTCTAACGACTTAAATTTATTTAGCTTAACGATTATTGATATTATCACATGCAGTATGATTATCTTATTATTGGTTAATTAAGTACACTTTGCTGTTATCAAAATTGCTTTATAATTAATTAATTCTATTAATTCTTTTAAAATATAAATACTACATTGAGTTGCGGGCCTTGAAATTTGTATGTCTAAAAGGGGCCCAAACTTAGCTTGATTCACTACTGACTAGCGATGAAACACAACTTTTTCATTATTCAGACTTTTCATTATTCTTTTTAATCGTAATAATTATCTTATCATTATATTCCATTCAAAACGTATAGAATAAAAAAAATGATTAATAAAGATTTGCTTTATATTACAAAATCCACGTGACTTTAATATGTCAATAAAGAAACACGCAATGATATTGATCATGCCCCGTGTTCGTGTGATAAAGGATCCCACATAGTTTAACGATCAAACGGAAATACATAATGATTATAAGAATTGATCTAAGTTCATTCAAGTTTCCTTGTTGCATTCCATGGGTTTAATAACGAGACCATGAATATATCGTTACGAGTCGATGCACACAAATCAAGCATTGACGGAAGAAGAAGATAACGATGGAATTTCATTGATCGATCATAAGAGAACGATCAGAAACATAACTCCGTTCCTCCTCCCCCCATTGACTTTTGAGTATCGTAAATGAATGCGTCGGGGGTTGGTTAATTATCGCGAATGAGTAAAACGTTTTATAAAACATTGTTGCATAAACATATTGATATTAATATACTAATTGTTGCTTAATACTGTTTAAAATTAAAACGATATTTTTATATTGCAATAATTCGAATGATAGTAAATAAATAACATAATTAAATTTATATATAGATTTATATAGATAGTCAAATTATTATATACGAATAAATAATTAAATCTTATCGTAAGATTTCTATAAGAACTTTCATTAAGGATAAATAATATATCTAAAATAGTATTGATCAGATTGTAGATGAGATAGGAAAAGGAAGATACTTGTTAGACATCGATGATCGAGTAGTGTTCATTGTAGTTGGAGAGAGAGATTGAATAAGAGGAAGAGATAGAAACAAGATGGCAAAAGAGAGTAACCGCCGAACCTGCCGACGAATAACTTCACGCATGCTTCCCACGTGAGTCACACGGTACGTGGTTGGAGTAGATACGCATCATTCATGAGCCCTCCGTGCAACCTGCACGCACAATGCGTGGCAAAGAGCGACGCGTTGTGCTGCTGCTGGCTGGTTGACTGCTTGCTTGCTTGCTTGCTTTGCGGACCTACGGTTCATACTGGCTGCACCTTATGACTCAACCGAGTCAGTAACCTTCCGTTAGCCCTGCTTTAGACCACTTTTACATCGTTCGTTCATTCCCTTGCGTTTGCTTGCTTATTTGCTTGTTACTTTATACACCAGTTATTAGCTCAATGTCTTATTTCGAGAACATTCTAAAGCAAATGAATAAATCGTGATTCAGGAGACGAACAAGATCGAAAGCAGCCGATATTAATGAGATCGAGTTTACCGGTCTCGGCTTCTGAAAATCGTCTGATTTACGGCCTTGGTTAATGCTCCGTGATACGGTTACGTATCAACATATGTGTCTTATGGAGACAGGGAAGTAATAACCCTTTCCAACTTGGTGTCTTTCACTCACGTACTGTATGTACATACGTCAAAGCAAGGCGCGTGCACACCGTGTTAACCGCTACTACTACCACCAAACTACACACCACACCACACCACACACCGACGTTAGACCCGACGAACTAGATCGACTTTCTTGTACCTGCGTGTTCTCCTAACGTTCTCAATATATGTATTTGCCAATCGCAATCGAGCCTGTCCTCGTTAACTTTCCTTCTGCAGATATATATTCAATTGGTATGCTATGCTCTCTCTCTCTTTTTGATCGTAAATCACAATTTATTATTTTAAGAAGATTTTCGATAGGAAACTTTGTAAGTTTGTGTTTATTTAGTAAACCATTTCTAAACTGAAAGATCTTTTCATTCCACATTATCGTTTTACAACTATTAACTTTTTATTTATTATATTTGAAGAATACAAATTTAGTAGTGACGATTAGAATATAAAATATTTGCTTTGTCAATTTAAACAAGTTAAACAAATAGTTATAAAAATCACAATTTTATGTTGACCTGCAGGATTTTCCCGTCAAGGATTTGAAAGAGATATACCTGTTTTAGGTAAAAAAGAAGAAAACAATATTATTTCTATAGGATACTTTCTTCAAAATTTTCCAATATATCAGAAAATAAAATAACTACTCACAAAATACGAATGACACCGATATCCGGTACTAAATTCTACCATAAAACTCAACAATGGTGTCGGAGGTGGTGTGTAAGGCCAAGAAGAGATTATACCATCCACACGCTCGGGCTCCATAGCAACAAGGCCCTTTTGTATGCGAAGAACTGTTGGGCTGCGTTCGAAGGCATGCGGAATATGCCATGGAATTTCGAACGAACCGACACACGTTGAATCACGTCGGGCGTGAACGCTATTCCGATTCTTCGACGAATCATGGTCCCAAGTGACTCAGACCTAACGTTATATTTGTCTAACTTTCGTAATTTACCTTTAGGACCTTGGGACTACCATTTACAACAAAAAAATGATCATATTTATCTATCCAATAATTTTAACGATTAGATAAAATCGTTTGATATCGTGTAACGTTTATTTTTGTAAAAGTTGAAAAATTTTCGAATTAGATCGGATTAAGATTATGCAATTGAAAATCCATTATATCCGGTTCAGAAAGTAATATTTAGAAAATACGGGATCCGACAGAACGGTAAGTCTTCTTAAGTTTTAAAATAGCGGGTGGGGGAGAGGGAAGGGGTGCAGTAGAGTTATTCGAAGACTCGAGATAATCAGTGAGACGGGCAGCAGCAACAGCAGCAGCAGGCTGTATCGATAAATCAAGCCATTCGTAAACCTGCTTTTCCACGATTACCACGAAGAAGTCCTTTCGTAAAGGCGTATACGAAGAAAGAGAAAGAAAAAGAGAAAAAGAGAGAGAAGGTTGGGCCGTACGACGACGATAGGCCAGTTGCACGTGAGCGAACGGATAATTGCAGTTACGTTAGCGACGTTATACGAGAGCCGTGTGCCGATGATATATCGTCGCGTGAAAGGGACCCTTCGACTAATCACACTGAGTAACATAGTAGTGGTAATAGTAAGTATACCGTTACTCTCGAAAACGAACGAAAGAGTGAGCTAATTATGAGATCGAAGGGAACAAAATTTTCATTAGTTTGCCCAGCCCAAGTACTTACTCCACCCCCTTTTATACTTCTTCCTTCTTTCTCATCATTATCATCATCATCATCTTTTACTTTATCGTGTAGAATCGAATCGATCGAAGAGTTCACTTGGACATGATGAAAATATCATTATTTCTGGGCGTTACCCAATCTTTATCACTATCAATTAAGATTATAATCTGTTTCCACTTTTCGATTCGACGAAGTATGTGACCTCCTCTATATATCTGTCTATCTACCTTTTTTTATCTACCTGGATACCATATACAACACGTTACTCGTTCCTATCATCGGTTAGTGCTTTTCGCACGAATCGGCAAGATCTGAAAGAAACGAAGGGGAGTACCGACTGACCGACCGACCGACCGACCGACCGACCAACAACGTGGGTCCAAAGAACGCGTTGGACGAGACATGGACACGAGGTGTCTTCGTTGAGCTCACCGGGCCACCGTTCGCTGAGGAGACCTACTTTGTACATGGCCTACTTGCGGAAAACCGACGGTCACGCGAGAAGGTAACAGCAGCAGCAGCAACAGCAGCAGCAAAGCAACGAGAACCGACATGTGTCTCTCTCGTAAAAGAGCAAGCTTCGAGAGTTGTCTCTCTTTCTTTATCGAGAAAAAGAGATAGAGAGGGAGAGAGAGGAACGTCGGATGAGCTAAATTCCTTAGCACTTCACAGGCTTAGAGACACCGTCTCTCAAACTAAGCGATATCACCTAAAATAACTTTCGGTCGTATGCGACGAGAGATTGAATTCTCGAAATCTAGGACTTTGGCTATTAATCTCTCTTCTATGTATCTAATTTTATCGAAAATATGTATTATATATACACACAAGAAACCCTTTTTTCCCCCTTCTATTTCTATTTTTATATTGATCGTTACTTATAATAAATCATATTTTCAATTAAATCAATACGATTAATTGTAATAAGAATATATTCTTGATTATTTGATATAATTTTAATTAATAATTATTTTTTATTATTATTGTATAATAGTTGGTAAATGTTTGATGTAAATTTTTAGCATATTAAAAGTACTAATTAAAAGTAATTAGAATAATAGGACGTTTTATTAAGGTTTAACCAAAAGTTCGTGAGTTTATTGCGTTGAAACTGCATAACGTGATTGTTTTTTTGTAAAATTTATTTTGGAAATATTAATAATAAAAAATCCACACAAACTTTAGATTCTACCTAAATATGTTATATCAAAATTATATATTTCTCTCAAGATTTGTAAAAAGTAAAACAAAAAATTCTAGAAGACACCTGTTGCCTTTCCTCAAACTACCAGCCCTATTTTTAAGAAAAAAAAAATTATTCATATCGACATGATTAGTTTCGTGAATGTTAATCGGTACTATTATATTCAGTATTTGTGCATCAAGCAATGCGAATAAACGAGGAAGGAAGCTGAGGAATCAACGAAGAAGAAGAAGGACATCTTTTACAAAGAGACGTAACGAAGACGAAGAAGACGAAGACGAGGAGTCGCGTGAGACGGCGCGTCCTCGGGGCTCGGTGTCGCGACGATGGGGGACCCAGAGACCTGAATAGCTCGTAGCCGGAGGGGCCCGATGGGGCAGAGTAACGGTCCACGGATGAAGGTTAGCCGCGTTATTCACACACAGCCCGCCAAGATGTGCCGAGTAAGATTGGAAAGATCGAGGTGGAACCGATCTCTTCGTTCAACTAATGATATCGTAACTGATTCTTCTTCTTCTTTTTCTTCTTCCTGTCCTTCGACCTTCCGCTACGGTAATAAAAGAGAAAGAGAGAGAGAGAGAGAGATACCGGTATATCTCCTATCTGTGAGAAAACTTTCTCGTGCCACGCCTAATCGCAATAACGAGCATTCAAATGTCAATATATTATTATATTTAGTATGATATTTTTTTTTCGAGATTATTCCAAGATTTCTAAGTAAGTTGATATAAACACCCCCCTACTCCTCACCTGATAAGCACGTCCCTACAGTGTGGTAAGAACTTTTGGTATAGGAAAACGAGAATCTTTTTAAGCCTGAGTGTAAAACTGAGGATTTAGTAAACATTAAAATACTGAGGAACGAAAGATGGATAGTCAGGAAAGATGACGATAGTCCATTCGCAGCGAGAACGTACTTTTTCAGCGAAATTCCAAAGGGATTACTCATGTGTGAGCTCGGATGAACGGAATGGACGGATACGAGTAAAAGCAGTTTCTTCTTCTTTTTCTTATTCTCTTTCTGTCTATATTTCTCTTTAGTTCTCTATGGGTGGGGGAGGGCGAGGGTTAGGGGGTTCCTTTCAGGTAGAAAGGAGCAACGAAAAATCCAACGTTCCGCTAGCCGTTTGTAACCGACAAAAGGTGAAACCCTTCACGAGAGATTTGCTCGTAGGAATGCGTTCCACGAACCGCGAAGGACGCGAGTTGAGCGAAGGTAAAAGCTTTGGGGTCTTTTACAAGGGGACCGTTTCAACAAAAATTCATTTCTTTGTTTGTGTGTGTCTCTTACTCTCTCTCTCTGCAGTTAGAAAATTCAACCTACTGGGTGGTAAAATTTGCCCTGGACAGAGTGCTTCGTAAAACCGGTCGGCGGAATAGTACGGGTGGGGACTTTCGAACGCGCTAAACCTAAATGATAATAACGTTCCTACTATGCGCAAGTAGACGACGACGACGACGACGACGACGACGACGTCTACGAGTAGAAAAATCGAGAGTTACGATCGAATGCACTCTCCTATTTCTTGCAATGGCATTATCAACGTGTGCCTGTTCTCTTCTCGCACGCCAATGGGAGAGAATTTACTGTGCCGAGAAAGAGTGAGAGAGAGAAAGAGAGAAAGAGAGGACGAGGACGGGTCACGAAACTCGTTTCGTTTTATTACCAGTCACTGGGTGCTGCTCCGTATCCGATCATTTCCCGCAGTGCCGTTCTACACACCACCAACGTCCTTTATTATATTCTCCTTCCTTTTATTCCTCGGTAGGTGCAGGAAGAACGTGATCGGTAACGTTGACCGTTCCGATTTTGGCACGAACCGAACCATAAACCGAATCGAAATCATTTTCAAACCTATTCTACAATGTAATTTACTCCTTTATCGATAAGATTAATAAAATCAAAACAAAAATAAAAGAACATATATATGCACACACATATTATGATACTTGAATCTCTGAAAAGTAATAAGTATGTCGTTCCTATCCAAATCCTCTTCTTCTTCTTCTTCATTTCTTTTTATTTCGATGTGGAATAGAATGTATTATTTACACAACCGGATGAGTATTTCGAGATATCGAGATGAGTAATAGAAATGGAATTTTTTTTCTTCTCTTTTTTTTTTTGAAACAGACGAGAAAAGCAGCTTTGACGTCTCTTGTGGCGAACTCAGGAGGAGTGTGTTATCGTGTCCCGAAGTAGTTAGAACCGGTTATCTTCGGACGTGTAACGTGTACCTAGGGTCCTTAAGGCTAACTTGATAAGTCCAGAGATTGTGGTTCAAGGTTCGGACATGTAAGAAAAGCCAAAGGAATTCCTCCATCCTGGGTCTTTGACAGCTGTCGCACGATACCCCAGGACACTGACATTGCTTTCTCGCACGAACTTGTATCGAGTCCGATCTTTGGGTCGTTAGTTGGTTGACCGAAGGATTAAAAGAAGGATATATATATCCTATCCAACGACAACAACAATGCCATGGTGAAAAAGATTTACCACTAACACCTCCTGCAGTTTCTTTGACACCTTTTACAATAGTTTCCTAACCTATAAGAAAACTTTGAGGTTAGTATATAAAGTTTATCACCCTAACTAATCAATCACTCAATCAATCAATCAATCACTCATTTTCTCTTTTTCATACTGATATTTATTCATAAGAATAAGAAGATTTCACTTTGCTACTGGTTTAATATCGTTTATTAATTATTCTTTATTTATTATTTTTACAAAAAAAAAAGAAAAGAAAACATTTTTCACGTTTTCCCATTTCACGTTTCTAAATATATATGGAAGCAAAAAAGGATTTCGCGAACTACCACGGAAGCAAACACTTGAATGACATGCCTCCTTCTTTTCCACCACAGTTCTAGAAAGAGAGAGGCTTACGTAGCTTGTAAAATAAAAAAAAGGGGGAACAGGGAAAAAAAGGGTTGGGTCTTCTTATTCTCGAGAGGGAAAAGGGTGCAAAGGCTAGGAGAGTTAAAACTTACAAGCCTTTGTAAGTTTACAGAGCAAAAAAAAAGAAAAGAGAATAAAAGAAAAAAGGGGTGAGAACTGGGGTAGGTGGGGTTGAGAGACTGGGAGAGGAATAGGGACGATAAAGCCGCAAAAAAAAGAAAAGAAAAAACAAGTGTTTTTTCCTTCTAGAGCAATTCTCTCTCTCTTTTCTTAAGAGAGTGACAGAGTGAGAAAGAAAGAAAGAAAGAAAGTGAGCAAGAGAAAGACAGAGAACTGGCGCCAGTGTTAATGCAAGACGTTCGCTCTTGAGGAATGCGCTCGCGTGCACGTTCGTCTCGCGTCCCGTCCCACAAAATATATTCGTGTTTGTGTTGGTAGTCTTTCTCTTTCTCTTTCTCTTTCTCTTTCTCTTTCTCTTTCTCTTCCGACTTATGTTAGTCGACGAATCTGGAAGCGAGCCTAGTTTTGTTGTAGAGAAAACGAACGGTACACGACAGAAAGAGAGAGAAAGAGTAAGAGAGAGAGAGGTAACTAATGACGATCCGAATCCTTCGATCTTTAATTTTAGAGCACACGATCGATATTACCTTTCGCTTCATCTAAATCTGTCCACGAGATTTAAACCCTTCTATTCTTTTTTTAAAACACGAGTACTATTTTAAAGCCGATAGGATGAAAAATCTTCAATAGATTAAGAAAACTATTATTAAATAGATCACTATTTATCTATTTGTTTGTCTCATTTTTTTCTTGTTGTTGTTTTTGTTTTTATTACATCACTCGTTCGAGTTACAGAAAACTACGATAATCTTTAACCCTTTGAATGCTAAATACTTACTATGTATGTTTTTTTTATATTATTAAATTAAATAATTAAATAATAATTAAATATTATTAAATTAAATTAAAKTAAATAGATTAAATTAAATTTTACTATTAAATTTATTATTAAGTAGATTCTAATAATAAATTATATTTAATAAGTAAAGTTTTTGTTTTTGAATTTTTGTTTCTGAAATTTAATTAATTAATATAAATATTACATTATTTTACATTAATACTAACAAACATGTATATGCATCGATAGACCATTCTGGTAATTTTTATCAAACACATATATGTGTCCATAGCACTCTAAGGGTTAAAATCGATCGATATAAAAATATAATACTAATTGAAAAAATAAACGATTTCTAAATAATTTTCCCGAAATGGAAATAAAAGTAATAATAAGGTGGAAAAACAGCAAGGGTATATATACAGGGTGTAATGTTTAGTCATCAAACAGGATATCCGAGAGTAAAATGCCAAAGACGAGAATAAACAAACTTAGATAAAAATAACCATCGGCAGTTTGTTCCCTCGCTCTCGAGTTGCTGCTGCTGCTGTTGCTCGAAGTTTCTTCTCTCTTTCTTTCTCTCTCTTATTCTCTGTCTTTTTCTCTTTCTCTTTAGCCAGAACCACATCCGGAGCCCTTTTTGTTAATATGACGTTATAACGAGAAGCAGCAGCTTGGGGAGCACGCGATCGATCTTTCCATCGAATATTTTCTTTCGTTGTAGTTACAAAACACATATACATATAGCATATACATATACATATACACAAGTTTTTCATTGATTATTTTTTTCCTCATTCACATTTATCGTGATCGATAAAGGCAAGTACGGTTAGAATCTTGGTTTACGAGTTGTTCCGCAAGACGAAGATAAAAATGTTAATTTGATTAACGAAATATTAACAGTACTATTAATAACGTTTGTTAAACATATTAATAGTACTATTAATTAAATAGAAGTCAAAATTTGTTTGTGTAACGTATTAATAGTTCATACTATTAATGAAATGTTTATTATAATTAAATATAATAATGAAAGAAGATATTAATTCAAATGATAATTAATATCTTTTTATTATTATTTAATATTATTATATATTTAGTATCATTTTTATATGAATAAATAATAAATAATAAAACGTGTGTTAATTAATTCGATTTCTTATGATGAAATGAACTTTGATATATTACTAATGTAACATATCTCTAAAGAATTATGCTTACTAATCTCTAACTTACGTGCTGTATTTAATTATTTATAATCAACATAGAGAGAGAAAATAAAGCAGAAGTGTCGCCGTAAGAAACGGAAGCAGGTTTGTTCATTTGTTCGTTCAAAAAGGTAGTACTTAGATGGTGAAAGGCGGTAAAATTTCACTCCTTCATTCGTTTGAGATTCTCTCTTTCTCTATCTTCATTTGTATCTTTCCGTAGTTTTTTTTTTGTTGCTTCTTTTTTTGTCTTGTCCACTCTTATTCCATTGGTAACGTTTATACGACGATTTCGCGGCATTAAAACCGATCACTGTGAGGTTTCACGGCGACAATGGGTGTTACCTACCTACCTAACTACTACTACTATTACTATTACTATTACTATTACTATTACTGGTTTGGCTTCGCTTTTTAATCCGGTTGCGATCCTCTTCCGATCAACGGAACCGACACGATCGGTTAAGCGGTTTTGGTATCTAGGTTTCTAGAGCTACGACAAAAGGAGTCTCTTATCTTCTCTTTCCTTATTCTAAACTAACAAGTAAGATTGAAATATATATATATATATAACAACAACTTTCCTTGACTATAATGTCTGTCATATCGACGTTTATATGATCGAGAATCTCATTCTTTCTTTATGGGGTTTCAAAATAAAAATAATATTTGTACTTATCATCATTCTAACGATACAAGTACATATCTTATAAGTTATATGTTAAATTCACTCTCTCTAATATGAATCGGTGTAATTTTCTCTTACTATTAGAAATAAACAAGTATGAGATTTTAAAGTAACATTTTGCAAATAAAATCTAGAAACAAATAAAAATAAATGAATGAATAGATAGATACATATAGCTTTAAAAATGTACAACTATCATATAAACATCGTTTATAGTCAATTTCATTGGTTTCGAACGATTCTGCGTTATGCGAACCGGTCTGACGCGTGTCTCAGCTGCATTCTTAAGCTTGGATACCCGCCCAAGTACAAATCCTATAGATGTTAGAATGATGAAAAAGTATTGATCCTCTTGTCCCTGTCCCTGTCCCTGTCGGATCGATCAAACTAATCGAATCGATCGGAGTTCGAGAATTTCACGATCGTTCAATGAACTTTGCAATCGATTACTATACTTGATTTTGTTAAGAACGATACAGATACAAAACGAATAATCAAATATCAAATATTCTTTCATTATGATCATAAATAAATGCTAAAATTATAAAATGCAATAATAATAAAAATAATAACACAAAAATAAAAAGAACCTACATTTTATTCCTATCCAATTTTAATACTTAAACTTATTTTCCTATCTCTCAAATAACAAAATTCACTTGCAAAATATAGAAAACGAAATTGATGTGCGTTTGTGTGTGTTTGTACCAAAAATGGTTAGATGTACCTATTATACCATGTAATTATTTGATATAGAAAGAGAAAGAAGATAAATACGTTCGTAAAATATATAACCGGCGTGTAACGCACTCACGCACTCACGCACACTCGCACTCACTCACGCGTGTAAGAGCTTCGTAATACCGTGAAATTCTCTCACGACAATAAACGCCACTGGTTCCCGCCGACGACGACGACGACATCATTGCAATAGGATGAAGAATGAAGAGGGTGTAAGGGAAGAAGAAGTGGAGAAGAAGGAGGAAGAGGGCGGGGAGAGGAGAAGAGGAGGATGTGGAGGGCCACGCGTACGTCCAGGACAACACACAGTTCGATCGAAGGTGAGCGCCCACGTGGCGCTTTCGAGAGGCTGATGCCTTTTAATGCCCGGTCGCATAAACGCACCACGATCACACGACGAAGACAACAACGATGATGACAAATACAGTTCTTCTTCCTCCTCCTCCACCTTCGCCGTCATCACCACCTCCATCACCTTCTTTTCCTTTTCCTCTTTCTCCTACTATGTTATGYTATGTTGTCGCATGCTCGCGATGAAACACAGTAGATACAAAACGACTCATTGCGATGACACAATAGGCCCCTACTTTACAAAGGCCGTTGGCGGCAAACGACTTACGCAAGGACGCGAGAGGAAGGTAAAAAAAAAAAATTAAATATGAATTAATAGACGTAGTAGTAGTAATAGTAGTAGTAGTATATTATACTTTTAATGTGTCTGATTTTATTTTTTTATTTTTTTAAGAATTATTTTTTATTATATCATTTTGAGAAAAATAATAATCATATTTAAAATAATAATTAATTAAAAAAAATATATATATACATATTATAATTAAATAAAAAACAAAATTTAATATTATTATAATTACATTAATATATATAATTAATATATTAATAATAAATAAATATTTTAGTTATTGAATACCTTAATGTTAATAATAGATCTAATGTGAACAAAATCTTTTGAGATTCTTTGTATTTAATTAACAAAGTGAATGAAAAAATGACGAATAAATAATACGTTTTTTAGAATTATTCGTTTATAATAATAAATGTAGAGTAATTGGTGTGCTTTTGTATCGTTTAATAGATTAATCGACTACTTCTATTGAATAAAAATCAAGTAAAGCGTTATGTTACAAAAGATCGATGCATGTATCTCTATAAGTGAGTATGATTATCAGAGAATGAGAAAAACACAGAAAAAGAGACAGACAGACAGACAACTAGAGAGGAGAAAGAAAGAAAGAAAGACAGAGAAAGATATATAATATAATAGTACTTCGACTTCGATGTCGAATAGCAACATGCCCGGATCCAAGTGTTTCAACCGAGTTCACAGGCCGAGCGGAACGGCAAAACGTTTAAAACGGCGCCACGTCTGAGTCGACCTCCTCGACGAGAGTGTTCCCTTCCGTTTCGTATCACCAAAGCGGTTGTTCTACTGTCTACATATCGAGAGAAAATCATGCTAATGCAATGCGCGACTCGGTGGAGCCGCAGGCTCCGTTTCTTTGTTGATAATTTAAATATACATTCATTGTGTACCTATATTTAATACTTCGGTAAGTTTCATACGTTTCTTCTTTGTGAAGAAGTTGAAAATATATATGAATACAAGAGAATGATTAATAATTTTTAAAAAGTAATTAACTATTAGAAAACTAGCCTGTGCTCCGTCACGCGTTATTGTATTGACGTTGTCGTATTGATAAAGGTTAGGTTATGTTCAAATGTTTCACGCACTCACCGAAATCTATGGCCAAGAGATGACACTGGAATTACCCGTATCTTTTAATTATCTTTTTTAAATTAATTAATTATCTTATAAATAAATTAATGTAATAAAAACTTAGCTGTATACGAATGCAACGTTGTGTTAAAATTTTAAGACAATCGGTAAAGTATTTTTGGAGATTACCGATTAGGTACAAACTAAATCTACATTTTTTGCGAATTCGACACAATACGCGTTTGAATTAAAAAAAAAAAATTACATAAACTAAAAGAATAATATTAACAATCCTACAAAAGTAAAATTATTAATGCAACTGTAGTGACAAGAAATAAATTATTGTAATTTATTCCAAATTCTACTTTCGTCTACGGTATTTGCATAAAAAAGAAATAAAAAAAAAAAAGAACAAAAAAAAAAGAACAAAGCGTAAAAACAATTCACATTAAAATAATCTTCGCATTCGAATAAACCCCGAATAACTTGATATCATCGTGATTTATTATATCCTTTTTAAGAGATCAAGAATTCTGCTCTGTCCAGATGGATACTATCTATATAATAAAAAAAAAAAAAAAAAACGAATAATAAAAATAGAAACGGTAAGAAGATCGGATAGAACAGGCTCGTAAATCGCGAGCCACTTTCTAGGTAAATCTTCAGGTCTTTATCGTTCGACAAAATACGAAAAGGGGAAAGGGGGAAAGGGGGCAAAATGTTAGGAGGATAGGAGGCGTTTACCGAACGCGACCGAGCGTTAAATAGAAGTCAGAGTAACCGTGTTCACGTACGTTATACAACGTACGCGAAGAAGTTTGATATTCGCGAACGAGAAAACTCTGTTAACACCATGGACCGTGAAAGTCTAGTATTAAGGTAGCCACACAGGTAGCGATTATCGAGACAGATACCTTCTCCCTCACCTCTCTCTCTTTCTCTCTTTTACTATACATGAAGAAAGAAGGAAGGAAGGAAGGAAGGAAGAAAGGAAGGCTTACACAGATTTGCTTGCATGCATTGCTGTGGTGGTTTTGAAAAGGAGCAAAAGACGATAGTTGGCTGGTATCGTTTAGTTTCTTAGAGGCAGTGGTTCTTAAACTTTTTCAATTATTTAGCAAAAATATATTTTAAAATTTATAATATATTTATTAAATTATATTCATTAAAAATATAAAATTAAATATATAAATATTTTAATACTTATTAAAAAAATATTAATATCAAATTATATTTATTTAATTATATTTTTTATATTTTAATTATAATTTTAATTATATTAAAAAATATTATATTTAATTATATTTAATTATATTTTATTTAAGTTTAAATATTTATTAAATGTAATGAATCATCTTCGAAAAAAAAAAATAATATGACCGAATAATCGCGAGAATTAAAAATAGCATTTAATATCATGGCAAAAAAAAAATAAAAAATTAACAATACATAAAAATTGTATGTTAACGATAGAAAATTTAGAAAATAAAAAAGAAGAAAACTTTAAAAGAGGGGTAATTTGAAAAAAAATTTTGTTAGGGACTCCCTTTCTCTTGGGGTGGTTTGGAGGCCAGGGATGGTCAACCTATGCATGGGGTCATTCACTGACCCATATGTCGATTTTTCTAAATTTTAATATTCAAACAGAATAAAATTTTCTTTCTTTTTTATTTTATTTCAATTTGAAAATTAAATAATTAATTTTAGAAAAAAAAATAGTAAAATTAATGATAAACCGAATTTAATCTAACCTAAGCATTAGAAAAGGTTCGTCTATCCCTTTATTGAGGGAACCATCACTTTAAGAACCACTGTTATTCCAGAGACGTAGAAGAAGAAAGAGACAAAGATAAAAAAAACGTGTTTAAATGGCGTTCCTTCTCATTGAGCACGATCGGTGTAGTCCGCATCGTTTGCCAACGTATGTTACTACATTTCCCTTCTTTCTCCCTTCCCCCCTTTCGATAGAGCTTGGGTATTGACAACAACTACGAGAGTTAGGCTAGTTGGAAAGGTGAAGGGACGTTTGTCGTTTAAAGGCGGGGGTGTTGTCGAAGGCCACCATTATAGAAATCTGGTCATCTCGAACGAACGAGAACGTACGAACATACGACCGATACAAAGTGCCATAAAATCAGACTCGCACACTAAGCTACGAGGCAAGGACGATGCGTGGGTGGAGAAAGTGCTGCCTCCGTTTTTTGTTGTTGTTGTTGTAGTTATTTTTTGTATTTTTTGTATCCTTCTCTTGCACATTGGAATTCTCAATTAACTCGATCGTTTAAACCTCTTAAATTATTTTCTTTTAAATATATATACACACACCAAATATATATACATTTAACAAGAAGTATTTATATATATATATATATATATATATATATATATGTGCATATGTATTTACTTTATTATGCATGTATTCAACTCACCGGAATATGTACAATGCGGATCGAATTATATATATGGGAATATTCCGTTGGAAACATGACACTTACCTGAAACAGAAAAAGAAAAAAACAAATTAAAAATTCATATTCGAGAGTGAATTGCAAAAGAGAAAAAGAGGAAGGAAAAAAAATCAAGTTTTTTCAAAGGCGGATCTCTTTTTCATTCTTTCTATCTTTTTATTTCATTTTGTTTTGGTTATTTTCGATGATGATTTTACGATGTTTTCACGGTTTATCATCAAAGAACGAGTAAGAAAAAAGATCGATAATTAGGATTCAACGTAATTATCGAAAAACAAGTGGGGAGATGGTTTGTTTTTTTTTTTGTTCAAGTAAAACGTCGCGATGACGAGCAAGAGACCAAGAAGACGTCAACAACGACGAAGATGACGACCAAGAAGACGGTTTCACTGCATTCAGGTCATCGTCGGCTGACCAGCCCACGTGAAAATATTCCGCGTGTACTGCGTCTCTTTCTCTTTCTTTCTTTCTTTCTTTCTTTCTTTCTTTCTCTCTCTCTCTCTCTCTCTCTCNTCTCTCTCTCTCTCTCTCTCTCTCTCTCTCTCTCTCTCGTCCCTCACACAGTTCTTTCTCTTTTCTTTACAAGCTCGTCCCTGTTTTGTCCATTCGGCCTACGAAGAGATCGGAAAGTTGCCGTAACGAATCGCACGTCGAACGTGCGTCTCTCTGTTTCTCTCTTTCTTTCTCTTTTAGTCGATGAACAAAGGGTCGAAAATGCCGTTAGAAACTCCGGCAAACGCCGGATGTCGAAGTTCGATGTTCTGAATATTATACCCCCTTCTCGTAAACCTATGTAGTTTAGTATTTATTTGATTTTATTTTATGGGATAAACCCATAAACACAAAGTGTACAAAAAGAAGTCAATTTAAAAAAAAAATAAATAAATAAAGATAGTTACAGGATAATTGGTTATTTTAAAAGAAATATGTAATAATTTTCATTTTATTTTTGTTTTATTTTATTAAATGAAATTATTATTAAATTATTTATAATTATATATTATAAATATATTTTTAATATATTAAATATATTATATATAAAATATATATAATATAATTGTTTATATATAAAAATTATAAATGTTATATAATAAATGTCAAATAATAAATTAAAAAAAATTAAATATAAATTATAAATTATAAAATAATTTATATATAAATTATTAAATGAAATTAAATACAGTTCATCAGAGAACCAAGATGGATAATGTGAATAATACGAGCTTTGTGAAACAAATTGATCGATTACATGATGCAAATGAATTTCTAAAATATCTCGAATTTTTAATAAATAAATCACACGAGTAATATCTCAGTAAGAAAAAAATATTAATATATTTATATATGAAATCTAGGAAGAAAAAAAAATAAAAGAAAATAAGACAAATTAAATGAATTTTTTCTTACGTCATTGATTTAATTATTATGCAATTTTTGGTCTCCTTCTTTTTTTTTTTTGGTTTTATAAAAATACTATGACATTAAAAAAAAAAAAAAATAAATGAGAGAAATTTGTTGAATTGGAACGAGGAAGTATATGTATATATAGTTGATTCGATTATTATGCATTTCTTACGATCGAAACCGTTCACTATCACGAAATAAAGAAGGCCCGCGTGTGTTTCGCGAAACTAGGACACCACCTTCCTTCCGACGTCATAAATGGGAATGTAAAAGTATATATATATATATATATATACATTGGTACTTTACAAAGGAGGAAATGACGACAACGATGACAACGACGACGACGACGACGAAGACAACGATGACGGTTATGTGAACTCTCATTGAAATCATTTTTCTTTTTTTTTTGGGTTGAGTTCTTAAAAACGAACTGTTAATTTCCGATCCACTTTCGGCACTTTCCTTTAATAGCATCGGTTAATACGTTTGAATTTATTTATTTAATAATATGAAAGACAGATTGGGAACTTAGCGAAATCGTTTACATGTCGAAATATTTAATTGCTTTCGATTTCGAAAGTGTTTGATCATTTTCAAAGAAATCGTTCAAGAGTTTTGTATTCGTAAAAGAGTTTAATATAAGCCTGGATATGCATTTTTTGTTTTAAGTTAGAAACTGTCATCGTAATAATTTATTTTCTTCTCAAACTGCATTTATAAAATCGAGTAAGAAAAAGAGAAAGAGAGAGAGAGAGAGATTTTGAAATCGAACGATAAATATTAAAAAGATTACAGTACAAAAGAAAACAAGAAAAAAAAACTGCGAAACCCGAAGTTAAGAATAGGTGCAATAAATACGTGATTAACTATAGCTTGCTATTATTATCTCTTACCAAGAGACGTCCTTAACAACGTCTTTAAAAGCAATCCTAAAGAGAGAGAGAGAGAGAGAGAGAGAGAGAGAAAGAGAGGTGAATGATACCCATGAAGAAAGCTTGCATAAGAATATTACCAGTATTACGAAAGATTAAAAGTATCGTTTGAAATCGTTAAGAAGTTTCCATGATTTTCGACAGATCGACGTTTACTTTCTTTAAATTAAATATTTCATTTTAAATTAATCCATTTGTATCAACAAAATATATTATTTTTCTTCCTGGAACAATTTTTATGAATTAACATATTCGCGGTCGGCATATTTTTTTCGTTTCTTATACTAAGTATCGGTAAAAATAATGAAATTTTGGAGAAACAATAATTTTTACATATATTTTATATATAAATAATAAAATATAATAAAATATAATTATATTTAAATATTATATTTAATATTGTATATATATATTAAAATAATATAATAATATATAATATATAATATATAATATATAATATATAAATTTATTTTTGTTAAATTTTTAAAATGTAAAATGACGTGAATTCACGTCAGCAGTTGCGAATGTGTTAAAAAAATTCAAAATGATTCTAAAGTGTTAAAGAAAATTTCAAAAAAAAAAAAAAAATAGAAAAGTTTGTTCTTTTGGTAAACCCTTTAAAAAAAAGGAATAGATAAATTCGTTTGAGAAAGGAGGAACCACCTTTCATACATTAAGCAAGCAATAAAGGAAGGAGGATAATAAATCGTGCGGAATAACCACCACCGGGCACACCTGTGCCACAGAATACACACATACACATATAAAACAAGCAACCAACACACCATTGATTAAACTATATATATATATATATATATATATATATAGTTCTCTCTCACCATGCTAGGAAAACGTATTATATTATACTCTAGTCGTAAGTGAGCAACGTAAAAGTTCTTAGGGTACGACCACCGGCGTGCTACCACTACTACTACTATTACCTCGGTACCTTTGCAAAACTATATTTTACTGCGTTTCACACAGCACGGAGTCTGGCCGATTTCAAAGAAAACTTAGAGAATAAGGGAACTCTCTCGGTGAAAAATAAAAATAATAAAAGTCAGAAAGAGAGAGAGAGAGAGAGAGAGAGAGAGAGAGAAATCACGAGTTCTTTACACCCACCCGTCTAAACTGCTCCGCCTATGAAACGCGTTCCTTCTATATCGTGCCTCCTTTTACATTGTAATTCCACGAGATATTAATGGCCGCGGTATTCTCTTGTCGAGTAAAGTTTCAACAAAAAGTAGAGTTCTAGGGTGATATAACCACCACTCTCTGGTTTTCACGAGTTCTTATTACTTTTATTAACGATCACTCGAAAATGTCTAATATCATCAAACCAACTAACCAATGGGACTTCGTTCAAGAAGTGTTGCATGTTTTTTCTTTTATTTTCTATTATTAAATATAATCTTTAAAGTTATATATATACCCTCCTCTCTATACTATCTATCCATTACTTTTTCTATCTGTCAAGTAATCAAGCTATCGCGTGAAAATATTAAAATCATTTGAAAAGAAAAAAGGGATATCGAGATTAGTTGCCGCTGTAAGTGTGTGCGTGTGGGTGAGTGCGTTTTGCACGCGATCGCACGTGGAACACGCACGTAATACATATGTGTATATGAGTATACTTATATATATATAAACAAGTAAGTAAATACGTGTACACAAGTATATGCACCATTGAGGCGTTAGAATAAGTCAGCTGTTCTCTACTTCGTGGTAAAGAATGTGCGTGTCGAGGGGAACGAATTCTCGAGTTTCAGCTGACGAGCAGGCGTTCTTCTTCGTGTTGCTAAGCACGAAAAGACCCAACGGCAACGACTACTACGAATAATAACGTGGGACCCTATATTCCTTTCTTTCTTCCTTTCTTTCCCTTTTTATTTATTTACGTATATTTCTTTCTTTGTAGACCCCAAAAACAGAAGGTGGGGAGTGGGGTCCTTAACAAGAGAGAATACACGAAATTTGGAAGATAAGTTCACTTAATAAAATGCAGTAAATTTTTGTTATTATTATTATGGTTTTTGTTGTTGTGTTTTTCATGCAAGCAAGACACAAATATATTGAAACATTGAGAAATGAAAGAATTGAAGGATAAATTTATAATACTCAAGATTGAGTAAAATTTTACGCTCGATCAATTCTTAACGAAGACGACTGTTGTAATATTATTAAATAAAAAAAGTAATACACTTCAGCACTTTACATTTCTATTTTAATTCAATCGTGTGTTCGTAATCATGCTAATATTTTTTTGTTCTCGCGGTCAATGATTCAACGAACGGGAAAGAATTCTATCTCTTTGTTTCGCTTCATCTGAATCGTTTAACCTAGAAAACGATTGTAATAATTATATTTATTTAATCGTCCAGAAAAATGAATTTGTGTTAACAAAATCTTGAAATTAGAATTCTCACACACACAAGTCGAGTATTAATAGATTTTTAAATTTGATTTAACTTTTCACATGAAATTCGCGTGACCGTAAATTCAAATCTATAATCCATACGTTATCATACAACAAGAGAAATAAATAAATAATATAAAAGAAAAGTCCTTAGTAAGTATTAAAAAACAAAAAAAGGAGGAAAAATAAAGT
The DNA here is from genome assembly GCF_001465965.1 of Polistes dominula. Next base: position 342,940 of record NW_015148980.1, on the reverse strand, counting down.
TCTCGTGTTCGTATTATAATAAACTTTCCTACGTTGTGCTTCGTTTCCGGATTGTTTAATTACTTTTTCGCGGGGCGTGCAACGAAGCACACGACGAGGTGCGTCGCGTGCTGCAACGACCGGATAAGGGAACGCGTTTTAATTGCTGCACTGATGATGATGATGATGATGATGATGATGATGATTATGATGATGATGATGATTATGATGATGATGATAATGATGATGGTGCAAAACTTTCTCGTTCTCTCTGACGTCACATGCGATATAACACATAGTATGAAAACCGACGATTATCGAATATACTTCTCGACAGAAAATCGGTACGAGATCTTTCCCCGAACCCTTTTAAGGGCACACACAAATGCTTTTTATTTTATATACTATATATATATATATATCGTTTATCTTCCACGAAGTTACACGCTCGTTCCACATATTTTGTAGGCCACGTTCTCACACACTTGGTTACTCCTTTTCTCGTTCTCTCTCTTTCTCTCTTTTTCCCTCTCTCTTTATTTACAAATTTTCGCAACTGCTGCTAGCAGGTCCTCGGTATGCCATGTTTATATTTTTTCTTTCTTTTTTTGCTGATACAATCGATCGAAGAAACTATGCACGTAAGTAGAGAGAAAAATAATTAACAACATAATATTATCGATTCTAAACCAACGATGTGTTGTTTGTTTTTTGTTTTATAACGTGAATGAAATATAATCTTTTTCTCTTGATAATATCTAATTTAGTTTAAGATTTCATAATGATAACCTACTTAAATATTATTATAATCGTGTATTGTACGATATTAACATAGACTTTAATACAACAAAGCATACATAATCGATAACGTTTTCTTATGGTTTTTATGGTAAAATTATTGATCGATTTTGATTAAAAAAATGTAATACAAATAGACGAATATTCGATGAACTCCCTATACATACGTATATACTGTATTTATATGTAAGTATATAAAAAAAAACCACACACACACACACAATACATCGTTGATCAAACCTATCAAAAAAGAACACAAAAACAAATATATATATATATATATAATTTTGAATGAATGTGTACGTGAAAAAGGATAACGAGAAAAATAATAAATAAAAAAATAAAAAAAAAATCGAGCACAGTACACAAATACGAGAATCGATCCGTTTTGTGGTCAGAACAGAATTATTATCGAACGAACGGCAAACGGGGGAAGAGAACCGGATTGACCTATGACATCGAGGGATCGACCCGATGAAGCAACGAACGAGACCGCGGAATGGGTAGTAAGGGGAGTTTGGAGGGAGGGGGTGGAACTGATCACCGATCGCAAAACGTTCGCCGTCGATTAACCCGCATTACGTTACGAGGGCTTCGCAGCAGCTGGATCTTTCTTGCCGTCTGTTTACCGGCTGCACGCGGTATCGAATCTGGAACACGGAGGATAAGAAAGAAAGAAAGAAGTATAAGAAAATTTGGAGGAATGGGGAGGGAAGAAGGTATGACTATAGTTACGATGGTATAACGATGGTTAGCATTGGTTCATTTTTTGCCAACATGTTTCCATTATATTTTATTTGAAATTTTTCAAATTATGTTTCATCGTTCGGAGTTATAGAAAAATTTTATAAGATAGTTTATTTGAATATCTTATAAATTGAAAATGAATTAAATTTTAATCTTTTTTTATGAATATTTTTGTATTTATTAATTATACTTAATTTATACATATATCGTAATATTGTGTTATAAAATAATAAAGATATATAAATATAATTTATTCTATATAATTATAAATATAAAAATATATAATATTATATAAAATTATAAATATAAAAATAATAAATAATTTATAAATATTATATATAT
>NW_015148980.1:328630-341069 GCF_001465965.1 Polistes dominula | reverse complement strand
TGTCAAATGTGTTGTGTGTGAACATGTGTTCGAACATTTAATATGCTAATTATTATTATTTAATATATAAAATATATTAGTAATATATAAAAATAATAGTATATATAAAAATAAATAGTACTATAATATAATCGTATATAATACGTATTTGTATAAATATATAATACTACTATATATATAGAAATTAGCAGATATATCGTAGGGATGATAAAAATATTAACGAAACAAATAGAAACTCGTCGTTCGATAAATATAAAAAAAAATAAGAAGAAAGAACACTAACAACAACAACAACAACAACAACAACAACACAACAATAAGAAGATAAACAAGATAAAAAAAAAAGTATCTGATGTTGTTTCATTCGGTATAAGATCGTACGCTATGGAGGAAAAATAAAAAGTGTTCGATAATGGCCGCACAGGATCATCGTCGATACTTGCAAGTATTAAACTCGCGCGGCTCGTTTCGAGTAATGGCCGTAAGAAGATCTCCAACAGAAAGAGAAAGAGAAAGAGAAAGAGAAAGAGAAAAAAAGAAAAATAACAGAAAGAAAAAGAAAGAGAGAAAGAGAGAGACTCGTAGTGGACTCTCGTCGGATAGATAATTCAAGAGTGATGCGCGTTCTTACGAATCGTCGAACGAACGACGGAGGAGGGAGGGTGGAGATAGGGTAGGTAGGTAGGTAGGTATGTGATGCTAGTAGGGAAGAAGGAGGATAGGGTTGGTAAGAAAAGATACGACCTTGACGTATCTTCTCGTTCCGTTTTCGATCAACTATTTCTTTCTCTTTCTTTCTTTCTTTAGCATTGGTTGGCTCGCTCGCTCGTGCTTGCAATTTCTTGCCGATCACGGCTCTGTACCCAGCACGATTAAGTCGTACGCATTCGTAGAGAACATTGTTGCGAACCCTGTTACCAGGCGTCCACATCGCAAAAGGGAGATAGATAGATAGCCGACGACCATAATCGGCTCTCGTAATTGCATCCGTTCCTTCCTCTCTCTCTTTCTCTCTGTACTAACTTACTTGCTAGCTTGGTTGGTTGGGTTGGTTTGGTTGGGTTGGTTTGGTTGGGTTGCTTACTTGCTCTTTCTTTCTTTCTCTCTTTTTTAGTATTTCATCTCAAAAGCACAGCTACGCGATATCACCGTGGGGCAAAACGTACGACGAGTTAGATCGAATCATGTTTCCTCATGAAAATCTTACAACTAGTTTGTCTCACTGACCAAACTATGAACCATATCAATCCAACGATCTATATGTGCTCTTATCGTACCCCTCACCTCACCCTAACCAACCAAACCACCCATTTTACCTAACTAAATTTACTTTTGACTCGTTCTAAATATAAAATGATAAATTATTTATGAATAGATAAATTGATATATTAATCTTTAAAAGTAAATTCGGATAACGTTTAATCTACATGACACATAAGATATATATATATATATATATATATATATATATATATATCTTATATTATACAACGGCATACAGTTAAGTTCCTGAAACTTGAAGTTTCCTTGAGAAATCAAAAAATTAATAGACAAAGTAGATAAAAGTAAGAGAATAAGTAGAATGTGTATGCAAATGAAAGGCGTATGTATAATCGATACATCTTGTGTCCTTCTCGCACTTTAAGGTGCACGGGATGAAGGGGTGGACGACTTACGTCACGCTAGAAAATGCGGGCAAGGTTGTTCCTTTTCCCAAGGCGCGTATATACGCCACAATGGATACGCGGAACCGCAACAACAACCGATCAAACAACCGATACCACCATCACCATCACCATCACCATCACCACCAACGAGTGGTATTATCGAAGAAAAGTAGAACGACCGGACGAGAAAAGTACATTGACTTTATTTTAATTTTTTTTTTCTTTTGGTCAACGTTTCCTCGATATCTCCAAAAAGAAGAACTAATTCACCCACGTGTCTTTTTGATCCGCTACGTAATAAAGAAGTCTGGTAAATGGGAAATTATAGTTTTCCTAGTCGATAAATATAGTTACAACGGGTTTAGAATATTGGTGATATTTAAAATATTGCTTTTTTTTTTTTTTAATAAACGAGAATGAGAACGTTCTAAATCCAGATTTGTACTAGGCGTGAATATTGTTATCGATTAAGAATACTGGTTTTATCCACGATCATGTTCCCGGCACGTTCCTGTATTTCTAAACATGAAGTGTAGTAGCAAGGATTTCAATATCTAAGAAAAATAATATTTCATTTGAGATATATCAATTATTATTATTATTATATATACACACATATACACAAAGTCAAATGTATATTTTAAAATTGTACGAAACGAAGTGCATTCCACGATAAAGAAAATATTTATACATTTTCTATACATAAGTATTGATTAAAACAAGACAAGGTAATTTGTAATCAAATTTTATCTCGTATTCAATACTAACGCCCAGAAAAATATGAAATATCTTGAATTTCACCAATGTTACAAAAAAAAAAATCAAGTAAAGCGAACGATTGAAAATCATTACACGGATACTCAAGTTTCTACGTGTATGTAAATATGTTATAAGTAGACGTTAGGTTCTTACATATGCATAATAATCACGATTGAAGAGAATCTTTGACAAAAGGAAGGATGAATCTACAGAAGGATCGAGTTTCAAAGTTTTTAAATTTAAAAAAATTTTTTTTTATTTATTAGTTCGAAAATAAATATCGCGTTCGATTCGTTTGCTCAGAGAGACTCGTTCGAGATGTCCGACCTTCACCCGACTACAGTCGCCATTATGCTCGTTACACACCGGTCGCGGTTGTAATTTACGGTTAACCGAACGGAAGCCGAAGGGGAGCGACCGCGTTGTAACGAGGTCGGCAAGTATAGGGTCTTAACGAAGAAACCATCTCGATTCTCTTACTCCCCCCTGCCTTCTCCTCTTTTTGTGTCTTTCTCTTTTTATCCAAGTCAACATGAAACTTCTTTTGCATCATTGATACGAGTTATTACCTTAGTTCATAGTTTAATTAATGGCCTATTAAGAAATATTTACTACTAGTTTTTCACCTTGATATACAAATTGGGACATTAATAAAAAGTTTCGTTTATTTGTCAAAATAGATAATTTATAACACATTATATTAATAAACGTTTATCAAATAATAATTTTACAACGATACAAATTAAAATAAAAATATTTGAAAAGCTTGTATATTTAATTGACGTTGATTTTCTTACTATGTTTTGTATACATTTAAATGTCTACACACACACACACAAAAATAAAAAGAAAAAATGGAAAGGAGAGTCAAAGCAAGTGAAAGGAAGAAGACGAAGATAAAGACGTGCAAGAAGAAGTTTCGTGAGACGACGCGTGGGTGTCGTCTCGAACAGGACCCCCTTAAGAAGTATACGAGAGACTTAATCTGATTTTCGAGGATACAAGAGAAGAAAAGTGCGGACTGCTCGGTAACACGGTTCCAAACCTGTTTTTCGTTACGAACAACAACCCAACCCCACGTTATACTACTACTATGTTACCTCTTTGGTTTTGCTTTCTTCTTATCTTCGATCGCGAGAGAGCCTCGCTCTTCCTCGTTTTTACTTTTGCCAATGGAAAATAAAAAGAAACGACCGTATACGAGTTGACTCGTTAATGATTTTTTATTTCTTTTTGAATTTTGTTTTTTTTTTGGTCAAAGATTTCAAAGAATAACACGTACTGTAACTCTTCTATGTTTTTCTTTTAAGAAAAAATAAAAAATAAATAGGATTTAAAAAGATTTGTTTATTCGGTAGAAACGGCATTTACTTTTCTAGTAAGGGGAAAAAAAAAAGAAAAAGAAAAAATTACTTAAACACGTTCGAAACGTGACGACACAATGGCACGGAATGATCTAGGCCAAAGGTGTCCTGCCATCAAAGGATCGTGACCCATAGATCACAGCGTAATCGCGAACGATCCATTCGCCCTTTTCTATCCCTCTCTCTCTTTCTCTCTTTCTGTTTTTCTTTTTCTTTCTCAAACTCGTTTCTTAAAAGCATCCATGTCGTAATAACTTCCAACGAGACTGCACCTCCGTCCCCCTCCTCCTCCGTCCGTTTTAGTTCGTCACGATCGATCTCGATCCATAGAGATCGTTTCTAAGCAGGATATATATTTCTCGATCAAATAGATCGTAACTCGACATCGTCTCACGAGAACTTTAAGAAGAAATTATTGTTAACTTCAATATATTTCGACATTCAAAAAGATATTTATATACGGTAGATGTAGAAAGTATATATTCGTACACCGATCAATTTGAAATCAAATGTTTTGTAATTGTGGTTAATTAACTAGTTTATTTTTTATAAACGATGAATTTATACACATTCTTGAAAGTATCTATAATAGATGTAATGAAACAAAATTAATTAACAGAAACATTCAATCAATAAGTATTCGCACAATTCTTATTTCGAACTACATATTTATAATTAATTGATTTTATATTATATATATATATTCTTTGGTTAGCCCAATATTTTATGATTTATAAAATGGTGTACTATAAATATTTACTATTATCATAATAATTAAAGTGACATATTTGGAATTTAAGGTACAATTTGAAGAATTGTAGAATAATTCGCAGAAAACAGGGTTAAAAATATTTTCTAAAAGAGTACTACATCAACATCATCATAGTCATCATCATCATCCTTCTTTTTGAAAGAGGAGTAGAGCATTGTTATGTTAAACGAAAAAGATGGTTAGCCCTGGTAAGGACAAGCAGAAAGATGAGAAGATGACCGAGAAGGAAGAACAAGAGGAAGAAGAAGAAGAAGAAGAAGAAGAAGAAGAAGAAGAAGAAGAAGAAGAAGAAGAATGAAGATATATGTATATGCGAAGAAAAGAACAGCTGTTTCGTTCCTGGCTCAGCAGCTGCATCCTGTGGCACGTTCCGTTGCCCAAACTGAGAAGAAGACTACCAACAACGACCTTCGCGATGATGCTGGACGAAAAAGAAAAAAGATCCAAGATTTTGACGAGAATCCAAGCGTTAAACTTTCATACTTCAAAGAACATTCACAAAAAAAATTACAGAATGAAGTTGGATTGTCAATCGTACTAAAGTTTTTCGATTTTGGATGAAATAATCGGGTCAGTTTCTAATTCGATGTGGTGATACAAGGTCTGAACACACAGACAAAAGTTTGTATAATTTAATGTGATTTTCTATATGTTAAGATTTTGTTGTCTGATTTTATTTAAAATATTATTCTCCTGTACATGTTCATTGCTTACTTAAAAAAAAATATTCAAATATAATAGACCAATATAAAAGTACAAAACCAAATAAGACTTTCAATCGTACCCATTTTAATTTGATAAAATCAACTAACAATAAACAATCCATTATCAGGTAATTAACATATATATTACGTCGTTTTTAAAATAAATATCTTTGAACATTTTTTTAAACCGACTTGTATCTGAATCGAGTTCGATCTTAACTCCAAGTACCGGGAGATACTTTCTCCGTTAAGTGATATTCCAATTTACATGAAAAATAGAGTTAACGAAATGAAACGTAAGGTTCAAGTTTTGAGTACACGTGTTGCGAGTACCGTGAAGAGATTTCGTAAATGTTGAAATGAGTTAAAAAAGAGAGAAATACAGAGAGAGAGAGAGAGAGAGAGAGAGCATAAGTTTGAGTTTCTTCGTTTCTTAAAGGAAGGTCATTGTCGAACGTAACGCGACACAAGGCCCGAGCAAGTAGGCAGAAGAAGAAGACGACCAAGAAGACGACCAAGAAGAAGAAGAAGCCTCGAGAGCTCAGAAGCACTAATTGCGAGCACCGTTACCGTTACTTTCCGGATGGCATGCCTGTTTCTGTCGCGTTAACTCGTCCGGTCCATCAAGAACGTTCGCATAGCAGTCTTATAGTCGACAATCCAGAGGATAGCGGATTTTTCATTCCATTTCTCTCCGTCAAACGGATTCCTTTCAGTTAGAACGTTTTTTCTTATCGAGACTTTGTTTTTTTTTTCATTAACTTTCTTAAAATAAAGTCAATTGAGAGAATAATTCCTCAGGGAGTATCCTTGAAAATTTACGAAGCTTACAAAAAAAATATATATTCTAAGAGAGGGAGAGAGAGAAAAAGATAGAAAAAAAACTATGACCTAAATTTGTAGATTAAAATTTTTCAAACGATGAAAAGAAAATGAGTGTCATGAAAGAATCGAGAACAAGGCACAAGGTACGACGCGACGACACGTGCTAGTCGGTGTGTGTATTTATTGCTTCCGTTTTACGACAGGTGATAATAAAATTGTAGTAGTGTATTTAACCGTTCGAATATATCGGTACAGTGTGTGTCTTTGTTGTCACGTTTAATCGTTACGTGTTACTTTTATATACGATTACTTGCTCCTTTTTATTTTATATTATATTATGCGTTAACGGTAAAGGTTCAATGAACTTTGTTTATTTTTTTTCTGTCAAAGTTAATAATCGATCGAGCGAAAAATCTAACGGGAGTAAATAATAGTATATATCAACTAAAGACAGACACGTTTAAATCTAATTTCTAAAAGGCTCTTCTCTCTCCACGAACCAAGTTTGCTCGATTGTGTGTGGGAGGAGTTGATGAAATATCGTGGCAATTAACGCGATGAATTTCGTAATGCTGACGAGTTTTAAAAGCGAAAACTAAACGAAATGGGATTAACGTTACAAATAGGTATAGCACACAAAGTAGTATACGTGATTCTAACTCGAGAGAATGTTTTATCGTCGAAAAAAGGTAAGGTAATCAACATTTGAAAATAGTTCTTGACATGACGAGAGAGTTTAGAAGTTCTTCAACAATATGTTCTTCTAAATAATTGAAATTAAAAATAAAAACTTATTCGTTCCGTTAATGTCAGTTATTAAAAAGTTTTATCTACGAACACAAATGTATTATATATTACTTGGAAAGTAATTTATTTCGATAGAAATAAAAATAAACAAAAAGAAAAAGAAAAAGAAACGAAAGGCACGCGAAAAGTTTAAGATGCCAAGAAGTCGAAAGAGAACTCTCTGCTCACGGCAGACTCGTTTATCGAGGTCAGGAACTAAGTGAGTCCCGAGACACTCGAGATTCGAGAAACGCAGTGACCCGGTGACGGAACGCGCCTCAAAGAAGAAGAGGTTGGTTTGGATTGGATTTTGCAACTGGGAATATATACCGGGCGCCATCGAATCATCATCATTGTCATACTATCTCTGTCTTTTTCTCTTTCATCTTACGTTAACAGAAACGGTATGAACAAATAGCAAGACGGTGGCAGAAACGAGCAACCGAACGACTTTGCTTCGTGAGATGTTTGCTTATCGGGGTCATCGAGCTCCTCTTTTCTCTCGCGAATTCGACGAATCACGAAGTATAGTATTAGTAGTAGTATGATAGTAGTAGTCACCACCATCACCATCTCTTTCTTTCTTTATTCCTCTCGATAACCTCCTCCTCCTCCTCCACCTAAACGTAACTCGTAAAAGCGTATTGTTCAGAAAGAAAGTCTTTTTCTATCTCTTTCTCTTTTACTCACAGGCAGATATCGTCCCTTAAAGCCGGTATATCTTCCGAGGTAAGCTCTCATCCTCTTGTACCTTACCTCGTACTGAAGGTAAAAGAGAAAGAGAGAAGATGAAGATGATGAAGAAGAAGAGCTTGCAACGTATCTACCTATAAGGGTATAAATATCGAGTGGCAAGTGCATAGCGGACGGTTTCTGCATACTCCGCCCGGCCACAGGCTATTTTCAACCCACGCTGAACCCTCTTCTCCACCACCACCATCTTCTCCATCTCTTTCTATTCTCCTCTTCTTCTTCTTCTTCTTCTTCTTCTTCCTTCTCTTTTACTTTGATCCATTCTCCGTCTTTTTCTTTCACGTTATTCTCCGAACACCGACAAACCACACACCGTAAAGCTTCAATCTCTCTCTCTCTCTCTCTTTTCTTTTAGACCAAGAGAAAACACTCTCGGATAGATTTATTTCTCTTGCATAACACCAACATTCACACAACATTAAAAAAAAAAACAAGAATAACCCTACTATGATTTGCGATTATGAACTCGCGGAATATAGGAATAAATGTATTCACTAGTTGGATAAAAACGTGTGAGTATACTTCAAGTTCTTGCAAACATGTAATAAGACGTGAACCACCGTGTGTAAGCTGATGGTCACCAGATGTTACCGTTCGATGATTTGACCGATGCAACAACACAGTGATACACGAACAAACGTTCGTTCCGTTATAAGAGTACTACCTATAAACCCAATAAACTATGTGATGAGAGACATGTATCGGTGGTCATCCGTGTCAAACGATATCATTCCCTCTTACCGTCCATTTTATATTCTAGGTTAAATGGTTGTGTCGTGTGTATTATATCTCTCTATCATTCGATTCGAGATATAATAACATTTGCAGAATCTTGTATTTTCCAAAGATCATTGATTATTTCCTTCATTCTCTATAATCAACGAAAGGATTCCGTTAAGAAATATGTAAGATTACATCCCCCCCCCCAACATTTAGTTCTTCACTCTACTTCGTTTCCTTCTTTCCTTCCTTCATCGTTTTACAGATAAAATAGTTTTGTAATGATGAGAAATTCACGATAATTCATGTTTGTAACTAATCCACCAATAAGACGAGTTTATATGTCCCCCTACTACTCTGTTACAAGTGTATAGCAAAATAATATCATCGTACTTAGAAAATGTTTGATATGAGAATTGTATTGGGTTGGCAAGTCATTGCGGATTTTGTTTTACACCAAATTCAGTTTTTTGATAGCAAAGATCAGAGATTTTATGAACGTTGCATTAGGACACTGCTTGACTGATTCAAAATGTCATCAATAAAAATGGATTGTATCTAATTAAATAAACTTATATTTTTAAGCAAAAATTTGGAATTTTCATTCTTTTTTGAAATCCGCAATTATCTAATTGCCAATCTAATGCTATTATATCTGATAATCAAAATGTGGTAAAATTGACAAAATTTATTAGGAAATTTGAACGTTTTTCGTTACACGTGAGATTATATTTTCTTATATCAGATAAATAATAAAACAACAAGGTGAGAAGACAGATATGCGACATGCGTCATCGTGATTCAGAAGTATTCTCGTGGGATAAACACGTCGATCGTAGAATCCGTAAAAGATCTTTGCGAGAGTACCGTTTTCTTCTCTTTTCTTTCTTTCTTTCTATCTATCTCTTTCCATCTCATCATTCCTTTTTCCAATGAAAAGCTGACGCGATTGAAGAACGGTAAAGAACTTCGTGAAGATCGCCTGTGATGTTTCGCTCCGGAATGGCGCGTGTCTACCGTAACACCCTCGGTGAAGTTAATGAATAAATCATGCGAGTGTACCTCTAGCAAGACGCAAACCTAAGACACACGGCAGTGGGGTGGCTGTAAGAGTCATTTTATACTTTCTTTTTTTATTTTCCTTCTCTCTTTTTTTTTTATCACATGCACGTATAGAGAAATATTTTTTATTAATTAACCTGTTAACCAGGGAGTTCCTTTTTTAATTAAGTAGCTCTTTTTATTATTTTTTTATATATTTATTTATTATTTATTGTTATTTATGCTTAAAATAAATTAAAAGACTACGTGAAATATATATTTATATATTAATATATAAATATTAATTATTATACATATATTATACACAATATTAATATTATACATATAATATATTTATATATAAAGTACAAAAGTTTGTACCTTTAGCTTTTAAGCAATACGTTTGACGTGTTTATACGTCACACCCGATTAACAAGTTAATTAATATATTACACTGTTATTTATTAATTAAATATTCCACGAAATTATGTATCACATTTGATTATAATATACAAATCTATTTACTTGAATGAAAACAAATTATGCATATATTATACTATATATATATGTGTGTGCGTGTGAAAAATAAAATTGTTTTAACAATCTTATTATTCGTAATAAGAAAATATTCTCCTTTTCCTTCGAAAGTGATAACGCGAAATTGTTCCGAGAATAATCTTAAAGTGGGCGATGTGTTCTATCACGCAAAAGAAAGAGAATTAAAGAGAGAGAAAGAGAGAAAGAAAGAGAGAGAGAGAGAGAGAAACAGATAACGAAAAGATAAAGATCGACGTGGTTTAGTTTATGCAGCACTAGTAAGAACACAATATCAAAGATTTAACGCGAAATGCGTTTGGAAGATAATTATTCTTGTTTTGATGTGACTTACAGAATGGAATCGAGTTGGGTGGAAGGTGGAGGGTAGGAGGAATCGATATTTCGTAGGATATCAAAGATTTAACGCGAAATGAGTTTGGAAGATAATTATTCTTGTTTTGATGTGTCTTACAAAATGGGACCGTGTGGTGGGTGGGGTGTGGGGTTCGATTGATATTTTGTAGGAACGATGACGAAAATAAAATAAAGATTGTTCATGTCTTTGCTTATTTCCAACTAAAGGAAAAAAACATGAGATTGTAGAAAAAGGAAAAAGAATAAAAATAAAATACAAAATAATATAATGATCGTTGGAAGATCCAAAGAAAGTTGTCTACTACAAATGTAAAACTCGGGCCAATAAAGATCGTTTCATAAAATGAACCTCTTCCATGAAGTTTCCATGAACAGAAGGCACAGGTATCGATTTCACAGGCAGACCACTTAATTGGTGGCCACGGAATGCAAAAGCTTCGCTTTATTTACATTTCGCGAGAATAACGTAGCATAGTACGATATAGAGCCATAATATTTATGCCAGAGAACTCCCCCCTTTCTACCCACCCTACCCTTTTCTTACAGACGTTTATGGCGTCGCTCTGACGATTCGATCGTCTCAAGATCGAACAGCTATAGTGAAAATATGCCACTCTTAAGACCACTCCTTATCTTTAGTTTATTGTACGTGACTTCGATACACTCGTTTCTTTCGTTCTCCTATTTTTTTTTCTTATTCTTTCTTTGACATGCAACTAACTAATAAAAGATAAACTTGAAAATGGAAAAACAGGACAAAAAGAAGAAAACATATATGTGTGTGTATATGTTCATCAAACTGAAAACATTTCTCAAGGTTTTGTAAAAAATGGGATTTTTTTTTTTAAATTTCAATATTTTAAGACTCGACGACCTTGCATTAATTAATTCTCACTCAATAATTAACCAGTTCAAATTTATATTCTATCGTGGAAACAAAGAATGGATCTGTCGATTTAAATGCTAAACTCGTATATCGAATCAAGGATAACACTGAGAGATCTCAATATTGATACGGGTTAATTTACAGTATACTAGGTGTCCCAAAAGTTGTTTTATCTAAATAAAAAATTATTATTTTACAATGGCAACTCATCATGGGACTCGTAGCTAAACTCGTATCGAATTAAGGATAACACTGAGAGATCTCAATGTTGATACGGGTATCGTCGGATAATTTATAGTATACTAGATGTCCCAAAAGTTGTTTTACTTAAATGAAAAATAATTATTTTATAATAGCAACGCATCATGCAGCTGACATTCTTGTTGGGGTAACAGAACATCAATACTTTAAAATGAAATAAATAATTTGTTCTAATTGTATAAGTATAATAACGATTATGTTCTCATTTCGTTTTTCTTTTCTCATTAAAACAACTTTTGAAACATTTTATAAACACTTGTTTACTTTGACCATTGCTCTGATACAAATGGTAATTTCTTTCTATCTCTTTTTCTATTTTACATAAATGTTCACTGTTTATAAGAAGTTTTCTAGTAAAAGTATCAAAGAGAAACGAAGAAGTAAGCAACCAGGTGGTCGGTCGGTGGTGCAAACGTTATTACAAGATACTTTTCTTCCACGGCGTTCCGTCCTGAACGTTCATGATTGACGGCAGCATAAATCTTTGTAATAATTAACGTCGTTGCGGAAGAACTTGGATGCGTCCGGTCGTTAAGCGAAATGCATTAACAATATATCTCATGTGGGTGAAGGTAGAAAAGTAATTATATATGCAACCGGCATTTGAAATTGTACACGTACGTAGGACTAGTTGGCTTCCTTATTCGTTAGTTCTCATAATTCGCCTTCTTTTTCAAGACAATCTACGTACAATCTAAAACTATTATTTTATATATATATATCATCTAATCTATAATAAACTAATCTAATCTATAATCTAATCATTGATCTAACATAATACACGAGTATTATTATGAATCACACATTTGAAGACTTTCTTAACGTTTCGAACATTCTATTAATTTATATTAAAATGAATTTGTATTTATTTCATGTGTTTATTTTATTAATAATATTAGATTGTTCAGAGAATTTCTAAGTTTTTTTGCTGATAAGTTAAACAATATTGCATGCGTAATATACTTTTTTTGTGTATTTTATTATATATA
>NW_015148980.1:301308-328470 GCF_001465965.1 Polistes dominula | reverse complement strand
TAATATAGTAAAATAGTATTATAGTATATACAATACTATATTATGTTATATTATAATAAATATAATATTATCGATATACGTATGCATAACCGAGGATAATGTCCTCAGGAGGAGAGTTATGCAGATGCCTTACTAAAGGCAATCGTTGAACAAAAGAATCGCGAATGAAAATGGCAATCGAGCAAATCGAGGGTGAATGCGCGACTGGTCGTGACCGTAATACGGCCTTCTGAATTTCGCGCAGTAAACAACCATTCGTAAGAATAATAATCTAAGGTAGAAAACAATACCACGTTACTATACCTAAATATATATAAATATATACACCTACACACAAATACATTTTACGTTCTTGAGATACAAGAGATTATCAGAATGTTTTTTTTTTTTTATATTAAAACCTAAGATCGTATTTTCTTTGTCCAAGCATAAATACCAATGTATATATGTACTTGTAATGACTTCAAAGAATAATATTGTAAGGATTGAAAGAAGCAAAATGTAGAAGAAAAAAAAGAAAAAAGAAATACTGAGAAAATCATTTACAACGCAAATCTTGTACGCCTGCTGTTTACGGTAAAACATTAATACGCGTTTGGTGTAATAATATCAGTTAGTTTCTTTGCAACGAGAGAGACGAGTCTAACAAAGTCGCACTTTTCTAGCTTCTAATCTTGCATTCAAGTAACGTCCATGACCTAACCCTGACCGAGACCCCCAACAACACAACTTCCAAGATATCTCTGCGTTTTCATCGATTTCGCAACGACGATATAGAAGAAAATTATAAAAACTAACGATCAATTTAAAAAATATATATAAATGTCCTGTATTTTAAAAACGCGAGTAAAAGTCTGAGATATGTTGGATTTTTATGATTTTTACGTTTGGGATTAACATTTTTTTTTCTCCCTCATTTTTTTAAAAAGTTAACTTGAGATTCTTCTTTTTATTTCTTTTTCGTTTCTTATAGCGGTTAACGTTAGACGACCAGAGGTGAAAAAAAGTGTAAGAAAAAGAAAAAGAAAAAAAAAGAAAAGAAAGAAAAAGGTTTGAGGGCGTAGGTCGTAAAATAATATCGGCACGCAAAGGTTCGACCTCGATCTCACGGTAGGAACAAGTTTTCTCATCGAGTTGTGAGTTGACTTGAGTTGAGTTGAGTTGAGTTGAGTTGAGTTGAGTTGAGTTGAGTCGAGTCGAGTTTGAGTCTCAAAAAGCGATCGAAAAGAGGAGGAACCAAAGGAGGCTCTAATCAAACGAAATTATTCTTCGTGGTCGAGAAAACGATATTCGAAGGAACGACTTTCGAAGGTGTTTCGGACGAACAAATTACGTCACGTTTATTTTACGACACTTTCAGTAATCCTTTCTACCTACCCAAAGTTTCTCCTTTCCTTATTTGCCGCAACGTTAAATGCGTCAAAATATTATACCGATATATACACACGCATATACAATAACATCTAATTACATTTAATAAGGAATATTAATCGAATGTTATTTTTTTTTCAATTCTATTGGGTAATAGAATTTTGTTTAAAAAATTTATATTGTTTAACTGTATCGGAAGTTTATATATATAGAATAAATTACGTAAATTTACTCATTATTAAAAATTATTTGTAAATATTGAAATATTGGGTTGTCCCAAAAGTTTCTTTTTTTTTAAAGGAATTCTATAAGCATAATATTTTTTATGTTAAATAATTTAAAGTATAATAAAAGGTAAAATAAAATAAAAAAAAATAAAATAAAAAAAAATAACAAAAAATATAATAAGATAAAAATATTAGAAGTGATATAAATATATTATATATAATAATATATAATAAGATATTTTTTTAGTAAAATAACGTAATATACAAATAAAAAAAAATATATTGCGCATACAATATTGTTCAACTTATCACTAAAAAAAATGAAGAAATTTTTGGGACGACCTAATGTAAGAAATTATTGATATAACAAATTTCTAAAGGTATTTTCTGCGTATAATTTTTTAACAATATCACTTGAACGATTGTCTAATCTTATCTTGTAAATTATTACAGAAGCTTATTAAATCATTTGTTACGATTTTCAATTTAAAATCATTGAGTATTTCATTATTTTGCACATACCTAGAGAGAAATGTATTGACGATTATAGTTCTGATTATTTCGAATTATTATGTTTACTAAATATAAATAGATTCAATTATAGTTTTATATATTAAAAGGTCTGTTATTTATATTTAACTTTGAATCTTTCTGTTAGTTAGTCAGAAAAGGTTTTTTTTTTTTACTAATACGAATTTGTTGTGGTTCATTTCGTAAATATTGTTTAAACTCATTCATCATCTGTTTATTCATTGATAGAGTTTGTGCATTTCGGAAGAGAAAATTGATAGAAATGTTATACCATTAGTATAAAAAGTCTAATTATTACGATTAGGTACTTTTTTGCAGTCCAAAAATCACATTTAATATTTAACGATCGAGCATATTAATTTTTCTATAATATAATGATCTTACTAATTTTGTTAATTTAACAATTAATATACTTAATCATTGCTATATTAATAATTAAATTTACCTAATGAAAAATAATTTAAATAAATTATTGAAACTAACAATAACATTAGTATTAAATCTTACGCTACTTTACAAATGATACCATAAGTAACAACTTCATATAAACAGGTTAATTATATCGTAGAGACGACAAAACAAAAAGTGACCTAGAAGTGAATAATAAACAGATTCTATAATTTTTCGTTGTAAACCCTATCTCTAGAATTGAAATTCGAATACGTTATACAAACACACCCATACTCTCTCTAGGTATAGTCATCGGGGTTTAAGAATTTTCGAATTTCGTTCTTAATTTGAATGGGGAGTACAGGAAGGGGCTACAGAAAAAGTCTGTGAATATCGTTACCAAGAGGATGGAATTCAAATTGAGAGAGTCCTAAAACCGGTTAAAGATACGAAAGAAAGAAAGAGAAAGAATGAGAGGAAAAGAAAGAAAGGAATAGAAAGGGAGAGAAAGAGACAGAAGGAGGTTTAAGAAATCTTTTCTTGGTTTTTCTCTCTTTTCGAGAATAAGGAAAGAAAAGAAAGGTTCTAGAAGATGAAGAAGAAGAAGAATAATAAGAATAATAAGAAGAGAGTCTCGAATCGGTCGGTGTCGCTCACTTACCGTGCGAAAGGCTGTTCCTCGACTTCGTAGAGTTCCTCGAGGGTCTGCTTCGAGAGAACCCTCTCCAGTCTCTCGGGCGTGGGAGCGAGGTGCCCCGGGATGCTGGTAAGTTCGAACAGGCCGTCCGCGGTCATGGCGCCGCGAGACTCCTAAGAATTTCTCCTCGTGTGATAGGTACGTACGTACGTATGCGTACGTTGCTGCTTACGTCGTCCTCTTCGTCTTCTTTCTTCTTCTAAGTCGTCGTCGTCGTCGTCGTTGTCACCGTCGTCGCAGTCGTTGTCCTAGAGATAGGCAAGCAAGTAGGCACGCTCACGCGCGCGCACACACACACACGTCTTGACCTTAAGTTGAAATTAATATCCGAGAGTTGCACAAAAAGTAAACGAGATAAATATAAACAAACGAAAGAAAACAATGCGGCCAGGTTGATAAGGAAGGGGGGGGGTTGGTCAGTATTGGCGATGCCGCCGGGAAAATTGGTGGCCGGGGGGAATGGATTGGAGAGAGAGAGAAAAAAAAACAAGAACGCGCGTTCTTTGTCACACTAGGTTTTTTCTCACGAAGACCCTCCTCTCCTTTCTTTTTGTTTTCTTTTTTACGCGGCGTCAGCGTCGTAACAAGGAACGAAAGATTATTATCACGTCGTCACTGTCGCGAAAAACTTCAGACCACGTACGAAGAAGCATTATTTCCTCTTTTTTTTGCTTTTATTTCCTTTACCCCTTTTTCTTATTTGTCTTCCGTGTTAAAATCACCACCTGCCGCTGCTGGCTGCTACTTTTTCGGTCTTTTTTTGTTTTGTTTGTATGTAAAGTTTTCCAAGTAACGTAAGTGGGTCGTTTTCCCTCGTCGAGATAATTCTCCTTTTGTATTATAATGAGAAAATAATAAACGTGCTCGCAATAACGGAACGAGTTAGTCGCACACCGTATTATATCTATATAATATACTCGTATTTAGCCGAGGCACGCGCCTTACAGCTATGCGAGCTTCGTAGCACACAACCACTTCGCGCGACGGTCAAACGACGATTGAACAGTGAGCACTCGTCGAATGCCGACGTCCCCACTCTTTCCCATGATCCGAGCTACTCCGCCGGAGTGGGGGGTTCAATGTTCGCCGGCCTAACCGGACCTAACCGAAGTCTATCGAACGTTAGCCGAAGATTTTAGCGCGAACTACGAACCCTCCCCGCTGTATATTTTCTTTCTTTGTGACGTCGTTTGATTCTTTTTCTTCTTCTTCTTTCTCCGTTGCCCTTTCCCTCTTCCTCCACCCTCTCGTCATCCTCGTTATCTACTTCTTCTTTCTCTTTTATCGTGTCGTGCGATGACTCCGCGAATCGTTTTCTAAGGTCTGTCTCTTTCTACTTGCCTCTCCTTCTCGATTTCGACGTGACGAATTAATGCGATCTTTCCTCTTAGTGTATCCTCCTCTCCCCTTGTATATCTTTCTAGTTTATCTTACCAAGAGACGAGATTCTGCTATTATACGATCGATGCGAGACTATCTTTTTTAAATATTAGATAGAATTTGTTTTTTTATTATATGTACACTTTACCTCTCCTCTATTTGTATTTCATCACAGCTACCAACGTGATAAATAATTCCTTAGTTTTGTGTAGTTATGATAGTTACCTAGAGGGTAAGGTTCTGAAATAAGTCTAAACAATCGTTCTCGTTAGATTTTCAATAGAAATTGTTCGAAGAAGAGAATAAAATATTTACTAGGATATAAACGAGAAAGAAAGACTATTTCTGTGAGAGTAGAAACAAGAGAGTTACGGTAAGACGCGACGGGATCTTGTCAACCACCTTGCATGATTATGGCGAGCCAGCATGAATAATGGAATGCATAATTTATAGGTTTCCAAGCGAAAGAGAAGCAGCAGACAAGAAGAGAGAGGGTCCAGAGTTAATCTTTCTCTCTCTCCCTCTTTGTCTCTCTCTTCTCTTATATGCAAGCGCTTACATTATCGATCTCCTAATAAGTCGGTGCAACTTTCAATGCCAAGATAAATTAGGTAATATCGATAACGATAACCGTTGTTTCTTTCTTCTTGCTATGATGCAACTGCATACGCACGATAACGTAACAAACTGATTTAATAATAATGAAAATGCGTATACATGTTTATGACCATGAACGATATCCGATGCAATATTATAATCATCGACGTATGTTGCATCTTATCGACAAATATTTGCATACCGTTAAAAATACAAAAGTACTTGTAAATAAAAATTCTATTTCTATATTATGAAAAAAAAAAATTTCTTTTTCAACCTCCCCCCTTAACGATCCTTTGTTTTACGAAGAAGGAAGAATTCAACGTCTACATCGACATAAACAACGTCTATAACTTTTTAAGTTTACGAATGACGGTACGCATGAGCGATAAGAAATGCTCGGATTTGATGTTGTATACCCGGTGCGTGGACATTCTAACAGATCGCGACGCGTGCACGAACGAACGAATTACGAGGGACTTTACGTACTTCTTCGCGTCGTTTCTACGATCTTTGTACGATATTTACGACAGAAAATAAGATTCCGTTGAGTCAAACTCGAATCTTAATGATTCGAGGACGCGAATGAAAACGATAGGGAAAACGAGATATATTACTACTTTAAATGTACCTACATGCATAAATGTATGCAAGTTAGAACAAAGAGACAATGTTATATTCCGGATCGATATTTTTGACCTCGATTGCGGTCATTCTAAGGATCAAGGATGGGTATTGAGAACGTCGAAGTTTCGTACGTCTTCTTCGTTATACCGGTGTTAATCGAGTTACAGAAAGTCGATGTTGAAAGATCGCGGATTTATTGCAAAATTATCAACCAAGTGAATGCGTGTGTACACATATATATATATATATATATATATATATATATATATATATATGTATATGTATACGTGTCACTCGTTGAAAATTATATTTAGAAAGTCTAATAACGCGAGAATGCGAGAGAAATCAAAGAGATCTAAATAAAGAATGACAGAATAAAGGATATACGATTGAAAATATTGATAATAATAATTCATAAATGCTTGTTACGGACGAAGCTCATATAACTTATTAGAAAATAGTGTCGCCAGGTGTCCACTATCGTATCCAAGTGACACGAACCAAGACGATTTTATTCGACGAAGAAA
The DNA here is from genome assembly GCF_001465965.1 of Polistes dominula. The sequence continues at coordinate 322,123 of NW_015148980.1, read as the reverse complement.
TACAGAAAACGAAATATGTGTTATAAGAGATCGTATTACTGTTTAATTTAAACAACACACATTATACATGATTTCTTAAAAGAGAACTATATAAAAACGATCATTTCTGTGTGTGTTTTTTTTTTATTTCATCAATTCTACCTACCTTGATCCTTTTAACCTTTTTTAAAGTGTTGAAACACTCGACCAAAATGTTTCTCGGAGATGAAATATTTTTTTGCTAGTATGGTTAATTATATTATGATGAATTTAATTATAAGTTATAATATTTATTATTTTAAATAAATTATTTTCTATGTCAAACATTGATGTCAACAAATGCACATATATGCATCCACAGTATTAAAAGGGTTAATTAAGCTTTATATAGGACATCCTTAAACAAAACAAACAATCTCTTTTACAAACAAGATCATTCCACTCTCTATAGGGTATCAAGCGGTTATGATGACGTTAGTTTCTCGAACGACCTTCACAAAATACCGATAGGTTTAGTACACGTGAGGCAATAAGGAACAAGAACGACGATAGTGCAGGTGATTCATCGAGTCAAGTCTCTTTCACGTGTTGTACGATCAGGTTCTTTCTTTCTCTTTCTTTTTCATTCTATCTATAGTATTTTTGTTTCTCTATCTTTTTCTTTTTAGAATCGGAATCGTAATCGGTGATCCACCGGCATGTTTTGCCGGCGCGGATTATCGCTAGGTACGGCTAAATTAAACGGTGTTTCCTTCTTCGAGGCCGATTTCACGGATATTCGAGACCATTAATACACCCGGTTGGTAACATCGACTCTTGGCGATAATTAGCTCTACCCTGAAATTAACTCGACTCTGTACACCGAAGGAAGGAAGCCGATGCATATGTTGGTGCATCGTTCTACTCTAGGAACTTACTACGCATCATCGTTCTACTCGATCACTTTCTTACTTTATCTGAGAAAAGATAATTTTAAAAAATGTTTTATGCGTCAAAGTTATCGTTTGGTTACGATAAGGTACTACACAACCAATATTCAAAGTCTGTGACCTCGGTAAAAAATGAAAATCCTTTTTTTCCATATTGTTACGTTCATTAATTTTACAATGATTTTGATTATTCAATTAAATATTTCCTATGAGGAATTTGTAGAAAATTTTTTGATTATTCTTACGTTACGGTCATTACGTTTATCATTAGTTCATCGAATCGTGAACAACAAAGATTTTTTTTCCTTTTACTTATCTATACATTAATATATTAATATATATACGGTTTGATTTGAATAAAATGAAGAAATTAATTGCGAAATTAAACTTTCATTCGAGTTTGATTATTCGACTTAAGGCAGACTTATTTTTAGCGAGTTAACGTTAACACGTAATTGTTTTATCTGAAGAACGACTACGTCGAACATAGCTTTCGAATTACATCATTCGTTTAGCAAAAACATTTCTGCTTGGCGACACGTTGGTCTTTCTTCTTTTACGCGTTACTTCGAGCAACTTCATTTGTAAAGAGAGAAAAGTTTATCCATCTCATTAAGCATATCCAGTAAACTGCACTTCGACGTAATGAAACAGATCTGATCCGATAGTGAATCTGTACGATTCTTCTTATGTTAGATGTATGCATGAATACATACGTACATATACATATATACGATTACATTTCCGAACTTTCCTGAGTACACTTGTATATATACGATCAGTCTTCCTTATAAATCAGTCGTCCGACAGTAATTTAAGATAATCCTAGAGTGCTATATTTTACTGGAAAGACGTACTGGATCAGTATACCTTCCCTTGCGTGTGTTTAAAACACGACTGACTACTACAACTATTACACTATAACGTTGCTAAGACGATTGTAATTGCTTCTAACCTGTATACGTTTAATAATACATATTTCCTTAAATTACCTTTACGCATGTTCACTTTTTTTTTCATACATCCCGTCCAGATGGATTTAAGATGATCATTTTAACTGTCCCTATACAACAACAATCAAGACAATAATAATAATGACGATAATGATGATGATAATGACGACTAAGAAGACGACGATGGTGATGATAAAAATAAGAATTATAAATATTATAGTGAGAAGAAAAAATAAAGAAAGAAAAAAAAAGGAAACAGAAATATTATTACATAAGCTTTAAAAATAGTTCAATTATAAAAAGCTGCGTAAACGATATTTAATGCGAATTCTGTCGAAAATGTTCTACACGACGATGTTTAAAAGCACGTTTCACGATATAGAGACGATAAATATGAAGAAAGAAAAGAAAATAAAAAAAAAAAAATAAAAATGGACTCATAGAAAAGATATGATGAACGTTGCATTTTCCTGTTCCAAGAAGATGTACCTACACTTTGACTGTTATCATTATGGTAGAAGGATTCGTTTGTGAAGTTTCGAAGAGAGAGAGAGAGAGAGAGAGAGAGAGAGAGAGAGAATCGGTGGCACTCGTTTCCAGACTTTCAGGTCCCAGAAAGGCGGAAGTAGTAGCGCGAAAAATGTTCTTTATTTTCCACCGTCAAAGAACTCATTAGCCCTAATGGTGAGCCAAAGAGAACTCGGCTCTTCGTGCTCACGACTCTTCGTGCTATTCCTCGCGATCCGGAGACAAAGAGGATCGCGAATCCTCTATTCCTCTCTTTCTTTTTCCTTCTACCTTGCTATCATCTTTCCAATTTCACCGAGACTAGAAATTCCTTCGAAAGATGAGCCAGTGTCTCTCCTATTTTCTTAACATTTCAAATAAAGAAGAAAAATGTTTAAAAGAAATCAACCAGAAAAATATCAAAGACAAATTAGAGAGTCCATTGTAATAATTTAATTTTTGTTTATACATTGATAGAGATATTGGGTTGTTTGGAAAGTAATTTCGTTTTTTCCTGACACAATAATTGCATTAATTGATGCAAGCCGACAAATAACAACACGTGAGATAGGTAAGAGGTTAAATTTATCAAATTCAACTGTTTATGTCCACTTGAAAGGCCTAAGTTCAATCTCGAAACGAAAGTTGTCTTCATTTTCACAAAAGAAAAACGATATTACTTTCCGAACAATTCCAATAGATAAATAAAATAAGTTTATTTTGAAAGAAGTTTTAAAAGTGTAGAAAAAGGAATAAAAAAGAAAGGGATTTAAATCCTAGTAGCTTTCCCTTCTTAATAAGAAGGAAAATAAATAACAGGAAAGGTAAGAGGGAGAGAGGTCCCGCGGAGCCTTTCTAATTCGTTCAAAGATCTCTCCTATGTTTTCTCGTCAGTTAGTATAAACCTCTAACGGAGTTGACTATAAGCGGCATTTCCTAAGCTTGAACGTTTCCTAGGCTGAACGAGTAAGAGCCAGCCAACAGTCAGCCAGCCAACCAACCTTCTCTAGCAGCAACCTTCTCTAAAGCAGTGTTGCCTACCGGCACGGGGCAAGGACGGCCGAGGCCGAGTCAAGACTATGCCAACATGGAAGGAAGGAAGGCGTTCGTTCGTTCGTTGGTTGCGTGCCGAGAGCGTCGAACGACGGCGACGACCACGACGAAGACGACGACGAAGACGACGATGGGAAAAGAGAAAGAGGAGGAGAAGGAGATAGAGGAAGAAATCGAGTGGATTGAGAAGAGTAGAGAGGGGAAACAAGTAGAAACGGGAGGATGCCGATCAACTTGCTCTAAGCGAACGTTTTCAAACGTTCTTCTCTAACCTATAAGAGTTTCCTTTTCTATCTTATAGAAAGTAGGGATGCATTTTCTTTCTATCCCACGAAATGAATCTTTTTAATGTATTTCCGCGTTCGATCGTTCACACTAACTCATGGTTACATCGTATTACGTAGTGGTTATTATTATTCTTACAGAATAAGGCGTTAGGATTACGTATAGTTTCTACCTAGGAAGACACAAGAATGCGCACTGTTACTTATCGTATCTTATTTTCTATGATGTGAACGTTTTGTAGGTATTTTTGTAAGATAGTGTGTGTATATATAGGTATATATATAAGTATGTAACATATGGCCTCGATACTTGGAGTTCAAAGATGACAGAAACACGACGCGTGTTCGTTTGTTCGACTTCTTACTCCCACTATACCGATATACAATAGATATCTATTTATATATCTAATTTATCTACCTATCTATATATTTATCTATTTATCGTTAGCGATGATAATGTGTGCCACGAATCTGGGTTATTCTCGACAAAGTAGACAGAAATTATAATATAACTTACTTCCTTGACACATATGTTACAATACAACTACGATCTAGGAAGAAGCACGTGGGAAAGGAAAAAAAAAGAAAGCCTTAAGCCTTTTATCTTATGGTTAATCTTATTTTTTGGTTAACTTGTTTTTTAAATTTATTTTTATATTTTTTTTTTTCAGATAATTCAAATAAAAATCATCATTGAGTTTTTTTTTCCTTTTTCTTTTAGACTGTAAGAAGATTCATCATACTAAATCCCCTATTTCCTTTTTCCATCCTTTTAGAAATTCTAAAAGCCCTTTGATAAATATCTGCGGTAAAGGATCCTTTTCTTCGACTTTTTTTTTGTCCAGGTCTCACTAATACATTTCAACTTTTTATTCCAACTAACGAAAGGCTTTAAAAAGCCATGGATAAAAATTAACCAGTGAACGTTCGTCGTTCTTTCGTTCAAAGAAAACGTAGTTTTAGAACTTCCCTTTTTCAGAATTTTTCTTTCAAAGAAAATGAGATTCTCATCGATTTGTGGAAGATTTACAATATCGATTTTCCGATTTATTCATTACAATCGATCTTATTTCCTGATAGGTAAATTATTCGAATAAAAAACTATGGAAAAAAATTAATAAAAAAAATAATAATATTAAATTTGATCGATAGAAAGATGAAGATGGAGCAATAGTTACGAAGTAAAGAGAAAAGTATGGTTGGTATAGATCGGTAGGTCTCGTCGAGAACGTAATTCAGCGAGAAAACGCACGGGCCGACGGTTTCCCGCGCTATTACATCCATTATACTTTTTATGGACGGTAAGGAATGCTCGTATTTCCAACGGCTCGCGAGGATTCCGGTGTATCCTATCCCACTCCTAAAAACCCCCCACCCACCCCACCACCATCATCACCACCACAACTAAGGAAGATAATCGTGGACGCGTGTTAGTACGAACGAACGAATGAGAAAGATGGAATCCATTTCCAGTGGCATCTATTGCGAATGCAGGGACATCCTGTCGTGGAAATCTGTGTTTTTATTTAAAAAAAAAAAAAAAAAAAAAAAAAAAACTAGAAATTGTCCAATGACATGTGAGAGTTAGTCGAACGTTTGGCTCGAATTACGCGTTCCAACCTTGGTACGTGTGTGTCCTTTAGTGATATAAGAATGAAAAAGAGAGAAAAACGAAGAGAAAGAGAGAAAGAGTGAGTGAGTGGGGGTAAGAGAAGGGGGGTGGCACTTAACAGGCAAGGAAGAACAGATGGCCGATCCATGCGTGCCGAGAACGGTGTCGAATGATCCTGCAACACGAACGATTTTATCCCTTCGGATGCTTCTTTTCATTCCCCTTCCCCCTTCCTCTTTTACTCTCTCTATCTTTTCCTCTTTCTCCCTTTCAACACTCACATATATATACTCGTTCTTTTACTTTCTCTTTATTCGAAGCAATTGGTATGACCGAAAAATACGTATCAACGTATTGATACGTAAATAACACGATTATTTACTTTTCAAAGGGTATTTTTCGAATAACTCAGAATGAATATGTGTTTTCGGGGAATTTAACACAAAGAAAGAATGAATGCTATTAGATATTCTCTAACACGTACGAATAATTCAAGTGGTTTTGTAATAATGTTAGATTTATCAGTGATACTGTTCAAAGGTTTTCTTTTGGATTTTTGTCGGGGACAAAGGTTGTGATGGGTTCAAAAAACAGTAACCCTCGTTAAAAAAGAAGATGATTCATTCTCAAATAAAAAGCTTAAGGTTCAGTCTTATTAATATAACATTTAAATTTCTGTATTATCTTTTTTACTAATTTACTTTGTCAACATTCGTGATATTTTTTATGGGGTTGTTTGTTTTTTACGAAGATAATGAAATGAAAGTATAAGAAATGTTGATTGTTATTTAAAGTAAAAAGTTCTGATCTTATCTAAGCTTTCTATCTTTTGTAAATAAGATTAAGAAAAATTTATCTGAATGTATACACATCAGAGGAGATAAAATTCCTTCTATATGGGACTAAGTCTTTCGAGTTAATTGTACACGAGATAAATAATTTGAAAAGAAGTATACAATATAGAAAATATAAAATGAGTTGGTAAGAAAAAGAATATACCCTTGTTTCGTCGTTGTGTAAACAAAATCACGTGTTTATAAATATACATTTAATATTGGCACGTGTTGTGTGCATATAACACGTGAGAATGGTAAACGAAGGGTAGTAGTTTTTCATGTACACACAAAGGACTTAATTGCATCTTTCGTGAATGGATTATACTCAGCTCGATGAACCACATGGGAATGGTTAGTTAGTTTTTCTCGAATACGTGTCGATGCGTTTGTCTTACTCTCTCTTTCTCTTTCTCTCTGGAGAGTCATCAGGGGAAGAAACGTATAGGGGACATTGAGGAAGATTGCTACCGCAATTTCCGAGTCACGTCAATGAACAAAGAGAAAGAAAAAAAGAAACAGAACTCATGTAATTTGCGGCCAATGTTACTTTCGAGTAATCTACGAGAGAGAACTGCCACAGCACCAAGAAATATTTGTTTACGTGACTAGTAGTTTATTCTTTCGATCGATCTTCTACAACATATTTAACTTTAGCGAATCGAGATCTTTGAGAATCGAAGAAATAACATTGTCGAGTATTCGAGAACGTGTTAAGTCATTCCTAGTGATGTAAAACTCATTCCATTTACCGAAATTACCGAGCCTCGATGAGAAATAATGTCCATTTACTAACAAACGAAAAAATACTCGACGTTCCTTCGACGAATAGATGATGTATACGGACAGACTGATGAAAGAGAGAGAGAAAGAAAGAAAAAAAATCCTGAAACCACAGTACTATCGTTTCCAACGTATTCGTCACGACAAACGGAAGAGGCAGTCTAGCAAAAGAAGAAAGAAAAAAAAGGAAAAGGAACAAAAATATCTGCGTCTCTCCCCCTTTTGTTAAAACCCCTGCATCACATGTATATACCTTAGTAAAATACGTATGTGTGTATGTATACATGGTTAGTAGAAACTAACTCGCGTCAAAGCGAGGAAAATACATTTATTTCGCTTACCTTTACATCAAAGAATTCTTTTTTAACATTATCAAATGACGATGATGAACAAACGTGTTTTGTTGTTGTTGTTGTTGTTGTTGTTGTTGTCCTATCTCTCAAACATTTTTGACAATGTTTTTGAGTATATATTTAAATATAATAAAATAAAAAAATTGACCACACGAGATAATGGAATATTACATATTTTGTAAGATAGGATTTTTTCGCACGTATCAAATTTGGATATCGAAATAACGCTTGTTCGTGAAACGACAATGACAACGTGGTAAAGAACGACTTTCGTTTTCGTTCGAAGTTCCTTCTCAAGGTCGTCTATTCTTTGTTCGAAGGTGTTCTATAGGTACGACTGGAAAGTTTCTCCTTTAGTGAGGGATTGCACATAATACACACACATATATACATACATAATCGGGTATTTATTATTTTTATTCATACGGAATGACAATCGTCCGATCACGGACGCAATCGGTTGTAATTTATTTATTATTCTTCTCTCGGTTGACGTGGCTTCTTTTTCAGTTTTCTTTTTTATTACTTTCGTCGCGCTTTACGGTATGATGCAACGAAAGAAATCCGTGTATTAAACACGTCGATACGTGTTACACGGGAAAAAGATATTCCATGTATGCTCTACTTACCGGAAATAAGATTACGCATGATAACGATATCGTCCTCAAGGACACTTTATGTATACAGCTCGCTTTCTTGATTTTTATTTCTTATTTTTACTTCTGCTTCCTCGTGCATGAAAATTATTTTGTAAATCGTAAGATCGTTTATGTTCAAATTAAAAAAAATAATTAATTAATAATAATATTAATATTAAATGTTATTGTAATACTAAAAATAATGTTTAATAAAAGTTTACTTTTTGTTAATGTTATCCATACATGATTTGTGTTATATTAATATATTTTTAATGAAATAATATAAAATTATAATAAATCATAAATATAAATATAATCAATTTTAATAAATAATGAAAAATAATAAATTAAAAAATGTAACCATTGATCTTGAATTTTTGAAATTAGAAAATTTTGATTTTTAAATACATCCGTATATTTTTATTCTAAATAGACAAGAAGATTGAACAGATAACGTTTGAAGAATTTTCTGTATAATAGAACATCTGTTTCTATTTCTTTTTCTTATTTTATAGTTGACCCTAGTCAAAAATAGATAAGGAAGAAAAAATAATGTGTACACATCTACATTGAGGTCGGCTAATCTTGTTTCAACGAGTTGGTAAAAGAATTTCAGTGTTATGATCAAGATTTATACAGGGTGGGGCAATATCACAGTCCAGTTAGAATATTGTCGATGTTTATAACAATATGCAAAATTTTATATACTCAACTTACACGGCATGATGAGGGGAATTTTTTGGCTTGAACGTTTTTTGCGTGGGTGGAGGCATAGAGGAGATTTCAAGGTCATCTGCATTTTTTTAAATAAATATATTTTTTTTTTTAATGGAATGTGATGGAAAATGTTGAGACGAATTCAACGAGCTATTATTTAAGGTCATGCGAGGTCAAATGTGGTAAAAAAAAAAATGTCTTACATTCCAGAAGATGTTCGAAGTCGTGACCGTTAACGCCAATGCAAAGTTGTAATCTTCGTATTGCTGCATCGCGTACATGTCTTATCATTTCTAAACTTATGCTATTACATGTTGCAATTATTCTTTCTTTCATGTTTTCTGGTGTAGTAGGTGCTTCTTGGTAAACCGCATTTTTCAATGCTCCCCATAGAAAAAAATCTAGTGGGGTTAAATCAGGAGAGCGAGCAGGCCAAGAAACTACTCCTCCACGTCCTATCCATTTATTTGGGTAAAGTTCATTCAGTGCATCTCTTACACTCCGTGCATAATGTGCTGGACATCCGTCGTGCTGTAACCATATCATTTAGCGAACGTTTAGTGGTACATTTTCTAATAAAGTCCCCAATTGATAGTTGCAACATGTAATAGCATAAGTTTAGAAATGATAAGACATGTACGCAATGCAACAATACGAAGATTACAACTTTGCATTGGCGTTAACGGTCATCACTTCGAACATCTTCTGGGATGTAAGAAATTTTATTTTCTACCACATTTGACCTCGCATGATCTTGAGTAATAGCTCGTTGAATTCGTCTCAACATTTGCCATCACATCCCATTAAAAAAAATATAATATACATTTAAAAAAATGCAAATGATCTCCTCTATGCCTCCACCAACGCAAAAAACGTTAAAGCCAAAAAATGCCCCTCATCATGCCGTGTAAGTTGCGTATATAAAATTTTTCATATTGTTATAAACAACGACAATATTCTAACTGGACAGAGATATTGCCCCACCCTGTATATATATATATACTTAACTTGGTCTAAAGATTACACAAGTTCGTAGTTTTTCCACTTAGGATAAGGGAAAGGACTATGACTATAGAGACTATATAAAGTAAAGTTCCCAGAAGAATACCAAGAAGAACGTGGCCTTCGAGGTCGTCAAGGGTCGGGACTGGAAACAGTCTGCATCTTTCGTGATAAGAACACGTGCTTTCAGCCCGTTCAACCGTCTATTCAGTATAGTAATTTGCTTCTACGCTCGAACAGAGTAGGGTCTCGTTCCTTTGAAATTATCGTCTAGACCAGGACACAAGTTTAAAAATAGATCCTCCAAGAGAAGATAAAAACTTTCAGACGAGAGAGACGAAGAAAGAAGGAAGGGCTAGTTCAAAACAGCCCTTTCTTTTTTACGAGTATAACCGTAATTAGAATTATCTTTTAAAGGTCAATGTATCGAGATATGTGATCAAACATCTGTTCGATTTTTTTCTTTAGGATGAAAATAAATTCTTGATTTTATTATTGTTCCGGTTAATTATTTATATAATAAAGTTACCTTTTTTAAATTTAATATATAATAAAATTATATTAATATAAAATATAATTTAATTTTAATATTAATATATATAATATTTATTAGTTAATATTAATATACAAAAGAAAAGGACAAATTTTGGATGATTTACTAACTTGGAAATTCTGCACGTGTTAACAATTGTATTAAATGACCGTAACAAATTTTGAGAATGGATTTTTTTAATGGATAACGGTCGTGTCTTATTGTGTTTACGAATGAAATAGGTAGAAAGGAATTTTTTGGTAACAATAGTATTATTAAGAATACCACAAATTATTTTCAACATGTTTTATTGTCAGACCATAAATTTCAGAAAGCTGAAAAAACAACTTTTAATGTTTATTTTTTGTTTGAATTCTTTCGACTTTTCACTAACTTTTACCTATTCCGACAATATGAATAGATTTTCTATCCTTTTTCATCGAAGATGAATACAGCATTCCTTAGTTTTCACAATTCTTCACAGCTTCAATCATGGCATGAAAAATAAAATCCATTTCACGAGATAAAAGAAAATAGATTTTATCAATGGAGTTCGAAATATTTTAAACGAAAATCAATGGACAATAAGAAAATGGTCATTTTCGATATAATAACAATACATCGTTGGCACGTTAAATGTCATGACGGATTTTTACTAGTAAGCACTTTGTCATCGGAGTTTCCTGCCGAGTGAAACGTCATCATTTCCTGTACGTACATATAAGCATTATCCTCGATGCAGGTCAAATCGTTCGTAGAAAATTAACGAGCTAAGCCATTATTATATTACTATCGATGAACACGTATTTTTTTTTCTCATATCTCACATTTTTACAACAAACGTCATGTATTCTCGTGTAGTACATCTCATCTCACACCACGATTTAAGATCTGAGTGAAATATCAATGACGTCATTATTATTTTTCAGGAAACCCCTAACGAGCTCGACGAGAAAGAAAACAAAATTTGTGTGTTTTTGAAAAATGAAGGAAAATAAAAAGAACAGAAGAAATTCATTAGAAGTAGCTCCAGATGGTGGATGGAAGTTGAATGAAGGGTGGGAGGAAACTTCTGGTGTACCTTCGTGTTTTCCTCGATAAACGATGCAATCTATTTCCTGGCGCACGAGCCAGAGGCGCCAGACATTAGGCATGCCAGGCTCAACCATGCTCGCGAGTGATCGGTTACTGACTCGTTCACGAAGGGATACAAACGTCGTCGTAGTCATCGTTGTTTATGTGTACCTTTTTCTAACTTGTTTATATTATATATGAACATATGAATATATACATTGTATATATATGGATAAGTATTTATGCATGTATGTATGGAATATATATACATATATATGTATATACTAACATTGTCGTTTATGTGTATCTTTTTCTAACTTGTTTATGTGTATAATATATGTACGTATGAACATATGAATATATACAAGTGTTTATTCATGTATTTATGTATGTATGTAATATGTATATGTATATAGGTGTACGCGAGGAGCTTACGACTCCCTTGTCACTCTCTCGGCTCGTTTTCCTATTAATTCCGCGCGTCTCGCAAAGGAAGTGCGCCCCGTTGTCGGATATGTGGCGCCATGCATCGTCGGGAATGTTTTCGCGTCTGAATCATCTCGGAGTTCGTACTTTTAACGCGTTCCTTGTATTATGAACTTGAGAAAAAGTAAGGGATCTTGAAAAGATAAACAAAAAAAAAAGAAAATGGAAGAAAATAATATCAAGCGTTTGATCGCGAATCATTTCTTTCAAGACTGCTAAAAGGATTGGGATGATATATAAGAGTAAGTTTGTAATCATCTTGATGTGGTTAGATATTTTTTTTTTATTATTATTTATCTATTCTCGTTTCAATGAAGATTCTTTGTTCCAGCAGTTTTGGATTCATCGAAGGGGCTGGGAGAGATTAAAGGGGGTGAGTGAGGCCTTTCTAAAACAGACGATTCTATTTGTATCCCCGTCCTAAGTGAGTGAGTGTACACTCTTTATAAATTTTCAGGGAGTTGGGTTAAAGTGACTCACGAAGTAATACCTAACACTCGTCGCGACTATTTGTAATCAATGGAGACACTAGGGTATCTAATTCAGTTTGGATAGATGTCATCAAACGTAATAGCTCTCTCTTTCTCTCTTTTTCTCTAGGTAATGCAATTGAAACGATGTTTTTCAGTGTAAGTAACACCTTGCCACTTTGTCGTTCTTGCAACATCTAATAATGTCTCCTCAGTAAACTGTCTTGTTATTTTTAGGTTAGTTAGTTAGTTATCATGAGACACATTGAAATTACAGGATTACGATGAGAGGAAAGAATTATTCTCGGTTAAAATAATGTTTGTAATTTCGTCTTAAAAATCAAATCTCGATGTATAGATCTTAAAAAATAAAAAAAAAATATGATTGGTATTAAAATATGAGAGATACCAAATCGAGAAATGGGGAAAGAAACTGGTGTATGGAATTATTGCGATAAATCTATGAATAATAAATCTAAGTGTAACCTCGCACAAATAAGATTGTGACATATGTCGTCTTATCCTAAAATAGGTAATCCGATAATTTTTTTCTCTTTTTTTTTTTTCATTCGATCAACATTCTTCGATCCACACTAATCCGACACTGACGCGTTTTACGTCAAACGAGTCCTCGATCGCATTCATTAGTGTTTACGTATGCAATGAGAAGCTTCTCAAACGAAATCTGTATACTTGATCTACATGTATATCTTTATAAGGATAAAACAAAAAAAAAAAGAAGAAGAAAATCATTCTTAAGAGATAAATAAATAAATCGTATGTCTAGACGAAGAATTTACAATAATTGGAAATTATAAAAATGTCAATAAGTTGACGTGTACCTGTGTTGTTGACTGGTCGAAGGATTTAATTAAAAGAAAAATTAATAAATAAAAAAAAATAAAATATTGTTAATAAAATCTTAAATTAATTCGTATTAACACTATGACGTTCGGTGGCTTCACGTTGGTGCCATGCAAAAATTATCGCGCAAACACGATATATATGGATTTTATTATATTATATAATTAATATTTTAATTATATTATATTATTTTTTAATTATTATAATATTTATAATATTATATATATTTTTTATTTATTTTATATAAATATACAATTATATAATATAGTATTATATATAAATATACAATTAAATAATATAGTATTATATATATATATATAATAATTAATATATTAATATTTAATATATATAATAATATTATAATTATTATAATAATAATTATTTAATATTATAACAATAATATAAATACCGGTGTGACACGAAAAAATCTAGATGAGATGTGCGGACAGCATAGTGTTAATTAATATAAGAAATAATAAATAAAAATTCATTTTTTTACTATCACAAAAGATAAGACGGTTTAAAAAACGAAGGAATGAAAAAATCGAATTCTCAATGAAACAAAATAACAAAACGACAAGAAAAAAAAGGAGAACAGGTGAAACCTATTGAGAAGAAAGACACAGACAAAAGAAGGAATGTACATCCTAGGAATGACACTTCCCCAATTAACCAAGGCACTAGTCCAAAATTAGATTCCATAGCAAACGTTCCATCAGATCCTGGTCGACGTTGATTGGACGTTCACGTGGTTGTATGCAATGAGTGGACGTGCCGCGGCCTAAATAGGACGTGCACCCCGGCAGCAACTCGGTAGCAAAAGCGGGGACAGCAGCTGGCAGAATTCGAGCGGGCATACTCATCGTCCCACCTAAAATTACGCAACACCGCATTTAGCAAAATGATTCAACCTTTGGATACGAAGCCCTGGCAATCGAGAAATCCTTGCCAATCTCGATCGTTTATTTCTTTCTCATTTGTTTATATTCTTATTCTTTCTATTTTTCTTTTGTTAACAAATATTTCTATTTTATTCAAATAATTTGAGAAATATTGTTCGTGTTATTAACTATGTTTGAAAGTTCAAGTTAAATAAAATTTTATTAATTAAATGAATGAAATATGAAACATAATGAGTGTTTTTTAAATTGAAGTGGCATCCAATTCGAGAATATGTGTTATATCAGATTTGTATAATATATTTTAGTATATTGCAATTTGAAATAAACTTTTGTTAAGATTAATAAATAAATAAATTAATAAATTACCATAATAGTTATGGTATCATATATATATATACCATATTATATATATACCATATATATACCATATTTCTATATAATTACCATATATATATATATGTATCATATGTATACCATATTTTTATATACCATATATAATACCAATAATTATCATATTATATATACACTATATAATTACTATATTTAATCAATAAAATATAAATATTTAGTCAAAATTATAAATATAAAGAAAATTATTATATAATTTTATTATATAAAATATATTGTTTTATTTGAACCCACTTGAATGTATCAGTTCTTTATATGGGAATTACCTGGATGCACTAATAGCAGTAGTAATAGTATAAGTAGTATTAGCAGTAATAGTAGTAGTAATAGTAGTAGTAGTAGTCTTGAGGTGAGTGTTTAAGCGAGACGTATATAGCCACACAGAAATGTTGAGGAGGTACGCAAAGCCTTGGCCACTCTCGTGGTCGCACGTGGGCACGAGGAGGAGTTTGAATACTATAACGCGTTACTACACGCTTTGCAAGAGATATCGAAGTCTCTCGAGAAAGCTAGAAGTTCGTGCAAGCAAAGTCGCGACCGCGGTCCCACCAAGTGAATCATCCCAAGGAACGTGAGAAATAAGACCTAACCTGGCCGCGGCCAACCGTTAGGACCTATTTCTATTTCTATTTCTAGCGGGCCAAGATGTCCATTCTGTCTGTTTGTGGACGCTAATAGAAACCATACTCCTTCCTTGCTACTACATTTATAACTTTATTTCTTTATTTGTTTTTAATTAAATCTATCCACAGAAAGTATTATTAAATTTTTTTTTAATTAAAAAATAATTCAATTAATTTCATTAAAATTACAAATTTAGTAATTAAATTTATTTAAATTTATTAATATGATTTATTTTAAAAATTAATTTTATTAATTTAATTAAAATTACAAATTTATCAATTAAATTATTATTAAATTATTAATAAGTTTAATATTAATTATAATAATCATTTTTATCTTTACAATAATTCTGTGTATTTACGATTACAATTTTTTAAATTTCAAATTATCTTATTATTTTAATAAATATTTATTGCTAATGTAAATTGCTAATTGTAAATTAACAAATAATATTTTTCTACTGAGAATTTGTTATTTCCTTTTTTTCCCTTTATTTTTTATTTTCATTATAAATAGTCGATAAAATTTTTTTCGTATTAATCTTAATTCTGTTTCATAAACTTACGCGTATTAGATAATAAATACTAAAACCGTATTAGATTATCTTCTAAAGAAGATATCAAACGATTTTACAACATTCGACTATTATAATCACTTTAACGACTCGAATGCTGTAACGATAATGCTATAACGATCATTAGAAAATATTATCTAATACTTTACAAACCGTTAGATTCGATTTCTATCGTAAATATTCAATCGCGACACGGACTATTGCACAAATATTCTAACATAATATTTAGAAGAAGATAAAATGATTTTATTCAATTTCATTATTAGTTTTTTCTTTAATATATAGATAATTAAAACAACTGATTTATGTTATAACTAGTTTCATAATATAAATTGAAACAAACAACGTAATACCTAGAAGTCGATAGAAAATGTAAAAATATATTTACAAAAAAAAAAAAAATAGAAAAAAAATTCATTAATATCCAAACCCATTAGAAATTATAATAAAAAATATACTTGTACAAATCCATATACAATTTTATATGTATATATGTATATATATATTATAAATTATATATATATATAATATTATAATATTAATTTATATAATATTACCTATAATATAATTTTTTTAATAGTTTATAATTTTAATTTTTAATTATATTAATTAATTAATATTATAATTTAATATTATTTTTATATTAATATTTAATATAATATTTAATATTAATTTTTTTATATTATTATATTAAATTTATATTATAGTATATTAAATTTTAATTTAATATTAATATTATAATATAATATTATACTATATTATTATATTTATAATTTATATATATTTAAGTTTACTTTCACCGTTTATATTCTTAATAAAAAATTAATTACAATACGTGTATACAAAAGTGAACATTTCTTAATGATAACGAAACAAAAATAAAAAATAAAAAAACAACAACATAAAAGATATATTACAAAGGATTTAAACATTATAAGAATAAAAAAAAAACATATTATTTAATAAGTAATAAAATAAATCAATAATAAAATAATAATATACATGAAATATTTGAAGATTGGTAATCTATCAAGAAGAATACGAGGAGTATCTAATATTGTACGATGCGGGTAGATAATACATTAAAAAGGATTTATAGGGTGTTTGCGTATGGTCTACGTTTTAAATACCGCTTTACACTATTTATGCTCGATACTTTATGGCGTCGCGTTAGAGAAAGGGACACGCGCCACGGTGCCGTTTGCGACCTGGCGTCTAGCGATCGCTGGGGTATTCTGCACTGCCTTCTTGCACTGGCTATTTTCGTTAGCAGGTTTGGCAAGCCCACATATTTGCGAAGTATTCTCGCAGTGCTATTAACCTCGTAGCTCGAGATCAAAGATCTCTTTATCGAATTGCCTTTTCAACCCCCCTCTACCATCCTCTCACCACCTCTGTTTTTTTTATATAGATAAATGTTCCTTCTTTATATGGATTTGTACTTATATATGTATACACTATACACGTATTATACTTTAAATTATAATTTCTAATGGGTTCCGATCTCAATGAATTTTTTTATTTTTTTTTTTTGTTAATTTGTCACCCTTTTTGTTATGTATATAGGATTTATGTTCCCTTTTATGTATATATGTTTTGTATATGGATTTGTACTTACATGTATTATATTTTTACTTATAATTTCTTATGGGTTTCGATCTTAATGAATTATTTTTTCTTTGTTTTTTAATACGTCACTATTTGAATTTTTATATATAAAAATTCAATGTCGCACTGTTGGTTTCCAATGAACTTTGAAACTACTGAACCAATCTTAATGAAATTTTTTTTTTATTTTGTTTAATTTTTTTTAACTTATTATATAGGATAATTTTTATTAGCGATTATTTATTATTTTTTAGGGATTTATTATTTATAGGTTATCTGGGTGTTTAGGTACTGTAAGTTTTCAATAGATAGCGCTGTATTACAATTCAATGATTTTGCTATATTCACGTCGTTTTTTCAGATTTTCATATGACATAACTAACCTTGCTTTTTATATTTTTTCCTGTATTATTATTTTATGTATTTCATTGTAATTGTGGTATTATTTTGTGTGTTGTTATTTACTAAATAGATTAGAATTATACTAAATCAAGAGGATAGGGCAGAATAAGAAACATGGATCTGATGATCGTATCGAGTTAATTAAAAAAAGAAATACTATTGTTCGTATTAGTTAGACACACCCGCCAGTTAAAGAGAATGAGAGAGAGAGAGAAAGAGAGAGTATTTGCTTTATGTGTGTAGATCGATTTAGTGCCGCACCTTTCTCCACCGACATCCATGGAAAAAATATTTCTTAGAAATCGAAGCGCCAAAATGAAGAACATACGTAAACTTCCGGTTTCCTGAATGGTTTCCGTGAGCTCTGTTGGTAACACCGATCACGTATCATACGTTTCCGGCCATCGGAAGGGACATTCGAACTTAGGTAGTTTCTAAGATACTTCACAAGGTTTTATTCACAAGGTTGACTTTTTTTCTCACGATTATTTCAATATTTCAATTGTTTTGTTCACTAGAAATCATATTTTTTGTAATACATTACTATTATGTTAAAAAAATTAATATTATTAATTAATCCTTTTTTAATAATGATGTCAAATGTTTGTATCTTATTTTTATTGTGATTTCTATTACTGATACGATTATTAGTAAAATTTTTACTAATAACATTTTTAATAATTTAATTTATATTTATAATAATTTTTACTAATAATATTTTTTTACTAATATTTATAATAATTTTTATTTATAATACTTCTTTTTACTAATAATAGTTTTTTACTAATAATTTTTTTTTAAATAATTTTTTTACTAAATTTTTACTAATCTTTATGCTAGGGGTGTGCATTTGTTGAATTGTTTCTTATTCTTATTCTATTTCTTTGATCTTACGTTCATTTAGTATTGTTGTGTCTATATATATAATCCTATTTTAGTATACTTTGTACTTTCTTATTTTCAAAGTATGTTTTCCTGTCTATAATTGTAGTACGGTGTATTTGCCTGAATAAGTTTGTGTTTTAATGCTAATATCTAATTTACAATCTTATTTACTATATTGTATCCGTTGTTTCTAATTGTTAGTATCCTCTTGTAATATAAATATAGTCTTATTTTATCATTATTGTTATTTAAATCTTATGTACTATTCTTATTGAAAAAAAAAACAAGAAAACGTTAGGAATTCGCATAAGTTAGGGTACTTTCTAGGTTTGTGCTCTTACATACGTTCAAACGAAAGGAAGAGACATGCATGCATGGATGCATATGTGTGTGCAACAAATGATTCACGATACAATCAATATTCATTTTATGCGAATTGTTTGACCGCGATGATTCAAGATGGTCGTGCCCACTTATCTTGGAATAGGATGGGTCGATTATAAAGATCGTTTACGGATACGCTCACGGATACGCTCACGTGAGATAACCGTTAGAAGTTTGCGAAACATGACGAAAGTTAAAAAAAAAAAATAATAAAAACGATTTCACGCTTTTTCATTATTATCACTATTACTAATAGGACAAGTTGACTTTTCATCAAAAATCATCTGTCACTGTATATACTGACATTTGACGTGGTACTTCTTCTTCTTCTTCTACTTCTACAGTGAAAGTTTTCTAACGAGAAATTGTAAAAAGGTTACTTAAAGAAATTCTACGTTAAGTTACACCCTTCATTTATACGGGATCTTTCATTTTATACGGTCTTTTTTTTACATAATAAGAAAAAAAAAATATATATATATATTTATATTAATAATAAATATAAATTAATAATATAATTTATAATTTTAAAATATATAATTATATATATTTTAATAAAATATATAATTTTAAAATATATAATTATATATATTTTAATAAAAAATATATATTATATATAATAAAGTATGTAGGTAATTTTAAATAATTTTATATAATAATAAAATTATAATAATAAATATTAATAATAAAATATATATATATTTTTCTTTTACATGACAATATGATGAAATAAATTTTACAAAGAAAAGGTAGCAAAAGAAATTTTATCAATGTTACTTTAATTCTAAAAACGATCAATCAATTTATTTTTCTTTTCGATAGAAAAGTTATAAAAAAAGATAATTTCCAATCTTGTAAATTAAAATCAAATAAATGAAAAGTTACCTTTTCTTGTAAATTGTTAAACAGATTTATTCGGAATGTACTTTTCTTTTTATGTTTTTTTTACGAATAAAGAACGTTTTTACAATAATTTGTCAATTTCATTCAATCGAATTATTTTATACAATGTGATTGTAATACGAAAGATTTATAAAAAAAATCTATTGAAAAGTTTGACGTGTTTGACGAAAGAAAAACAAATGGAATTCTTTCGTTTGAGTACCGTTGCGAACAAGTTACGAAGAAATACTGTGATGCGATACGATACGATACAATACGATACGATACGATACGATACGAAAGACCTCCCTTTGTCAAAGCAAAAAACACGGAAATGTATCAGCAGTGTACGGTCAACGAACGAATTTCGATGCTGGTCACTTCTGGAATCCGGTTGTCTCGTGTATAACGAAATAAATCGTACGACTGTGTGTAATTACAACAACAACAACGAATACAACAATTTTGACGACGACAACATCGATGGGTATCACGAATTTATTTAATTTCAATGATTATATTTTATTATTTTTGTTCTTTTGTTCTACTGGCGAAGGATTCATGAACGCAAAAGTGAACGATAATTAAAAAAAAGAAAAAGAAAAGCAAAAAAGGAAAAAAAAGAAAAATAAAGAAGCCGCGGAATTCTGGTGTCGCGAGAAGAGAAAAGGGGGAAGTTGGCAGGGTGGGGCGAGGGGTGTTGTAAGAGAAGTGAAGGTCGTCGCTCGGCGGTGCATTCATTCATGCACATCGTCGGAACGTTCGAACGATGCACCTGGTGCAGGTGGCACGATGCCACCTTGATACTACGAACCCATATGTCTTTCTCTCTAGATCGAAGATGCATCGAACGAGCTTCTATCGAATCCTTTTTCGAGTCACTGGTTTAATCTAACAATCGATTGATCGAAAAGTTTGATAACATTGTTACTACGATTATTATGATTTCATATTTAACAAAAAGAATCTATTTAATAATATATTAAATATATATAAATATATATTAATTGTTTTTAATAAAATTATATTTCGTTTATAAATATATATAATTATATAATTTATATATTTATCTCAACC
>NW_015148980.1:222343-301238 GCF_001465965.1 Polistes dominula | reverse complement strand
TAATATTTATTATTTTAATATTATAAATTAATAGTTATATATTTAATATATAAATTTAAAATTATATAATATAATTTTACAAAAAAATTTAATATATATTTTAATTTATATATAGGTGATAATAATACACCTTTATTTTTTATATTTCAATATATTTTTAATTAATATTTTTAAAAATAAATAAATTTTGAAAAACACAGTTTATAACACATTGTATTATATAATTATAACTAACATAGAAAACCTATTTAATATTCATATTATTTCAAGGAACTAATCTTGTTACATCTTACTAAATGTTATTGTCATTTTAAACATCTTGTTAATATAAAAAGAAGTAATTCTATTCTCTAAGTGACATTTTCTTCTTCTTTTTTTTTCTTTTTAGTCGAACAGTATCGTTAATCAAAAATGATAGGTATTGTGTATCATGTCTATGGTATGTTTTAGGCACAGCTCGCACCTGCATTCGCAATACGGACATGCCGATGCATTGACTCGTGTCTACTCCCTGTTACCCTTTCTAATTTTTTTTATTTTTTTTTTTATTTTTTTTTTTTTATTATCAGGGAGGAGATGCACGAGCCCAAAGGTTTTTCTTGGAAGCAGATGACAATGGCACGTTTGACAAGTAATTGAGAATATTGAAAGTTTGTCAGGTGTGGAGATATTTCTACGGGTATTCACTGTACGATACATATTTCACGTTGGTATATATATATCATATATTATATAGATAAACGTGTGTGTGTGTTTATTTTTGTCGATGAGACTAGTTCAAATACTAAAGCGGAAAGTTTTAATCGTATTAAATCGTTATTACGTATAATTAAATAATAATTATTTTTTCAATAGAATTTTTTTTTTTATTTATTTTATTATTTTGATTGCGTGTAAAAGTAATAATGCTAAGAAAGAATAAAATATATATATATATATATTAGGGAGGGTCAAAAAAATTACTTATTTTTTTTCAAGTGTCACGGAAAACATTTTTCTGTACAATCAATAAATAATGAGGTATGAATTTTAATTTATTAGACTGAAAAAAAAAAAAATAAAAAACTGCGATGCGGAGGATCTTCCTATTAAAATTAAGAGCTCATATTTAGTGAGAATTGTTTTAAGGTGTCTAGCAACCCATTTTTCCGTGACACTTAAAAAAAAAAATAAGTCATTTTTTTGACCCACCCTAATATATATATATAATTATTTTATATTATATATTTATTTATATAATACTATTATAAATGATACTATATACTATTAATGATAATGATTACTATACTTTAATAATATAATATTATTATTAATTAATCCCGTCACATAAAAAGAAAGAAAAAACATTATGCCCCAATTAGTTACATCATTAATGTAATGTTAATATTTCAAAGATGATGATTTACCACTTAATATTAATTTTAATTCCTCCGTGAATAATAAATTTCTACTTAAATTGTATAACAACGAAATAGTAGAGAATTTTTCTAAGCTCTTAGATTTACCGAGTTTTCGAAGAAAGAAAAGATACATCGTAAAGGTAAAAGGATTACTCTCCTTCGTTGTAATAACTTGTTATTTTCCGTGAGGTAATCGAAGTAATTACGAAGGAAGAGCGGCAGCATCTTTTATCCTTTTTAAAAGGCCGCGTTGTAAGATCGAGACGTTAGTTACTCAAAGTGACGTCTCTACCGGGAACGTACAAGGCTTATGTTAGTAACCGATCATAGAGAAAACCTTTTTCAAGAGAAAGAAAGGTAGATAAAGGTTCAAGTTAAGATCGTGCGAAGAGAATAAACGCCAATATAACTGCAATCATATCGAGATATGAATTTTTATCGATTGTCATTCAGATAAAGATGAAAGAATTTACGTAAAAACTTCAAGATTCAAGGAATCACCTTGTCCCATAATTAATCCTGTCGCATTTGAAGTCTCGTTTGTGCAAAAGCATCTTCGGTAACTTTTCTCCACGGGGTTTCCCAAAGATATTTTAAGTGAACTTTATTCATCGGTAGATATCGTTAATTCTCGCTTTTATTATGCTGCAGATTATTTACTTATAGTAGTATCCATATCCTTTTATTTTCGATGGGAAATTATATTTTAATAAGATATCTACAAAGTTGAAACAAAAAAAAAAAATGTTTAATCATCTTCTTTTAAGCGCGTGGCTCATTCGAATAAAAAAAAAAAAAAAAGAAGAAAAAACCAACTAACTTCGTTCTCGTAGGATTTATAAAGTGTTTGCTGATCGTTGATGTACAGATTAATCACGGAGAAACGCTGATGTTAGATAGTACACTACAAATCTCGCGCGTATCGTCCAGCTTAAGAAAAAAAAAAATTCGAATCCTCATATACCTGCCTACCTAGCAACCTATCTACCTACCTACCTACCTACCTACCTACCTACCTACCTACCTACCTACCTTTACTATATTATGCTTCCGCCAATTATTTTCTCGTCAAGGTCTCTCCCAGTTGGGGTTAGAGGCTAGTTCACGTAACTAAACTCGAGTACTCTCAAGATATACACTGTAGCTATCTATTTTTTTCCTATTCTGTTACTCTTTAGTTTCAGACAGGAAATTTCCTCTCTGTCGTAAAAAATTCAACCCATCTTATATATATAGAACGTTCTAGGTATACGAGCAATTTTGTTTCATCTCCGATCAACTTAACCAACTACTTAACTGACCATTTTGCCGATCGAACCTTCTTCTCGGCACGCGATGGAATTTATTGTCCGATTTATACAGCTAAGTTGAAAAATGTTATATAGAAAAGGGTGAACAGAACTTTACTACTACCGCAATAGCCGCTCCAATTTACGATAAAATATTTACCAAAGTGTTTGATAAATAAGACCAATCATGGTTAACGTAAGCCACGATGTTGTAATGATATTTTAAGCACGTGATCGTACTTTGTAATCATTTGTTTTATCGGTTAAAGATAGTTAACGAATTATCGGAGTATATAAATACTTTCCCCTTTCCCACCTCATCCCTCCCTTCAAACTTTTCTCTTCATCCTTGTCCCCGATTCTTTCAACAAATAATATTAATAAATATATACATTTTCCATACTCGATCTACATTTTTTTTCATTCAACCTTTCTAATCATTTATTCCGCACGAAAGTAATCTCGATTATATCGAAACATGAGACTGATAGATAACGTTAAATATAATCAACTAAATAATGATAGTAATGATGACGATCTTACGAAGCTGAGGACGAGCGTAATTTGGTTAAGATCGATGTTCACGTCGTGCCAAGCGTAGAGAAGTTGAGTCTCGCGTTAAGAAAATTCACTTTTAATGAGCACCGATTTGATTTATCGCCTTGACTCGAAAAAGCCCTTTTATTTCATGTTTTTTAGTATTAAGTCAAGGAAGGCAGTGTGACGTGGTGTGGTATGGTGTTGTATGTTGGTGACTCGACTTTTGCGATCTTATCCATGACACAGTGTAACTAATAGTCACTAATTCTTATGCTTTTTTTATTTACTATTTATCTTCGTCCCTTAACTTCGAGGAAAAAGTTGTAAGATATAAAAAAAATAAAAATCGAAGTAATATATAAATAATAAGAAAAAAAATGTTCGTGTTTGATACGGGCATGCTCGCCACGTGCACGAGAGAAATAGCAAAGGTAAAAAAGAAAGGGTGAAAGGAAGTGGGGTTGAGGGTAGGGGTAAGGGTGGTCGGTTGATGCGTCTCTCTGCCCTGCTGGGATAATTAATATAACTTTCTTCCGTCCAGGACGATGTATACACCTTATTTATCGCGAATACTTTCGAAGAAGTCGGGGCATAGCGTGTAATACCAGGCAGTGAAATATAGGCGCCATAATACCGAGCGTTTTATAATCGGTTATGGTGGGATGATCGTCGGGTTCTAACCTTTGAACGTAACGTTAGCTAAAGACGATTGGTTGATTATTAAAATCGACTACTATGTATTGTTGCTGATACATATAAATACTAGTATAGTAATACGCATTATAATACTAATAAATAATTAGAGTAAAAAATATATAACTAAAACTATAGTAAAAAAACTATACTAGTATCTACTAGTACTATACGTAAAATAATACATAAAATATTAATATATAATAATAATAATAATAATAATAATAATAATAATAATAATAATAATAATAATAATAATAATAATAATAATAATATTAGTATTAATATATTACACAATATATATTAATTATATAATAATATTAGTATTTTACTAGTAAATACTAATATTATAGTATGTAGTACTAGTAGATACTAGTATAGTACCACGTATTATAAAATACTAATACGAATTATTTGAAATTTTACTACAAATATCGTCATATTTTTTTCCTTGGACAAATATAAATATGTTATCGTATATTTTAAAAAGGTTTTTTTTATTTAAATAAAATTGCTTTACGAAATCTAGTTCAATATTTAATTTCATTTCAAACGATACGATGTTATATACGAAACAGACGATATCTATTCTCGTTTCCTAGCAAAACGAGAAATTCCATTTCCATTAAAAGTATTTTTCTTTTTTTATTCTTTTCCTCCTGTCACAGTTATACACGATGGAATAAAAGAATTCATTATTGAACTAGAAGAACCGAATACTAATTTACTTTTTACCATTTTCCATTTTCTAATCTACGATCTCAATTTATCTAGTTTGAAATTTGTATCCGAGTAAAAATTGGATCGTCAGACGAGTAAACGTTACCTTTATAAGAAAAAGCAATGATAACGTAGTCATAAAAAATCATCTATCGTAAGAGTTGATCACGTACGAAGAGGAGGAGGAAGAGAAGGGGGAGGAGGTTAGATACGATTTAATTAAGAATACAATATTAACGAGCGAGTGCACGTGTTAAGAATTGGTCCCGATTATTGATGGGACTATTCATGACTATTCATTGAACGAGTTTCCTACGTTTCTCTGGTTATCGAAAGAGTACGATGCAATAATATCGCATAACTCTTATCGATATAGCAAACACGATGATCGATCACTTCTCATTCATCAAAGCCCCGAGAGCCTATTTATTGACCATTGGCAATAAATATACGTAAGGAACGAAAATAAATGATGGATTCGCGTATCTTAAAAAGATTTTCAAACTCCTCTCTCTCTCTCTCTCCTTCTCTTTCTTTTTCTTAATCTTTATTACATCTTTCTCACTCTATAGATCGGAATAACGCGAGAACTGGTGCCACCGGCAGCCGCCACCGCCGCCTTGGAGATTCAAAAGCTACCGAAGAGATTTATCCTTCGTTGTATTATGCGTGGGTAAACCCCGCGGGAATTGCCAGTCATCGGCGTTAATACCCGTTCTCGTGACCGCACTGCAAATTATTGCGCCCTGTATTCGATGTACTAAAATTATATCATCGCCGCCGACGAAGTAAGAAAACCAAGCCACGCCACGTCAAGCTGAGCCATGCCATGCCAAAGGGAAGGCAAGGCAAACCGAGTCAAACCGAATCAAAACCGAGTATCAAACCAAACCGACCGCCCCTACTGCGAGTTTCGTTAGAGAAGGGTTTAATTAAATCGTGACGATGGCAACTTTCCATCTAATTTTTTATCGCTAAAGAACAAGAAATAATCAGAGAGAAAGATAGAGAAAGAGATATTGAATACGAAGTATTAAGATAATCAAATAACAAAAATGTTACAAAATCTAATTATTTTTATTTTAAATGTTGTCTGAGAAGTTTTTTCCAAGGTATAAAAATTTACAAAAAAAAAAAAAAATTTACATTTATTTAATTATATTAAATAATTTAATATTAAATTAATTTAATATTTTATTATTAAATATAATATTAAATGTAATATTATAATAATTATATAATTAAATTATATTTAATTTTAACTTAATTCAAAAATTTATCAATCGATCATACAATTATCTAAATTTGATATTTAAAGATGATGTTTACTTGTACTTTGTATATTGTTTATTATCTTGTAATAATTCAATATTTTTTATTGAATAATATCTTGATGACTATCTAAATTAGTTGACCTCATTCTGGTAAATTTTTATTTATGAGGGATACTAATGGAAGTTTTATGCAACCGAGATAGTTATACTCGATATTATGATAGAACGACTTATGAATGAATAGAAATTCAAAAGAAAAGTTTGCCATGTTTTAAATAAAATATTATTATGAATTATACTTGTGATTTGATTTTTATTTTAATTTCATTAAAATATACTTCAAATTATCCAAATGTTTATATAACATTTTTGTTATTTTTTATTTCTGATCGTAGTAGAGTACGTTCTCAACGTTTGCACGAAAAAAGAAAACCAACAAAATAAGAAAAATATCTCGAAGAAACCCTGTAATTTACTTAAAATTATCATCGTAAGTATACGTATCGTAAAAATGAAAAAATAATATTCGACTTTCACCCACCTAAGAAATTCTATACGAAATTTCCTGTATTTTAAACAAAAAAAAAAAGGATTAAATCGATCTTATCCGATTAAAAAAAAATATATTGGAATTACCAAAGAAAGTTAGAATATATATAAGTATAGAACAAGTAGAAATATTTTCTATAGCGAGATAAGAAGAGACATAAGTATAATATCGATCAACAACGGATACTCGATATTGTATCAAGGTTTTCTGAATTTAAAACGATCCTTCCGGATAGGTAAGATGTATTATCACTGATGGAGAAATTCAACGTCAATGTCCGACGTTTTCACTTTTCGGATACGATCGAACGATTGCGTTATTATTCGTCACGTAACGTTTGATGACGAATTGTAAAAGAGAATGAAATTAGAAAAAAGAAAAACTAAGAAGAGAAAGAAATGGAGAAGGGGTGGGATGGGGGGGGGTTAGGAGAGAAAGGAGAGGGGAATGACATCGAACTCGATCGCGTGTCGGTAATGAATCCGATTCCGTTATATCGAACGCAGAAGATCGTACTCGTTGGGTTACTGCTAGCTGTCAACCCGTTGACAATGACACGACATGACAGCGAGAATAAAGGAGGAGTAAAATAAGACTAAGGATGAGACAGCTGTGTCCTTCATGATACAACGAAAATACGTTTTTACTTCCGCGAGGAAAAGATAAGGTAAAGTATTTTATCAACGATTCACATAGATACAATATAATATTAAATATTTAAAGGGTCTTCCTTTTTCTTTTTATTCTCCTACCCTCAACCTTTTCGAAAGAAATAAAATTTCATACAAACAACGTTTATCAAACATGATCATTTAAATCGCAACTAACTCATATTCGATTTAGTTACCGATCCTTTTTTATGATACGTCAGGGGGTGTACCGGTTGAAGGTACTGTTAGGTGGAAAGAGTTTCAACCATGCTAGCGAAAGAGGAAGCAACGAAATAGAATGGGAGAGAGAAAGAGAGAGAAAGAGAGGTAGAGTATAAAAGGTAAAATACGTTGCGGACGATCGATACCATCGGGCCTGCACGAGAAATCGTCTTTTATCTGAACAACGGCTAACATCAGCATGGTAAACTTCCGCCTTGTGGCATCGTACCGTTTCCAGGTGGTCCATCGAGCCTTTGCGATACTACGATACTAGGATGGCGAGACTATCGTGAAATTCGTATGTAATTCCAAGAAGCTCGAGCAGCTCGAATCCTCTTCTTCTTCTTCTTCTTCTTATTCTTTTACTTCTACATCTACTTCTATTTCTATTTCTATTTCTTCTATAGTATTCGACTTCCGGTAGCAAAGAGAAATCCGATCGAGATGGTCTTTCTTAAACAGAAACGGACCGTTCGACCCACGCAATTTCTTCTTCCTTCTTTCGTAAAAGAGAATATAAGGAAGGAACACATTGTGAATAGTTGAATAAACAGCGAAACGTTTCATCCCCCTTTTTCTTCGATAACGGTAGTATGGTTTCTCTTAGCACGATTTCATGGCATTCCATGGAAAAGAAAATACGAGAAGGTAGATCCACAACTTCCTTTTGTTTTCATAGAGATGAGTGCAGAACTGAGTTGCAGATGTTGCTACTTCTTCTAACCTTTCTATCCAAGATTTGACCCTTTGCTTTCTATTTTACGAGCATGAGAGAGAGATCGTTCGAACCTATGCTGCACTCTTAACTTTGATCACACGAGTCCAATATATATGTATATGTATATATATATTACAGATAGATAGATGTTATTAAAATAACTGTGTACTCGATTTAAGAGATAACTATTATTTTATAGTTTATCTATGAATTTGAATCAATCGCATAAATTTCATAGTTTTTTCTTTAAACGAATGTTAAAAGAGATAGAGAGAAAGATGAAATACAAAAAATAATTAAAAAAATAAATGAAAAGATGAAAAGGAAAATGGGGTAAAAATAATATTTCGTTTAAATTTGTCATGTGTGTCAAAGTGGTACAACTGAATTCCCATAATGTCCTAATTGCAAGTTATCGTAGAAATTTACAAATTATTGAATTTAAATGATAAACTGAGGGCATAGAAAAATATTTGAAATATCATTAACAAAATCTAACAATAAAACATTTATATTAATATTAATATAGATAAATATGGTATATATATGGTATATATATATCTAAAATTTAACTTATTATTTAAAACACTCGAAAAAACTTTGAAATGTTTTTTTTTTCAAATGTCTAATTTCTACGTAATATCATCATCTTTCTTCATCTTTCTTCTTTGATTTTCCTTCCCACGAAGGATTCAATTTAAAATGCAAAACTCCTCCTTCATTAGAGTACTCGTTGGTTAAGTGTCCTCGTGTTATTGTGGCAGAATATAGATGCGCAAACCAAGGCCAGTTAGGTTTACCATCTCTCGGTAGCACTTTGCTTTGAGTAATGGCAATTTCATCCTCGTTTGCGTTTGCCCAAGACACGTCATTCGCCCTCCCTGACACCTAATCGCGACCATTACCATATTCATAGAATCTCATTATTATTCACATATATCTCACGTCTTAAGAGCAGATAAATATATATATATATATACGTGCTATCATCTCACCTTTTCCTACCGATCAACCTCCTCCTCCTCCTCCCCCACCTTCCCTCTCGATCGCATTAACAACGACTTTTCGTGCCTCTTAGATTCGCGAAGGTTACCAAAGGCTAAGCTAGCTATATTATACTATACGAGTTTCTTTGTAATGAATTGCCAAGTCATAGATCCGAGTTCTTTGATAATGTCACGAGGAGTTCAAGATCGTATCGAGTATTTCTTTCGTTTCGTCCATTTTTATTTTCTTTTCTTTCTCTTTTCTTTTTTAATCTTATTGGATCTTTTAAATCGTATCGTAAACATTCGACGTTTGTCATGACACGAATTAATGGCCGTAAAATTGTTCCACTCTTTATTAAACCTTAAGAATCCTTTTTTCGTGCTTTGATCTTTCCTTATCTCTCTTTCCTTTTCTTTCTTTATCTCTTTCTCTTTTTCCTTGGTGAGAATAATTTATTATTATTAAATGAATACGCACGGGAATAGTGTTTCTAAGCAATGCAACACGAATGGTAGCATAAAGAAGGACGAGTTTCTCGAGAATGTGTACCCCTCCTCTCTCTCTCTCTCTCTCTCTCTCTCTCTTTCTCCTATTCTCAAAGCACACACGATGGCTTCGTGGCGTTCGCTCGTAAATGAAAGTGAAAATAAATTGGCCGGACGGTTCCAGGCACAAAATGCAATTTGCTCCATTCATGAAGCTTGTCGTTCGGCTATACACGAAGGAACGAAGGAACGAAGGAAGGAAGGAAAGGAAGGGTCGTGCAAAAGTTTTGGTCTCCGTTTCCTCGAGTCGTTTTGGTAGACACCTAAATTACTTTCCGTTCCTTTTCGTTTCTTTCACCCTACTTCTACTTTTCTCTTGTTATTTTTTCTTTTCTTTCCTTTTTGCCTTTCTCTTCAGTTGCCCAACCCTTTGGAATGCGAATGTATTTTTCAGACTTTAAAAAATCATTTACTTCGATAAGACAAACTCGATTGTTCTCTCTTTCACAATATTTATGCATAATTTCGATCATTATTTGTCAGTAAAATCAATGGATCGTAAAAAGGGTCGAGTCAGAAGGAAACATCGTGGACTTGGGTGGGGTACGGGAAGAGTTGTCTTTCCGCTTCCGGCATTTCCCAATTGGAAAATAAAGAGAAGAATCCTTTAAAGTGGCCTTGAAAAGGGTTTCTTGCGGGCACAATCTCCTTAAGGGCCCGGTCTTTAAGTTTTTATCCAGGATATAGGTATTCCAATCGGGAATAAATTAGTCCGATGTGGTATCCAAGTTATTATTATGTTATTACTTCAGGTTGGACTCTTCGATACTTGGTTGCACGCTCGCTTTTCTTGTCTATTAATTTATCGTCGGTGGGCCCATTCTTAGCGGGTTGTACTTCTTTGAACCCCCGAGGGCTTGCGGGGACTATAAACGGACCATTAACTGCTGCAATATACACAGTGTCTGAAATTTTTTTCTTACGAACTTTCTTAGCGAAAGTATTCTACGTTTAAAAAATTAAAACAACACGTTATACTTATATAAACGTAGGTCATTTAAAACTTTATTACAAAGTTATAATGTTTAAATTGTTTAATTGTGATATTCAAAGATCTTCTTCTTCCTGCTCTATGCTAGGCGGGTCGCCTGTTCATTCTTTGTCATCTTGCATCCTGTGCATTCAGGTTGTCGTTCCAGCGTTTTCTAGGTCTGCCCTTTTGTCTATGACCTAATGGAGATTTGTCACGAGCTACTCTGACTATTTTCCTTACGCTCATTCTGCTTATGTGTTCATTCCACTCTTTTTTTCGCTCCAGCACCCATTCGTTGATATTCTCAGTTTGGCATGTTCTTCTTATTTTTTTGCTTCTTTCTTTGTCCAAGAGTGTTTTTCTTGCAATCTTCCTGAGTATCTTCATTTCTGTCGTCTCTAATAGACGTTTAGTTTTTGCGATATCAGGTCGTGTTTCTGCGCAATATGTCATAATGGGTGATGGTCATGATCGTAATTTTGTATATTCTGGTTTTATATACAAAGATGTGATATTATAAGTATATTGTTTACTATCTTGTATAAGATTGATTCTTGTTTGAATAATATTTTAACAGTCTATAGATCATTTGACCTAACCTCATTAGATTTTTATTTTTTGAAAAAATTAAAACAAAGAATTAAGGTAACTGAGTTTGAGATAATTACACTCAATATTATGATAAAATGAACCAGGTATGCAGTTGCAGAAATTAATAGAAATTCACAAGAAATTTTGCTATTTCATGAACAGTATACTACTACAACGATGTCAAACTTGTAGGCAACATTTTGAACAGCACATATTGAAAATTTTACAATTGATTAAATAAAACTTAAAATGACCTACATATATATATAACATTTTTTATGCTTATGTAACCCAACATTTTTACAAGAAAAAACACCTCAGTACAATACTTTAACAAGTAATCATTTCATAATTTTTTAAAAACGTTACTTGATTTATAAATAGAAAAATAATAACGTAATAATATGACGTTATGATTTATTACATCAACTTTCAATCGAACGTTCGAATAATCTAAGTAACTAGAATACGATAATTAATTATCGAAAAGTTCGTTTACCATAAGCGTTAATCAACTTGACACGATCTCCCATTCGAAGAAAAAGAAAAAAATAAGACAAAAAGAAAAGAAAAAAAGAGACCAAGATTTCACTTTCGAATCTTCGCTCATCCGTCATTCGTGTTCATTATAAAAGCTTACCTTCCGGATGGAGGACACGTGGCCTCGTGTAGGAGATTGCCACGTGCCGAAGAAAAGTCCTCCTTTACCGTGAGGAGTTGGGAACCGCATTCCAGGTTGCGTCTGGCGCCAAAAGCGGTTCTCAAACGAGAAATGTCCGGTTCCTTCCTATCTTTCTCTCTCTCTCTCTCTCTTTCTCTCTTTCTCTTTTTCTATTTTCTTTTTCTTACGCGACTCGTAATGTATTATGCTAATCTCTAGGTTCGCTGTTTGCAGTCGTTTCCCGATGGTGCCAGGACGACGAACTCTCTCTTTATCTCTTTTTCTTAAAGCAAAAAGTTGAAAAATAAGAAGAAGAAGCAATGGAAGAGTAGAAGGTTGAAGAGGGGGAGGAAAGAAGAAGAGTAAACGCAAGGGCTCATCCAACTCTCTTCTTCGCAATCACTGCTTTCCTACCTTTCTTCGTAGCTGTTAGCTCGCGAAAGAACGGATACGGAACGGGACGGGACCCACGTTCGTTACCGTACTTAAAGCTTCCGTCCCCGATGTATGTAAGTAAAAGGAAATCGAGAGGATCTAGATTTACTCGCTAGTACGACGAGTTTGTCAAACGAGTTTCGTTTAAAGTTTTTATTCAATGATCTTAGTGATATAGAAATTTTGTTGAAAATTATTTTATAATTTAATTTTTTTTTTGACAATGAAATTTTTGAAAAGGAAAGTTTATTCATCGGTGGATCACATTGAGACATTTTACGCATCATTTTTATGTTTATTTTTATT
Source organism: Polistes dominula (assembly GCF_001465965.1). The sequence continues at coordinate 288,681 of NW_015148980.1, read as the reverse complement.
CAAGTATATATATATATATGTATAATGCAGCCCTCCTGTAATACGATAAAAAAATTGTGACAAACCTTTGTAGAAAATTGTACTTTTACAACAATTTTTGTTTAACATATTTAAAAATTAAATTCCCTTAAAATTATTAATTCTGGGTAACGTATAACATGTTTTCACATAGCACGACATTACCTTTAATCCTTTGAATACTGAATACTTTTACCTAAAATGTTTTGTAGGAAAAGAATAATTTATTATTACTAACCGGATTCTAATAATAAATTATATTTAATAATTAAAGTTTTTGTTTTTGAATATAATTTAATTAATTAGTATAAATATTAAATTACTTTATACATAAATATTAACAAACACGTATATGCTTTAAATGATAAGGTTAGTAATTTTTACCAAAAGCATATATGCGTCCACAGTACTCAGAGGGTTAAATAATAACATATGTACGTATTTAATTTGTTCAATAAAACATATTAATTATTTTCTAATAATTAAAGTATTACTTTTTCATATTTAACTTGATTTATATGTTAGATCGTAATTCACGATAATCTTGATGGTTTTATTTCAAGTTTATTCGATGAAGCGTATACGAGAAACTAAAAAGAAAAAGACTCACATACGTTGATAGTAGGTAGCAAAGAAGATCATGCTCATGGAAAAGCCGCTGAGTCGGCGCGGAGCTCTTTGCATCTCGAGAAATCAAATAATCCCCTGTTTCGGTGTGAAATAATGCGACGCACTGGGGACGGTTCAAGGGCGGTAATTTGCGCCAAGACGACGCCATAAATTTCCGTGCATTATGCTTCACGCACATCGTTATGCGAGCTAGTTTCCGTCCTTCCCTATTATACATTGGCGGCGACATATAAGATCTTTTAATAATAATATATTTAATCAAATTAATCGTCAAAATTATTAATCCCATAATAGAAATATAATAAATAATATAATATATAGAAATAATTTACATTAGTTCTTCTGGAAATTTTAATTAATTTTAATTCATACCATATGGTATTATTTTTTGTCTTTATGTTATCAGTGTTTGATAATAATGAATATTTGTTTGATAACACGAATATCATTTATTTAATCAATTAAATTTCATCGTCAATAGTAAATTATCGACAAAGATAAAATATTTATAATTTTAATGCATTTTTAATATATATATATATATATATACGTATTAATTATAAACGATATTATATAATAATATCCTGAAAGAAATAGGATACAAAGACCGCTAATGGAAGGATCGCGCTCAGGGACGGGAACAATGGAGGGATTTGGTATTTGCGGCAATGAACTTTCGAGTTCCTAATGCCAGTTAATAATAATAATAATTATTATTATTATTATATAATAATATAATATAATAATAATATTAAAATATATTATAATTATATATTATAATATATTATATGTAATATAACAATATATATTATTATAATATTAATATTATAATAAAATAATAAATAATAAATTATGCATATATTGATAAATTGTTAAAAAATTCAATGTCAAATAATTAATTATAATGACCGCGTCAAATAATTATTATTGCAAAATAAAATTATTTTCGAATGATTATCGTAAGAAGTGACGCCAATGTACCTTTCGGGTCGACTCGTTTTCGCTCGTCCGCGACTCGACCTTTATCTTCCTTTCCCTCTTCTCCTTTCTCCAGCTTAGAGACAACGAACGAACACTGCGCTCGCGCGCCCGCGTGCATGCAAGAGGTCCAGTTTATGATAATGTAAATGCGCTCGCGCGAGTCTCGCGTCCGGTAAAACGGACTGCGTTGGAAATAGAGATCGATGAGAGCATCGCTTTCTTGCGTACCAACTTCTCTCTCATTCTCTCTCTTTCTCTTTCTAGTTACTTCACAAATACATTTACACATAYACATACACAAAGGCAAACAAACGTATATACACGCAAATCTCTTTGTTTCGTTCCGCTGTCCTAGGACGACCAGAGAACACCAACCTCGTCATTTTTCATTTCGTTTAATGCGACCGGACAGATGCGTCCGGCTTGCCCTTTAGCGATCTTTTATTTTAACGGTTCGTATTTAATACTCGAATAGGAAACACAACAAAATCTAATGTGTATGTGTGTGTGCAGGTAGTACACATATTTAAAATGTATATTTCATATATTTAATCTTCTTATTTCTATTTTTCTTGGTTCTAATAGACTATTTTTTATTTCTTCTTCTCTTTTTTTTTACTAATAATTTTTAAATACCATTTTTACAAATTAACATATTCTCTCGTATCTCATATATGTTTTACATATGTACACACATACAATTATTATAATTAATGTTATTATAGGATCTTTCATACTTCGTTCAAAATCTATAAATATAATATTGTATATGTGTAAAAATTTTATGATTTTCTTTTCGTGTTAATGCAAAACATTATAACTATAAGTAAAGAAGTTTCATTAAAAAAAAAAAAAAACCATACGTGATTTCTCGATTTTTCCTTATTACACACCTCGTTTCGTTACGATCCAAGATGACGACGAAAGAAAACGACGAAAACGACAACGACAGTGTTAGTTCGTGATCGGTATAATAACGAAGAGTATCCAACGTACATTTTCATTGGCGTTTATTTCTTCCGGTGATCATTCGCCGGAAACTTTCCACGAATCTTCTCGAACAAGGGAAGGTTGGTTCACATCGAAGTCAATTTCTTCTCAACCAAACCGAAAGTGGAATCTTCTTCTCTCTCTCTCTCTCTCTCTCTCTCTCTCTCTCTCTCTCTCTTTCGTATCATCCCGGACCTTGCTCCGCTTTGGAGTCCAAGTTGTGTACAACAGATACAACGATTACTTCTTACCTTTTTTTTTTGCACTCTTACACTCCCCAAACCTCCACCCCTTGACACACTTGACTTACGTTAGGAAAAATGTTTAACGACTCAAAAGTCCCGAACTCGTTAGCGCATTAAAACGACAAACTCGAACATGATTTTTCAAGGTGGCCTCTCCTCTTACTACCGGTCACGTATCTACCTGCCACGACTTATGATACAAGAGTATACTGAACGAAGGAATTTTATGATCACCGATGTTTGTCGAAATAATAATTCTTCTTCTTTTTCTTCTTCCTCCTCCTCCTTCTCTCTCTTCCTCTTTTTGGAATCGTGCAAATCGTTGTTCGTGGTGGAACGTACAAGATAATACGTTAAACAGTTTAACTCAGTGTGGCTAAAATCATTGATGAAAATAATCGATTTCATTTTTGTCTATGATTATTATCTATCATCTATTCGTGAGATTCATCGACCCGGACATGTTATAAGAACCCAACGAATACGTAGGTGAGTATGTAAGTACGTACATACGCCATATGCATCCTTACTACCCCCTCAGATTCCAAGATACGAATCCGGTTTATGAGCCTCGGATAGAATCTGCTGTCCGCCCATGGTTAAAAATAGAAATGCCTCTCCCAATGTGGGATTGAGTTGTCAGACGGCTGCCCCCTTGAACTACAATGTGCTCCCCACGGTTTCGACTAACACAAACGGGGGGAACTTAACCGAGAAAATACTTTTTAAAGATTACGATGAGACACGGATAACGAATTAGCTTGTGCGACCTTGCCGGATATTAAAGTCGCACGTGTGATTCTTTAACAATGTATATATGTATGTATATATGTATGTATATATGTGAGTAAATATCTCGATACGTTTAGGTATATTCAGGTTGATTCTTGGAACTGGGACGGGTTCTTATTATTTTTTTTTTAAATAAAAATCGATACAAATGATAGAAAAAAAAATCATACGGTAACAATACAACTTCTGATTTCTTATCATTTAATTTTTTTTTTTTTTATTTCAACTCGACGATGCAAAAAAAAAATTCAGTTACGTTAATAAATAAACTACAATTGCGTCAGATCGTTTAAATTCGTTTGTTTCTTTGTTTTTCCTGTTTGCTTTACGAGAATATTGCGAAGAAAAAGAATATAGGATTTTATTTAAAAACATATGGATATGTAACCTTGAAATTTAATAAAAGAAGAAAAAAATAAATTCTTTCGACTAATATATTTTTTTCATTCGCAATATGGTGAAACTTTTTCCTAAAAAGTTATTTTATAAAATCGTAAATATATGAGATATATTTAGGTGATCTTATTTAACTGACACATCCTTTATACTTTATTCTATATTATTTTATCATACATAATACACGTATGTGAATTATATAAGCGTTGAAAAACGTTTCGTAAAGTAAAATAGAATAGAAAGCTATTTGTCTAATATGATAATTAATAACACGTAGAAATCTTTCTTTCAATGATAAATAGTAAGAGTTTAGACTGTTTTATTAAAAGTATTTCTAAAGGTTTAAAGAGAAAAGATGAAAAATATATATGTGTGTGTTAGAAGAAGAAGTCATATCTTGAAAAGAACTTAAACATCATCGTAGTCGTAATGTTGGCCGTACCTGTTACGTTATCGCATTTATATTTCTTCTTTCTTTCTTTCTTTCTTTAATTCTAACCTTTTTTTTCTTTTTATTTTTTCCCCGTTGAACAATTAGATATTCAGACGAGGTTGCTCGTAAAACGTTGAGTATAAGCACCGCTAGATGTACGACGCGAATCAAGAGTTCTCGTTCTTACTTCTTGCAACGCAACGAAACACAACTCAACGCAACGTAACGTAATTTCATTTGACGATGTTAGCGAGCAAGACTGGTTTCTTACAAAAGGTCCACCTAGCTTGTTGACGATAATATTACATATTTTCAGAGGCCTTTTATTGTCCGTAGAAACGAGGACCGTTAGGACGATTATAGCGCCGAAACTGTTAGATAACGGTGAGATTTTTCAAACGAAGACAGAAAGAGAAGATTAGAGAATGAGAGAATAAAAGAATCTATCTGTTTTTATGCTTCCGAGATTCTCGAAGGTTTGTTACAACGAGAAAACTAACCTCAATCTTTTCCCCTCTTTCTTACATTAGTCGTCATGGTGATAGTCGTCTATGTCGTGGTGGTGGTCTATGTCGTTGTCCGTTGTGTTGTCTTTTTCGTATTTATTCGTGGTCAGCGAGTAACTCGTTGAACAACCCCCACGTTTTTTCTGAATTATTCTGATAAATAAAACATGCTCACGATTGTGAGCCTTCGAATCGATCGAATCGAGCTTCTTGGATCCTTTGTCATTGATCGGGGCCCACCCAAAATGGAAATTCTATTAAAACTGAATATAATCATACGTTATCGCGAATTTTAAGATATTGAATAAAATAAACAAAAAATAAGGGAATCTATATATATATATATATATATATATATATATATATGTATCGTTTATTGGAAAGTGTATACATTTATAGATCGTAAAATATACATTATTTTAATTAATTTTGCCTAAAAGATATTTATGTAATCAAATTACATATTGATTAATTAGTAAAAATGCTAGATTTGACATAATTTATTTATATTTTTAAATTAATTAATATGCTAATTTTTAATTTTTTCAAAACAATAAAAAATTATATAATATTTATATAATTTTATATATAATTTTAATATTTAATATATAAAAATAATACTTATTTATAATAATATTTTCTGTATTATTAATATAATAAAATAATATTTATATAGAATTATATAAAATTAGGTAATATTATATATATATATATATATCATTCTCTCTATTCTATAATACTATATATGTATCATATTATAGTCATATATAAATTATATATAAAAAAACTATATATTATATATAAAATTAAATATAAATTATCCTGTTATTATATTATAAGAAATTATTAAATGTTCAAATATAATCCTTTAAATATCTCGAAACAATAGATATATGATTTAAATAACTTTCATAATTTTATGGGTACATATAATTTATTTCAAAAGAAATAAGTTGTCAAGATTGTTGTTTAGATCTTTGAATGAAGTAAAATGCATGTGGGGTATCTCGCCTGTGACAAGAAGAAACCATTTCGATCGAGCTTGTAAAACTCGTACTAGGGGCGACAACGTTCTCAAAAGAGAAAACAGAAAAGAGAAGAAGAAAAAGAAAGAAAGAAATAAATAAAAAACAAAAAAAGGAAAAAAAGGACGAACACAAGATGGCTGATGCCGAAGATCTCTCGCTTGGAGTTCGTAAGTCTCGTCGCGATAAAGGTCCACCCCGAGTTTGGACAACAACGAAAAACGAATAAGAAGAATAAAAATAAGAAGAAGAAGAAGAAAAAAAAATAAAAAGAAAAAGAAAAAGGATTCGTCGAGCGCGTGCTCGCCTACTTCGTCGTAGTCCCAGTAGTATCTTTTTCTTCCTGTTGTTGTTCCTTCTCTCATCATCCTTTTTGTCCTCCCTTCCCTCCCCATTCTTGTCCTCTTTATTCGTGCCAGCGAATCTCTCCTCCTCCTCTTCCTCTTCCTATCGTAAGCAACAAGGACTCTCGAAGTATTCCCGTCGCAAACGGGTAATGAAGATTCCATCGCCTTCTAAGTACCCATGGAGAGCTTATTTTACATGTCGTCGTTGTACCTCTCTCCCCTTCTTCCTCCCTTACCATCCCGTTAAAAATAATTCTCTAATGTGGTGTGTGTGTGTGTGTGTGTGTGTGTGTGTGTGTGTGTGTGTGTGTGTGTGTGTGTGTGTGTGCACAGACGGTGGGGTGTAACCAACAAACTTTGAATACGATTCCGTACCAAGGATATCCAGGACGAGATGTGAAAGAAAAGAAAAGAGGAAAGAAGAAAAAGAAGAAAAAGACGAAGAAGAAGAAGAAGAAGTAGAAAACAAAAAAAAAAGAAAAAAAGAAATAGAAAGGAAAGGAAAGGTAACCATGACCCTTGAGATATTTTCCAACTCGCGCGGGTGTACGTATTTACGGATTAACATGAAAGAGTAAGAGAGAGAAAGAGAGTGAGAGTGAGAGATAGGAGGACCAAGGTGACTCTCTAGAAATACTTCTATCCTTTTCTCTCTCTTTCTCTTTAACTCTCTCATTTTTTTCTTTCTCTTTCCTCGACCGATGACGTTTCTCTCCCATATCTCTTTTCGTGCAAGCGATCCGATCTCGCAAGGACGTACCGGATACTTTGTTATCCCCCTTTTCGTAGAGATATCTTCTACGATCTCTCGGCGTACCCCGATCCGTTAAGTTATTACGCTAACGAGGCGCTTTTCAAATCGCCTTCGAAGGAATTTCTTTCTTTCTCTTTCTCTTTCTCTCTCTCTCTCTCTCTCTCTCTCTCTCAGTATTTCAATCTTTCTTTCCCTTTTCCTCGTATTTTTCTATCTTTCTCACTTCAACTTTAAACCCTTTCGATTCTACTTCTATGAACAGCCTTCCACCGGTATATTTGTATCCTATGTGTATGTATGATATTTATTTACTTATTATACATTTATGATATACTCATAATTCTTGTACATGTGGTGCGTGTGTGTGTGTGTGTGTGTGTGTGCGTATTTATTTTTTTAAATAAATATATAATATTACAATATAAATTATTGGTTAAAGCGAGTAGTTAGAAACGCTCGATTTATCAACTAGGAGAGGACTTTCGAGAAGTTCTGGTAATTTTCCATGTGAAAGGTCGAAAGGGAAAGCATTGAAAGGTACAAAAAGAGAGAGAGAGAGAGAGAGAGAGAGAGAGAGAGAGAAAGAGAAAAAAAAGAGAAGCCTTTCGAACTCGGTCGTTTGTATTTCTCGATCGACCATTATCTTCCTCCTCCTCTCTCCTCCTTCCTTTTCAGTCGAGTCATCTCTCGTTGGACTGACAAAAATAACGGCCGACCGAATGGTTTTCACTTCTTTCCTTTGGACCATAACAATAACAACAAAATAATCGACAAAGACGATGACCAGGGAACAAACTCTGACCAATCCCAAACAATCAACTTTCTCTCGTAGACCTAAAATTCCGATACTTTGAATGAGTTGAAAACCCTTTGGCAATGAGTATTACAAATCCTTCAAGAATTTAACGTGTCAAGGTTATGGAAGATACAACCGATCTAATTGAAGTATGTTGTTAATTAATATAATGATTTTAGTATTAACCCTTTGGGTACATGTGACAAGTAAGACTCGTTATCTGAATTTAGGAAGCTTATATAAATATATTATAAAATATATAAATATATAAATATTTTTATTTTGTTTTATTTATATATATATATACTTATATTTTGTAATTCTAATGTTGTTGCAAAAATATATTTATATCACCAATATAAATATATTTCAATTAAAATGTATTACTTTTACGTATTAATTCAAATAGAAACAAATTAAATCCGTTATATATGCATAAAAATCTTCAAATAATTCAGTATTCAAGGGGTTAATTTAACTTCTATATCCATTTCTTTATCAATATAATAATTATTTTTAAAATCAATTAGGTGTATCAATAAAATTTATTATTTTTCATAAAAAAAAATAAAAGAAATAAAAAATATAAATTAGAAATTATTCGAAGAAAATAAGATAAAGAAGTCATTTTATTTTTTATTAGTTCATGTTTCGCTAAGTTGTTTTTAATAATCACCACAATTAGTTATAAACCGAATAGGAAATTTCTTCGATGCTTAAAGGTATTAAAAAGAAAGATAAAAAATTGATAGATATAACTCGTTTAGAAGGAAATTGGAATAGGAATTATTATTACGGGATACTGAATTAAAGATTTTCTAACAACCCTGTTTTTATAAAGGACGATGCTCGTCAGAAATCAGCGAATACTTGACGTGTGTTTTCACGTTTACTTCGTTCACTATATATTTTTTTTTAATTTCTTTATCTATCTATTTCAACCTATCTCATGACGTTAAATTTTCATACCAAAGATGACAACGACGATGACGAGTTTCACGTTTAACCAGCACATCCTATGAAAAGCCCAGAGGGTTGAATTCGAACAACCTTCTTCTTCTCTCGGTGTATAAAACGTAGCAACATTCCACCTTTCAGAAAAAATTTTTCTAGGACGAGCCTTCAAGCGATTTCCGGGTTAAAATCGCTTCCTTCTTCTGTTGGTGATGCTACTACGATCGAAAAGGGAAAGAGAGAGGGAGGAAGATCAGCCATTTTACACGAGGACAATATCCCCAAGTCCCCATTTTAACAAAAGATAGACCATATCTCTTTCTTTATTCTTTTTATTATCATTTTTATCCCATGATTCATTTTAATTCAAGTCAGCTTCCTAGTTTTGAAAACTTTAAAATCTCTAGAATAGTAAGAAAAAAAAAGTTATATTTTTCGTTGTGGGAGGATTCCTTTTTCGTTTCGTTTTTTTCGTTCTTTCAATCTTTCATTATTTGTTGTTGTTGTTGTTATTTCTTTTTTTCTTTTTTTTTTTTGGAGAATACTTTATGACAAACCAGGTAAAGAATTCCGGGTCATTGTCCGTGCGACATTCACGCGTTCGTCCGCGATTGTCATGCACGAAACATTAGTAAGCCTTCGTACGTGTTTGAGACGTTGTTCCCAGAAGTACGCGTTTCATTAAGCGCCGAGAAACGTCCCGAGTAATACATACCTTTTACGTGACGGGCTACCTAAACTCCGATACCTTCTTCCATTGAATATTTCTTCGAAAAGGTTGACACTTTTCGTAGATCTCGTTCTTAGAACCAGAACGATTTATACCAGGAATATGTTGGTATATGGTATTCACATAGAAGGGGAAAGTCGGATTCTTTCTCTTTAAAGAATCACCAATTTCGTAAATATTCAACATGTACTAGTAAATTATTTAAAGAACCTAATGCATACATAAATTCTTTGAAGTAGCTTCCTTCTCTAGCACGAATCTTCTCTAATAAAGAAAGATTAATTACGATGATTAAAGATGAGACATTAGAAAGTAGTTTGGATCAGTGGCTCTTAAATTTAAAGTTCCAAGAACCCATGGGGGTGAATCACTAATAAAAATGTTGAAAAAATTGTCCCTTTTTTTACCTTTTGATAAATTAATAGAAATATTAAAATAGTAATTAATTTAAAAAATTTAATGATTATAATATTGTTTATTTTTTTTTTAATGTTTTATATATTACTGTCCTATTTATTTACTTTTTGATTCTTTTTATTTCAAAGACGGTTTATTGCATTTATATAACAAAATATAAACTACGTAAAGTATCTTTTTTATTTTGTTGTAAACGAAAAGTAATAGCAAACCAAAAATGTTTTAACAACCACTGGTCTAGATAATCGCGTGTTAAAAGTAAAGGATAGATGGTGGCAAGTATAGAAAGAAAGAGAGAGGAAAAGATATTTTTTTTTCTTCGTGATTATATTACCTCTCTCTACTACGAAGGAACGTTCTAATGGAGCTAATTTGACGTAAATGGCGTTCTCCTTGCGTATCTCTCTGGATAAAATTTAACGATACGGTCCCGTGTATAGCGTGTAACGCGTAATCGAGGTTCCTTGCACGAATTAGCGAACCGATCGATATATCTTCTAAGTCTGGTATAGTTAACAGGCCTATTCGATCGTTCCCTTGTTCTTTAGAAATTAATGAAAATAAATAGGCGTATTAGATCGTCTAGAGTTTAAACATTGCGTTACTCGACATTTCGTAATGTAATATATATATACATACTACCGTTTCTATTTGTTAGTAGAATGCTCCTAAAGGAACGTGATTATGTTTCGTTTCTATTAAAATTACGATCATTGATGTAAATTCCGTTATCAAGATAGATATTAGGTGGTTCGGAAAGTCGTTTCGTTTTTGTTTTGTAAAAATGAAGATAATTTTTGCTTCGAGGTTAAACCTAAACCTTTCAAGTGGTCATAAATAGTTGAATTTGATAAATTTAACCTCTCATCGATCTCATGTGTTACTATTTGTCGGTTTGAATCAACTAATGCCATTATTGCGTCAGCAAAAAACGAAACGACTTTCCGAACCACCTAATATTACAACGAATCACAATAAGTATTCGTATTGTCAAATTGTATTGTAAATTTGAAACAACTGATATGTGTCTGTAAAGTATTCCTTTCCAATTCTAATGTACAATTTGACAAAATATAATTATGACAATTAAACGTCGCTTGTTTGTAATTTATATAAATATGAATATTGCAATATAAATGTTACCATATTTAAGAATTGTAAATAAGTAATTTTACTAAAATAGTGAGTAACTATATGCTAATATTTTTTTTATTGAAAATTACTTTCCTATAACAATCTTCCCTTGTATGATTTAGTTTAGAATTAGAACACCTTATGTGTAATATTTTGAGAAATAATATATTCATAATATAGTTACTTTAATTTGATATGATAATCTTACAATTCTTGATATCATTGATATTTCGAGAAATGTCGAGAAAGAACGAAATAGTCTAGCAAAGATCGCAAATCACAAAATAGCGAACGAGTTAACGGCCATGGTTCGATCGTTGAATGATGTACGATCGGAACGCACGTGTGCCTAAGAGTTTTACCTCATGCTTCTCTTAGCTCTTTCGACGTTTCACATAGCAATATGCATATATATATGCGTACGTGCTTTCGTACGTGCGATATATATATATACGAACGTCTGCGATATAAACGCTTATCGGAAATGTATCGAGTTTGACGCGCGTGTATTCGTGGAAACCAAGTTCTTGCCAAGATGAAAAGCTAACCACAGAACTTCTCGTCAAGAAGATAAGTAATCATATTTATTTTATTTCCTTTGAATTTACACTAAAGACAAATCTTTTGTATTTTTATTTATCTTTTTATCCATATTCTATCTTATATTTTATCTATATTATGTTATTTAAATTTGGCAGAAAAATTTACAAAACAAATGTTCAATATTGTAGTATTGTAATTGTGAGCTTTTTTTATTAGGTTAGATTCATTTAGAATTGTAGGGTAAATTTAAAGTATAAATTGTAGGGTTTAACATAGACAAAATATTTTTCATCATATTGAGACCGAGTTCGTGAGTTTCTTTGTTTTAAAGTTCGACGTTCGCGTTGGTTACGCGAAAGGAGTTTGCCGAGGGTAGGGTTGCCTGGCGGCTAGCATTGTAACGACCTAATAGGAAAACACGCGGAACGATTGTATGGTCGTTCTTTTACGTAGCTGGTAGCTGCCAAACAGAGCTTGGCTTCGATAACAGAAAAGAAGGAATATAAAATATTTATATGTTCGCTAAAGAGAGGGAAAAAACGTCGTCGTACGTAAGTTATTCTGTCGCAAATCGAACAGCTGCTCTCATATATGTATCATGTATACAAATGATTTCTGATAAAGTGACCTGTTAACATCTGCCACTTGGATTGTATGTAAATCGACTGACATTAATCCTACATGTGACCTGATTGCCATCTTCTTTTCGAGTCGTTTGTCGAGATTAAATGACCCATTTTTGTTCTTACTTATTGTTATATTAATCTCTCTCTCTCTTTCTCGCAATAAAGATTTATATTTGAATATATTATTTATGGAATTTAATATCCACCATTTATTTAATGTCATTTACTTTTTCTAAACATTGCAATTCTTAAAAATTTGCGAAATAAAATGTATTTATTTTGACGATACACGTGACAAAACGTCCATGACTAACAACGAATAAGTTCAGTTTTTTATTGCAAAACTTGTTATGGAAAATATCACGAAATAAACAAATAAAGATACAGAGTTGTGATATGGAGAGAGAGAGGAAAGAAAAATACTTGGTAAGATGAGTGACGACAGCGAGAGGAAAAAGAAAAAGAGAAAAAAAAATAAAATGCATGACTGTATATTAAAATATTCAACGTTCGATCAAACAAATCGCAACGTAAAGAAAAGTCAAGATAAAGATGTAATATTTTTAATCACATTCGATCGAAGTCCCGCAGTCTCGATGTAGTCGATGTAAACAATTCGTTTTTTTTTCTAATTGATAAGAAGAGATTTCTTTTTTTTTTCTTATTTCTCATCGACGTAACGGAATTTCGTAAAAATTTTCCCTCCATCTATATGATTCTACGATTTAATCATTAAACTCGTAATAAGCAGGTGCCAAGGCTTAGAGTAGTATCACGAACATTCAATTAATTTTAATGATATGCCGTAAACTAATTATTCTTTTCGATGATGTTACTACCATGCATCGTGATTACGCGTTAAACACCGTGATACTAGTGGGTGCCTTAAAACGACCATGTCATTTACGTTTGATGAATCTTCAATTAATAATTGTAAGTTAATAAAAAAAAAAATCATATAAATAATCATCGCAAAAAGATTTTACTGTAAAATGTTAATACTTGAACGTTTTTGTTATCTTTTAAAAATAACATCAATCGATTTGCATATTAATCAAATTTAACGTGTTTAATATTAAAAAAAAAAAAAAAAATGTATTACAATACAATTCACATTTATCAATATTATTTTTTTTAAATTACATGAAATTAAAATATTTCAAAATAGGAATAAATGTCTTTGTATCATATAAAGAAAAAACGGCTTATTACACATATATAATAAATAAATCATTAATACGATATATCATGCTGTTACACGTATACATTCGACAAACTCGCTTGATACATTTCTAAAGATTTACCAAGCTACGATTTAAATATATTCATTCGAGTTCACGTGGCAAAGAATTGTAAAATTTCTTAACGATAACTACGATATGATATAGAAAATAAATATCTTAACAGTATGAATAAGTCGGGGACGAGTGTGGAAAGATGGGGTGGAGAGGGATAGTGGGGTATTCGTAAGATACTTAGAAATCAATTGATCTATAGGAAACTCGACAAAATTATTTTCTCTTCGATTTCATTCCGAGAGAATTCTCTCGGCTTGGATACTTCCAAGATCTCAAGTTAGATTTCTCTCTCTTTCTCACACACTACATGTGTGCATGTGTATATGTTTTTCACGAGACGTATGGAAATTGCCGAGGATCGTTAAATCGTTCTTCCGCGTCAAAGTGTTCCCCTTCGCGAAAGGAGGAGTCCCCGACACAATGTCAAGACGTTCTTCTTCTAGTGAAGAAACCAAGTGCATCTCTCTCTCTCTCTCTCTCTCTCTCTCTATCAGTCTCTCTTTCTCTTTCTCGCAACGATGAAGTAACTACTACGTTCGCCAATTAACTCACTGGTAAGAAAGAGAGAAGCTTCTCACAAACTGGTAACCCCGGTTCCAGAAAATCCTTGCAGAACCAGATACGTGAGCACACGCGAACGAGAATAAGAAAGAGATAGATAGATAGAGAGAGAGAGAGAGAGAGAGAGAAAGAGAGAAAAAGAGAGATAGATAGAGATAGATCGTTGAACGTTTCGCGTTGCTGTAATAGCGTATCGAGCAATCGTCCGTGGAATCTTCCTGTTCACTGCCCATCGAGAAAGCACGAGCTTGCCGTCGGCGAATAACTTCGTCGCGGATCGCGCCGTTTTAACAAAAGCATCCTGTGCTGTTACTATTACTATTACTATTACTATTACTATTACTAGATGGATCGATCTGTTTCATCTTCTCTTATGCCTGATTTTCATTTGAAATATTTTTCTTTTTTTTTATGTCATATTTTTGATTTCTATAACGTTGACCACACGAACAATTGGATGAACTTATAATATATATATATATATATAAAATTCGTTAGAAACAAATATAGTATTTTTTTCTTGACGATGCAAAAAAAACAAAAATGTTTGTCATAAAACTCGTATAATGTTTCTATCTCTGTAACTCGTGAGATTCGCATGAGGATTCCCTTAGGGACACGTTAGTCTTGGCACTTATGTCGTATAGAATTAATCGTTGTCTACCTTCGTACAGATTGCCACTACTATATTCTTGTAGTAGATAAGGTATACACATAGCTATGTAAGTACCTGACTCTTTCTATAATCTTAGAACGTGGTGTGGTAGTAGGTTCTAACAACGTTTTACAGGGTAGGCAGATGGTAGTCAGAAAACATCGCGTAGAAATTGTAAATGTCACGTTTCAGACGAAGAAAACGAGGAATATACGGTCTTTATTTAAGTATTTTTTTTTCTTCTTTTTATTCAACGAAAACAACACCACCAAGAAAATGTCATTTTCGTTGGTAAGTTTACACCAAACGCGATTAACGTTTTATTTTACGTATTATGGATAACTCGGAATGTTAATCTAACTCACACATGTTGGTGGTTACGTATAATATTATATATTGCGTTTTCCGTTTTTTTTTTTTGAATATGCTAAAAACACAATCAGTCTTATATATTGTATTTTAAAATAAAATTTTGACGTATCGTGGAACGTGGCTTACGTCGCATTGCTTCAGAAGATTCTTAGTAAGTTCGTAACAAAAAACTTGTGCGCTTCGAACGAAGATAGATGGATGGATAGATGGATGGATGGGTGAAAGCCGTGCGATGCCGGTACTGACCGTTTACTAGTCCATTCGAGAACTCGGTAAGAACGATTCCTTCTCGAGTGGTTCACGCATCTCGATCGAATTAAGACATAACTCACTTGCCTCTTCTTATTCTTTGTTCTACTACTCCAATAATTCAACGATATATATATTTAAACGTCTTTTAATATCAACAAGATCTGACATATATTATTTTAAGATAGATTTAAGTTAATCGTTAATTTGACAGATTTTATATTTCATGTTTAATGTTACATTAATTTATTAATAATATTACTTTGATGTTATTTATTTTGACCATTTGTTAATGGAATTATATAAATAAACGTTATGTTAATACATACGATAAATTTTAGTAAAAAAATAATTTAAAAATTTTTTTTGTTTATTATTCAACAAATTATACAAATACGCAGTATTTTAAATCTTTCTACCGTTCTTCGAATTTTTTTCATCATCAATCTTTGAACGTTGTACGAAATTAACAAAACAAAACAAAAAATATGAAGAAGAATTTTAGCAAATTATCTTTTACCTCTTTTAAAATCAAATGGTTTGTTATTATTCAGTTCAGTAATGAGAGTTACGACAAAAGGGTGTGTTGTCATTATAAAGTCAAGATTATACAAGCGTTTTAAGCTAACTTATCCATTCTTTACCGATGACTATGACAAATGAGCTGTTCTATGGGACTTAGAACTTGGCTTCTTCATATGGGAAACAAATGTCATTCGACGCGTTTCAAGGACGGTCGACCTGGTTGCTCGTTGTCATAACTTCCTGGATATAACTCCAGAATTCTTTCGGTAAAATCGTACAGTCGAGGTAGATATAAACACATAGAGTAGAACGTAGATCTGTATGTTTAACAATTTTTTATGTGGATCTGTTTGTTCTATTTAACTCTTTATCTTTCTTATGTTGAGTGTTAGTATATATATAGATGTCAATTTTTATTTATAGAGATAAATTGTATACTTCAAAATTACACACAATAATAGTATGAATAATACGTGCATTTTAATCGAATTTTTTTCTTCGTTTATTTATTACTATATATTGTCATTTTTCATATTCTACATAGTTATATAGATTGTATCTATAATATAGAATCTATATTTAATTAAATTTATTATATATACATTCATATTTTTTTTATATATTTTATTAAAAACTATATATATAGAATTTATATAGTTATATAGATTCTATCTATTATGTAGAATAATAATATAACTATATAACTGTATACCCATATAACTATATACATATATCTTATATAACAACTTTAATAAATATATATTATATAACTCAGTAAAATAATATAATATAAAAATACATAATTATGTAGGTAAAAGTTATTAAGATAAAGTAAGAGAAAACTTTTCGGGATGATCCAATATATTTTCCAAGAAAATGCGTAGGCGATCAACTTTTGCATCGCATCAATGACGACGACGACGACGAAGACGACTGAAGACGACGACGACAAGTTTCTTGAGATACTCTATCTCGATGTTATCTTCTCGAATAGCGGAATATTGAACAGCGAGTTGAGAATGACCCGGCTTGGAATGCGGAGAACTTCCAGAAGTGCGGGCAATTAGAGCAAATTAAGGCACTTAGCACCGACCAAGAAGTCACTTCGTCGTTTCCACTCAACGTTTCGTAACATTTTAACGTTCGTTCTTAACTTGTTCGTACGTAACACGTTTTACACGCTTGTCGATAAATAACGGCTAACGAGAAACGGTGATTCAGGTGTAAGCACCCAATATATATCATTGGTATTCGATACTATCGATGTTTCGTGCTTGATTTACTTCTTTTTCTTTTTTTTTTTTTTTACTGTTCTTTCGACTCTTTTTAATATTTCTTTTTTTACGATTGATATCACCACTCGCGAATCAGATAAATTTGTTTTCAACGAATTTTTATGTAATTTTTATACAATCGACTTTACAAAAAAATATATTCAAACAAACGTTCGTTCGATCTCATGCTTTATACATTACGGTTCATAAATATTCGAATATTTTAATTTATAACGATAGCTGCAAAATATTTACATCAATTTTTCTTTTTTAAATTTACAGTAATATACAAATATATTTTTGTAATCAGTGATTGAAAGGAAACTGTTCAAATTTTTACTTCTTATGTAACAATTACTTTATGACTTTTAACATTTCTCTTTTAAGAAAACAAATATAAATACACTGAAACTTTCATTATATATTTTTATGAATAAATAAAAACGAAATGTTTATTTTTTTTAGAAACAGGGAAAAAGTACTAATTGGACACAGAAGTAACAGTTATTTTCTTTTAAAAAAAGTTAAAGTTACGTTAAACAAATTTACCGTTTAGTATTACATAGATATAATTACGTAAGAGTAAAATAAAATAATTGCACGAAAATTACAACTTACATTCATATATATTTAACCAATTTTTTTTTTTCAATTCTTTAAATAATACTAATTATATGAAGAATAATGAAAATTTTGTCTACACTTTCAAGAATATTTCATTTTATTTTAAATTGGTCAGTACTTTCTACACCCATTGTATATAATGAACCGTATATATTTTTTCCGCGCGAAATGTATTTTATTATAATAAATTACCAATTGTAGATGTTATTAAGGTCAAGAAGAAAAAACAAAAAATATATTAAAATTGATTAAGATCATTTTCAAAATAAATTGTTCATATGAGTTTATGGTAAATATCTATTTACCTTTTATCACTTATATATATAAATAAATGCATATTAGTGTATGTGCGTAAAAAAAGACAACATACAAGTGGCGCATAATTAGCGAATAATTTCAACTTGGATGAATAATAGATAATATCCGTTTAAAAGCAACGGAGGCGGTTTTGAAAACGTGTTCGTTCTTCTTAGCTCTCTCTTTCTCGCGAAAGACTATGAACACAACGTACGAGTCGTGTGAAAGCTTTTCCAAGAGTATCGATCATGATTACTCCTTGTAGAAATCCCGAAGTAGAGGGATCTTTCTCAAGGAAGTGTTATCCTCTCTCTTCCTCTCTCTTTCTTTCTCTCTCTTTTACGCGTGCGCCCTATCGTCCTCAGTGATTTACCGGCTGACCTCACGGACTCCATGTTTAGTGTCGATAATAATTATCACGAAGAGATGTTGCTCAGACTTACGTATTATACATATACACCTACATACATACATATATACGTATAACATATATTTTCATCGCGTGAGAAGATAATGCGCGAACACGTTGAAATTCCTCATTCTAACAACACGTTTGGGTGTTCTTTTAATTACCATTTAACGTTAAACGTGTCTATCGTTAACATTAGAAATACGGTAGGAAACGATTAATTATGTAAAAAGATCGATTATTAACAAATAGAAATTATTTACAAAATTGATAACCATAACGAATATATTTATACGATCATTTTAAAAACATTTTATTGGAAAATTAACAAATATTAATATACACCTATAATACTACATTAAAGTTTATACTTAAGTTTTTCAACGTATATGAATTTTATTTATTATATTGATAAATATGAGAAACACATTTATTATTTATTATAAAATTAAAAATACTCCCCCACGATGTGTACAAATTCGTATCTATTGAAATACAACGATAAAAATAAGATGTAAAATATATTTTACATAGTAATATTATTAATTTTCCACAAAATATATCTAACAAATAAGAAACTCTTTTGCAATCTCGATTATTTCCTATCTGTATTATCATTTTTCTTCTAATACATCTGAACAAATGATACCACCATTTACACCACAATACCGTTACAATAAGATAAAATTCTAAGTTTTCATCCATATAATAGAAAATTTAATATTACTTTGATTCCCACGAATAAAACTGTCATGAAAAAGAAAAAAAAGAATTGTTTATTAATATAAAGATCCGCGTGCTTTGATTTACAAGTTAAGATTTGAAAAGAGACGACGTAGCACGTAGGTCGAACGGTAGTTTGAAATTCCTTCCGCTTGTAGGCGTGCAAAGTGCACAACGTTCGGTTTACGCTCGTTGCATGCATGCTAACGTGTAAATAAACCTATGTATATGTATATACATACATTTATATATAAGAGTTAGGGAACAAACGCAGACCAACGGATGTCGTGGGCGAAAGTGCTTTCTATCTGACCTACGATATGCCTCGGGGTCTTTTGCTTGTTTGATTTGCAAACGTTTACCATGTCGTTTTTGTTCGTGTGTAATACCTCGAACAATACTTCGATATACAAATTGTCTTCCCTTTTTGTATCGATGATCCAAGATCAAAATTACCACGAGACGCATTAAAGGTAACGTCAAAAAGAATACATTTTATAAATAATCAAGATATATGCTAACAATACGTTTTACTTCATTATTAAATGAGAAACTGTGCAATATGTAAAATATAAGAAAATACATATGGAGAGAGGCATATAGATATATTTCATTTTTCATCGGCAACATTAGTCATTCTAAGGGCCAATAACTATTTTTATTTATAATTTGATGCTGGAAATAACAAGATGAACTATTACACGATATTTTAAAAAAATTAAAGAATATGGGTGAAATATTATAATACCATAAAATTTCGAAACGCATATGGGAATGAGGTTGAAGTTGCAAGGATTTTAAAATTTGTGCATTTATTATTTTTTAATTTTACTTAAATTATATATTAGATTTTAAAAGAATACATTTTTTTTGCATTCATTGAATATTTAAAATTCTTTCCTTAAAAAGTATTTTTTTAAATATCAAAAGCAACGTTTTATACTTTAAAATATTAAATATCAATATATTAATATTCTTCCTATAATGTTTTAAATAACAATAACATTGAAATAATCCATGCACAATGGCATTAATAAAATCCAACTTGTCAACTAGATTTAAATATATATACAATCATAAAATATTATATTTGCATATACATACTTTAAAAAAAAATCTTTTGTTGAATATTTCTGATCAAATAAATGAAACAACATATTTTTACTACAATACGTATTTAAATTAAAATCACATGACGGATATGAAGAAATTTGCAAAATATTGGAGAAATCGGTAATTCATTTGAACGTAAATTCGTGGAAAAGATCATGAGAAATTCGATCTCGTGTCTTGGAATAAATAATTCGTTATTTTTATTGTTTTTTTTTATCATTTTGTTTCTGTAAAACGACTGACATCCAACGACTGTCACGTATTCTCATCTCAAACGAGTCGAACTGCGGTTAAAGGTGACACGATTTGCAACATTCGCGGATCCACGGTAATATCACTTTCGCTGTTGGCTTGCAAATTCCGTATCGTTGACCTATAACCCGCCTTTCCCTTGAGAAGACGATGTCACAGAAAGAGACACGGATGATAAATATTCAATTCTTAGTCGTTGTCGTGACGAGAGTTGCTTTTGTTGTCGTTAAAAACACTGTCGAGCGAGAGTCTCCAGACTATGTGTTCCTAATTAATTAATTTCACTCTCGATCGAAACGCAAGTCTCTTTTATCTATATATACATATATACGTATACTTACTTACTTCCTACATTTTTTTTATCCTGAGAACTTCCCACGCGAAATTTTTCTATTGTTAGAAAATTTAGAAAGGTCGAGAAGATGTAAGTGCACTCGACTATCTCGATTTTCATCGGTCGTTTCTTTTTTTTACGTTAGTTAGAGTCAAAGAACTCTATGTCTTGATCAAAATGAACATCATTGTTTGTTAATAAAATATCCTAATCTCATAATTTTCCTTTTTTTCTTTCAATACTTTATATTTGTTATAATTTGATCTTATTATTGCAATTATCTATTATTTCGTACAATTTGTGGTATAAATTCTTGCTTCGTACGTATTTTAATTCCACTGATTCAGTATCTGTAATTTTAATTTTGATTTGGATACATTTATTTATTAAAGGGATGCACTTTTTGATTTATAAGTCGGATAAACGATATTGGATTTAGAAAATATAGAAAATAAAAAATAAAAATTAAAAATAAACAATAAAAATGTTCAAATATTCAATGATTGATCAATATTTTGTTGATTAAGGTACTTGTAATAATTTGTTAATAATATGCTAATGTTTTTAAATAGATCGTAAATTTAAATTTTTAAATACGAATTTTTCATGAATACACTGCTAATTTTTTTGGATACGAATAAAATGACATTTTATTTTGTATCACGATAACAGTTCGTCTTAATTTTATGATAAGTGTTATCATAGTTTTCCTTTTAAGAACAACTTATAAATAGTATTTGATATTATATTTTAATGCCAATTATATAAAATGAATATAAACTTTGTGTTTAGATCGTGATCTTTGATAAAACCGAACACAATATTACATTTATTTAATAAAAATGTTTGGATTTCGTAATTCTTTTCTTTTTGTATATAGATTTGTATAAATACGTATTCTACTTATGGTTATTTTTGTAAATGCGAATAAAAACGAATAAAATTTTTTGCCACAATGAGAATGTTGAAAAAAATAAAAAACGTTGCAGGTGTTTTAACCGTGTCGTAGTTTTATTTATTCTCATTGGCAGCTGATAAATACTATTGGACATAATATCTAATGCCCAGTTGTATAAAGTGAACTCAAAGAACAAAAATAAAGTTAAAAAAAAAGTTAGATAAAAAGAAAGAAAGAAATAATGACTTTCGAATTGAACACGCCTCGCAATTTCTTTTGCTACCATTAATCACAATGTTTTAGCCATTAATTACAACTCGATACGGATTAATTGACTATCTCGAATATTCGTGAGATCGAAACATAAGTACGAGAGAGAGAGAGAGAGAGAGAGAGAGAGAGAGAGAGAGAGAGAGAAAGAGAGAAAAAGACAAAAAAAATCGTTTTGTTTTGTTGATTTATTATTAATTTACGCTTCTTGAAGTTGGACTTTTATCTACGTCGTACTTATTTACGCTTTCGTTTGCGAGATAATTCTTGATAAAAAAAATAATTCGAAAAAGTCATATCAAAAAAAAAAATAAATCGATAGAAAAAAAAAACATTCAAGTGGATTAAGCATACGCGCAATTTGCAGACTGCTTGGCATCGTTTTTTTTAATGATCACATGTTTGAAATCATTAAAATGTTAACCTTTGACGCAAATGAACGAACTTACATATTATCAATTCATTATTTGCGACCAACTGGTATCTAAACGGGTGGCCTTATCTTTCGGATTTTAGTCAAGTTTTTTTCTTTAATATTATTTTTCATAAAAAAATAAAAAGAAAAATCAGTCAACCGATACTAATATAAGTCAAGGCAGAGGACGTTAGTCAAATTTTTTTTTTATCGACGTAGTTGAAACATCACGTATTTATTTTCCTTTATATTCTACGAATTCCAATGAATAGTAAATTTCCATTAAAATGATACGCATTGGATATTCCACAAAACACATTCGTATCATAATAATAACAACTTCTACGAATAACGTTTAATAATCATGATATTAGCATAATTCGTGATGGTAAATTATTATGACGTACATATAATTTTCGTACTACGAAAGTTATGTTATAGTAACGAAACAATCATCGAGTTACGTTTAAATATCGATAAAGATAATCGATTGTTAAAAATAGTTGATAAATAACATACATTCTTTTTCATTTACATCTTCATTAAAACCAATTCATTAAACCTTCGTTACTTAAAGCACCAATGAAACAAAAATAATCTTTGTTGTTCTTTAATTAATGACGTACATACATACATACATACATACATACATACATACATATATATATTCATATATCTAATTCAAAGATCGCAATTATAAAATGACGAGGGTAGAATCTGTATAGTCTTATCAATAAAACCGATCATCGTTCGAGATTATGCAATCATATTCATGATTTTCATCGACAACAAGCATGGATAATATATCCGGTTTAAAAGTGAGATCAGTACAAAAGTGCAGCTGCGAAGAAGAAAGCACGCACATACACACATACATATAAAAACGATGAGCGACCAGGATACAGGTGCGTATAAGTTCTATAATATGAAGAAAAGAAATAGAAACAAAAGGAAGGAAAGAAAGAAAGAGAGGGATAGAACAACAATGGAATAGAAAGAAATAAATAAATAAAGAAGAAAAAAAAAAGAGAAGGGTATAGACAGACGTAGTGTGCGCGAGCTCGCGTTCACACGTGAACTGGTTTCACACATGCCGGAGCACGTGCAAACGCGTGGTGCATTTCTCCCCCTAGGAATAGATCAACGATCGCGTGGGCAATGCCTTATAGGTATTGTGATCAACGATTGCAAAAGATTGCCGACCTCTTTTCTTGCCCACTATAGGCACCGATAGCCATTTGTTTGTTAGATTCAACTCTCCCGTGTATCCTGCTTCGATCGAGAAAGATCAGACCTTCGAATAAACGAATTTAAATCTTTTTCTTTCTCTTTCTTTCTCTATCTTTATCTCTATCTTTATCTCTATCTTTATCTCTTTCTTTTTTCGATCGTATATTATTAGGGTGAACCAAAAGTTCACGTGTTTATCGCATTCTTTCAGACATCATTGCAATTTTTTGTTGAAATTAATAAAATTACTTTATATATGCTAGTGAAATAATAATTTAATTCATTACATTAATTATACTATAATTATATTTATATTATTATATTTTTATATTTTTTCTTTTAATTTTCTAATTTATATTATTTTTATTATTCTATATATAATTATATTTATTAATTATTATTATATTAACACTTTACCGACCGCTAGGGTTCCGACAGTTCAGCCGCAGATTCTACTAACAAATTTTAATAGAATGCTAAATAAGATTCTAATAACAAATTACTGTTCATGTAATGATAGTAACTCTTTATCGCAATATCAACCGATAACTAAATTTTCGGTGGGTGACTAAAAGCTGATTAATAAATTTTTGTACGGTAAGCGTTGGCAACAAAAAAGCCTATTTATAGGCTAGCGGTCGTTAAAGTGTTAATAATAAAATTAATTAATTAATTAATATAGTAAGTCACATGAAAAGTGACTTACAAATAAAAATAGATTATAATTAAATAATTAATAATTTATCACATATATATTTCTAGTACTTCTTAAAAACAAATAGATCATTTCTAATAAATAATAAATTAATTCTTATAATATTGAACAATTTTGTTAAATTCTTTCCAAAACCACTTATAACTTATTCTTAATGAGAATCATCGATATAAAAACCTGACGACTGATAAGGGTTAAAAATGCACAAAATTTTTATTCACCCTAATAATACGATCGTTTAAAAGGAAAGGAACGAATCACACGAATTCCTAATAAATAAAAGTTTGATTTTTTCTACTAGCTTGCGAACTTAACGTTGATCACGAATAATATTTGGTTTCTTACTCTTTCTCGTTTGAATAAAAAAAAAATAAAAGAAGGGGGGAAGAGATCGGAAGGAAGATGGAAAATGGAAAATGGAAGAGAGTAAAAAAATATATCTCCCGAGGTAGTATTTCGATAGGAGAGAAAGGAGAAAAAGAGGAAAAAGGGGAGGAGGTACAGAACGATCGGAGGGTTGAAGATAAAAAGAGAGAAAGAGAGGGAAAGAAGGGAGGAGAACGACTCGGTCGAGGGCCGGGAATGAAAAAAGAAGGAAGGCAAGAAGCAAGTTGTGAGGAGGAACGTTACAAGAAGGGAAAAGGGGGACGGGGAAGAGAAGGGGAGTCGAGGAAGGGTATTAGAGTCGACCTTGGAAAGAACCTTGCAAGGCCGTCACGCTTACCTGTGGACCGTCTCGGACGGTTGCTGCTGTTGCTGCTGCTGCTGCTGCTATTGCTGTTGCTATTGCTCTCGGTCCTGTTCTTTAAGAGTAAGAGAGAAAGAGAGAGAGAGAGAGATCAGGTCCTTTTCTTTCTCTCTCTTTCTCTCTTTCTTTTTCTCTTTCACATTGAAGATGCGATACGGAGAAAGCCTGCGAGGTACTGCCGGTCTTCCGCTCGTCTTGTCTTACGTACGCGAAATCGATCTGGTAGTTGTAGATTCGTTGGATGAATCCCCAATGAAAGAGAAGAAGAATAAAAAGGAAATAGGAAAAAAAAGATGAATAGAAGAATTTATTCTATGAAAAGAGATAGATATACCCTCAATGTCGAATAAGGAATAAAAAATGAATCGACGAATATGGTGTTTGTTAGGTGCATATATATATATATATATATATGTATGTTGTAGGTAACTTTACGTTGATGAGATGGGTACGTGTGTGTAAGTATTTCGCCCGCCAGTAAAATTAATCTGATGTAATTAGAAGGGGATAATTGTGTTTCTGGCCGTTCGCTGCATACCACGAGGTTACTCAACTTCGAAGGTTACACGGATGTCTTTCTTTTTCTTCTTCTTTTAGTTATTTTTCTTTTTTATTTTTATTATTTTTTTTTTTTTTTATTTATATGGCGTGTCGAAAAAGGTCGAGTTAGACGTAAGAACTTTTCCATATTTTTTTCCTGCTTTCAAATCCTTTTTTTTTATTTATTTATTCTTAACATATGTTTAAATCTCTGTGTATCTATATTATACATATGGGGCATTCCACGACAATATTCAACTATATATATCTACATATGTTTGTATCTCTGCGTATCTATATTATATATATGGAGCATTTCACGACAAATCAAAAAACTTTGACCCCGACCCCTTTCGATTTTGCTAAAACTTTGTTATCATTTTTATCAGTAAAAAAAATTTTGACAATTTTGACAGATTTTTGGCTACTGTAATTCTGGAGTTGTAGCTAGATGAAATGTTGACCTAATTTTTTTCATTCAACCTTTTTCCTACCAAATTTTGTGTCGATGATTTTTCGAATAATCTACATTTTTTTCTCGTATCATAGAAACAAGCAAAATAAAATCACATCCTTTGGAGATACCTGTCACATAAATATTATAAAAATAAAAAAAACATTCATCCCCAGCATGATTGAGCACTGGAGTGACTTTAAATAAAAACTCACGGTTTAAGAAGTTCTACGATCGCTACAAAACACTCCTACTACTCGACTCGAGAAATACCTAGAAATATAAATACACATTTATAATAACCTGTATGTCGACTGTATTGTTTTCTTATTCTTCCTCTCTCTCAATCTCACTCCTTCTCACTCACTCTCAATCTCTCTCACTCTTTCTGTAGCATTTCTATATGCCAGATATACTTAAAAAAAAAAATAACTCTCACCTCAACGTAAATGGAGAAGATAAAAAAGTTGCCACTAGGTTAAAAGTTTCGGTATGTGAATTCAGGGTGTAACTCTCCCCATGCTCAGAAAGCTAAAAAAAAGTAAAATATGAAAACACTTACGTATAAAAATCTTGCATGTAGCTATCATTTGATTATATAACATTATATATCATTTGATATATAACAGGAAGATGTACGTTAGAAAATTAATTGAAACAATTACCTGAAATTAACGGAATAACTAAAACCGTTGCAACAAGTTTACAGATGACAGATTAAAAAATTCGAAAGGTTCGCCATATTGCTGTGCATAAAACAGGCGCGTAAGATTGCCGCGAAAATAATGCGCGACATTACTTACTTTAATTTCTAAATTATTTTATTTAGAATATTTATATAGATAATAGAAAATAATTCATTTTTAAATTACTTTAATTTCTAAATTAGAAATTTAGAAAAAGGAAATACTTAAGAATTATATAGGTAGACCAGCTGACGCTAGGCAATGTTTATTTTTCCACATGATTGTCGAGAGTTAGATCGTCCTTGGTAAGAATTACGTTTGAAAGTCGTTATACGCGACGGCGTGAAAATTTATAGTCGAACCTCGTTTATCGATCGTGTGACAAAGCACAAAGGTATGCGAAGATAACGCCTTCGCAAAGAATAAATTTCTGACACTGGCATGAGTCGTATAAGATACTCTTACTATACATACATACACACACACATTATACTCGTATATTTGATTACTACTTATGTATATGATTAGTTTCCCTCCCGATATATTTTTAACAGGTGTATTTCTTCTTTTTCGATTATCTACCAAAGTAGACACGTAAATGGGGAAAAATATTAGGTTGTACCAACAATTTTGTTCTTTTTAGTAATTCTACAGGAACAATATTTTTTATGTTGAATAATGTAAAGTATAGGAAAAGGTAAAATAAAGTAGAATCGATATTTTTTTAAATAAAATAACGTAAAATACAAATAAAAAAAAATATATTAGGCATACAATATTGTTCAACTTTTCATCACAAAAAAAAAGGAGAAATTTTTTTAACGACCTAATAAAAAGATATGATTAGTTTTATAGGTACATTTTTTATCAGTTGTGTATTTCTTTATTTTCGTCTTCTTATTTTTTCAATTATTCTCCAAGTAGAAAAAATAAATGGAAAATTAAAAAAAGAGATATATTTTGATTCATTCCTTTTGAATAAGAAATAAGCAAATATTATTCATTCTCTTTTCTTATGGGAAAAAATAAGAAGAAGAAGATGAAGGTAGAGAAGGAGGAGTAAGATAATCGTAGGATGAAAAATTTTCGTTCATAGATGGACGTCGGTCGTACGTCAAGTGGAACTAAACGCATTCTCAACAAGTCGATGTAAGATAGGTATAATACTGATAGATTCTATCGAGATGTAGGAACGCGAGATATGTCATGCCGATAGTACTAGCCTATCTTAACATAGGTATCTACATATATAAGTTGCTTCCTACGGGTCGCCGCGGTACGCTCGAAATATAAGATCTTTTTCCATTAACGTAATTTTATACCATTCATTTCCCCATCTCTCTCAATATCGTTTGAAAATCCATAGGAATAATTCAATGAGTTGGGAGTTTTCGTATAGGATCAATCGTCGATCATTATATACTATCCTGTATTTCCTACTCTTATCTACATTTTAAATTGATATAGCTACCGTATTCATTGCTTTTTCATGGATGCCTAAGATAAGTGCATATACATTTATACATAAATCCGTGTTACTTATTAATAATAGACGGACTTTAAAAGAGGTGGTATAAATTACTGAAAAGACCTACGTTTAAGTACTNNTATATATATATATATATACGTATCGACGAATACACTGGTACGGGTAATTTACGTGGTAAGAGGGCTGATGTAACACCAGATACATGCGTATCTATATATATATGTATACGTACATACATCAAGATTCAACTTGCTAAACGTGGTAAATGTGCGTGGAGTTACGCGTGATACGGCCCCAGTGTGAGAGGATACGTTCTTAACGTATTCTGAAACCCGATACCTATCTTCTTCTTCTTCCTTTTCTTTTTCTTCTTCGGCTTCTGTAATCGAATTCTAAGATCGGCCAATGTAGGTGGTTTCCACGGCGCAACAGGTGTTGCGTCAGGCGAATTCTCGATCGAAGAAAAAACCGTTTTAACGTTCAAGATCGATCCGAACGAATTATCATTTCTACGAAAGATTACAATATAATACGAATTTAATTTACTAAAAAAATCAACTGTTTCAAGGTTATACGCGATTTGTAAAAATTATTCAACAATATTTCAATGATAATTTTTATTAATTATATTTAATTTAATGATATAAATATCGTGATAGTTAAAAATTGGAAAAAAGAATAATCAGTAATTAAAAAATTAAAAATAAAGCAAAACAAACAAATCATACGTCGTTTTAAATCATCAAAATTATATTTTATTCGTACTAGTTGAAATATAAAGAGAACAAAAATAATCGACTTATATAAATATATAATAATATAAACGTTCGTAGAATTTTTCGATAAAAAATAAAAATTTGTTAGATTACGATAACGATATTTGTATCACTGAAATACACGTTAAAATGGAAGTACGTGAAGTTTGAACGCAAAAATATCGAAAAAAAAAAATATATATATGGATAAAGATTGTTCGCGATAAACGAGGATCCGTTGATTACGTTGATACGTGCTATAATAAAACGTTCGATGAAAGATTTATCGTTTCTTATCGGGTGACGTATTGGCAAGGTCGATCAACGTCCTCGACGATTCACGCAAGATTGATTTACCATATACGTGAGTTACTCTTTGTGAATCGCGTAATCGATGCTTCGAGAATGAAAGAAGAAAGCGATTGCGACCGAAGTAGACGTGTTTCTTTTTTTTCTTTCTTTCTTCTCGAATTCAATAACTTTTCTCTCTTTCTCTCTCTCTTAAAAAGGAATTAATCCTTTCTCTTTCTTTCTCTTTCTCTTTTTAAACGATGACTGCCAATAAAGAAAGCCATCGAATAAAGGAAACTCGTTACAACGTCGTCGCCAACGTTGTCTGGCGACGACTCTTGAAATTAATTGGATTTTATCGCGGAATAATGCGTTTTTTTTTTAATTTTTTTTTACTTCACTTTATTTTCGCAAGACAATTCGGCGTCATGGAAAAGAAGAAAATATAGAAGATAAGCGCCAAAAAGGGTACTTTAGTCAATTGTAATTTTATTCATTGAATTTAAGCATCATCACTTTTATGAATCTCAAATATACTTTTGTTCATTTAATATTATCTTTTAAATTAATAGAATTAATCGCGTTGAACTCTTCGTTATAATCTTTTATCATTATTATCGTACCATCTTCCCTTTTTTTTTTTAATTCGAAAAAAGTTATGTCCTGTGTTATTTCAATTTAAAAAAAAATTTGTTCGTGTTTTACGAATAATACTTAGAATGTTGCATAATGCATTCGCATAGTCTTCGAAATTTATGTAAATATATAAAAGTAGTCTCGTGCGAGTACATTTTTGGTCGTCCTTTGTAAACAAGAAATTTTGCTATATGTTTCTTTTTGTTTTATATTTTTTTCTTTTTCTTCACAATTTCGCATTATAAAATTTCGTCTCGTTAAAAGACAAGAATAGCAGTAGGACCGTATATAAACATCGTGGTCCCAACGTGCGTTCGTACAAAACATTCTATTCGTAAATATAATTTAATCAGTAATGGATATTCCTTTTAATTATGGCACAAGCATGGAAGCAAGCGGGAAAATCTGTTCGGTTAATAGGACGCGGTTGTTAATTAACCGTCCAATGGGTCGAGAAAGTACATGGGGGTTAACGACAAAACTAACCCCGGAATACCGTGGATACTCGCTTTTTAAAAGCGACCTCGCAACATGACGTCTTGCGAGAAACGATCCAATAGGAAGAAAGAAACAAAGAAAGATGCACGCATAGGGAGGTCTTTTGCGAGGTCGAGAAATGAACTAAAATATCAACCTCTTGGTTTATATATATATATATATATATATATATATTTGTATCGTTAACCTATGACGAATGCATAAAACTATACTATAACGAAACAGTATGCAAACTTGTACACCCTCAGGTCAAGTATTCGAACGGCGGTAGGTAGGATACGTGTTATGGTGTTCTTTTGAACACCTTTAAATCTTATATAGGATTTTTCAAATATATCTTATTTCATAATTGCAAATAAATATTGGATTTGTCTCTTCTTCGATTTCCATGAAATTTTGTTTGTTCTCATTCGAATTATTATAAAAATATGTTTTTTGATATGATAAAATGATATGACTAAATCGTCTAATCTTACAAAAAAAATATTATTAGCTCGTGCTAGTAACGTAATGCGTTCTTGAGAGGATGGGCATGATCGTCTATCGTAAAACGAGTTAGGTCAGTTAGGGTTAATACGAGTAGACGTAGACGCGTATTATCGATGGGGTCTACGCGTCGAGAAGCCATTACAATGTCGACTAAGACTATATTTCTATCTTAATTGCACGCCTTGTAAAATATCGTCTCTATTCCGTGGATTCAACATAGCAAAATAGACCGGTGTCAAGGGCTCCGTGTATCCTTTTTGTGTCAACTCTACGTATAATTACGATACGGTGCATAATTATTTACGTGATTTACAAACCGGACTCATTGCCCCTAAGGGCACTGTCCTTTTACAAAATATATGTATATATACATTTGCTTTATAAGTAAGATATGTATATAATAAATATAGATAAATATCTTGGCATGCATGTATACATATATTATATATATATATAATATAATATATAGTGTCAGATTGTTGGTTTCCAATGAACTTCGAAACTACTGAACTGAGCTTAATGAAATTTTTTTTATTTTTATTTAATTTATTATTAATTTTATTAAGCATCCTAGTATATGTCAGTGATATCATTTTCTTTAATAAAATAATATAAAATAGATAGATAAGAAAAGAATAGGAAAAAAATGGATATGTAAGAAGCTTTAGGCTTTTTCCTATCGTCCTTTTCCTTAACCATCGACGACAACGACGATCGATGACTTTAGTTAGAGGAGACCACGAGCAGCACCACGATCCTCGTTACTCAACGTATTACTCAACGGTCCATGTAACAAGGCCAGCTTTCAAAGCGGTATGGCAAAGACCGCTTTTTACCACGGAAGAACTTGCTTGCTGCAGCTCTCTTTCTCTCTCTCTCTCTCTCTCTCTTTCTTTCTTTATAGATGGTAACAAGAAGCAACAAAATATTCGTTTCGGTAATCATTTATGTATACGATTCTACGTATTCTTATTATTTTATGATCATACCAATAACTTCACATATGTATTATATATTCATAAATAATATATACATTAATTCATTGAGACTTTTTAGTACTTTCTCTTTCTTACAAGGTGTTCCAGTGTTATATTTCTACGAACACCTTCTAGTACCTATCTCCAGGTATTTTCAAAGAGTATCAAATCTTTTTACCAGTGTCTCTCAACGATAAACGATTTTTTTTATTAATTCTTTTCTCAAAAGATAGGAAGAAACCACTATCCCTCGTTGTTTGACTTTAGTTATCTAATGGTAACTATTATAACAATAATTTTATACTTCTAATTCACAAATATTTTCCAATTTTGAAAAAAAGAAAAGATCAATATAATTTCAATCTCCCTAATTTTTGTTCACTAAATAAATAAATATAATACATAAATCGCTATTGATTAAATAGTAATCGATATTTAAATGATCTAACTAAAATACGAAAATGTTAGTTGTAAATTACGAAATGTTATGAACAAAAAGTTCGTGCATTTTTAATTTCATATTTAACTCCCATACAAAGTAATGTTATCAACATCTAATAAAAAGAGAAAAGTAATTGCACACTATCAGAATCATTGCAATAAACGCGCGTATTTTTGGTTCATCCAAAATAATAAATAATAACGATAAGATTTATCCGATATTTGGGTTGTCCATGAATATTGCGTTAATTTTGTTTCCTTTCTCCCTGTTTTCTCTTACAATCTCGGGAAGTTGGCTAAGCGTCCGGGCAAGTGCGAGAGCAAAGTAGCATCGAGCATGCGCACCATGCAAGAAGCAAAGGGAGAGCGTCCTTGCAAGGCCGGCCGCCGACGCCCGGTCGAGCCTCTCTCTCTGCCTACCAACCAACCAACCCCCTCCCCACACTCAATCCCCCTCTCTCTCTCTGACTCTTTCTCATCCTTTCGCTTCGTAGTTCGATGTGAGACCCATCCTTTTCCTTCCACTTCTTTCTTTCTTTCTCTTCTTCACCGGGCCCCTCTCTCCACCTCTTCTTTACTTCCTTCCAATGGTGTGTGTATCGCCATAGCCGATCCTTCGAACGTTCAACATCTATTCTATCTTCTCGTCCCCGGTCGCTTATACGGAAATCTGTCGTCTCACCAATCCGGCTGGTACAGCATTTACCGTCGGCGTCCGAGCATCCTGCATTCCTAAGCGAATCACGAGACTCGAATCGAGTTCGCACGAGTTTACCAGCTTCCCTGAACATCGGGTTGTGATGAGAACGAGAGAAAGAGTGAGAAAGAAGCGTTAGTTCAATTTATTCTTGAATAATTTTCAAGATCGTTCTTTTCCCCAAAAAAATCAAATAGAGAGAAAGAGAGAGAGAGAGAGAGAGAGAGAGAGAGAATCGTATGCAATTGTAAAGGGTAAATTATTCGGATGATATTATAATGGTAGATTAAATTTGATATCTAAAAGTGTAAACCCGTAACAACGTTCTAAGGTATTATTATGAATTTTATCTAACTTTGCGTCTGCTTCCGCGAAGTCAATGACCGGTAAAGTTGCTGGAGTAATTCATCGGGTTCACGGTGGTGGATGAAAGAAAGATAAAGATAAAGAGAAAGAGAGAAAAGTGGTTGAATGAAACACAAGCTCTCTCCCTCTCCCTTTCTCTCTCTCTCTCTCCTCTATTCAGACTGGCCATTTTTCAGGCTCGACTTCGAATCGCTTGTGGGTTTAGCCGTTACTCGGGAATGGGCGTGTGCACCTTATTCAACTCCGGGTGGTACAAGCTCGATGGATATTTATAGAAACACCAGTGGATGGTTGAGGTATTTCTTTGGCAGCAGAAGTGGAACTGAGGTCGCCCGCCCACGGGATCCATTCTTTTCTATCCTCCCCCCATACTCCTCTTTTTTCAAATCCCCTAACTCCCGCCAACCCCTCAATCCCGTTTTATTCATTCCTTCTGTCTTTATTTATTTATTTCTTATTCAAATTTTTATCACGAAATTGGAAAAATACATGAACACCCTTAGCGGAAACTTTAATGTTGATTTAATTTCAAAAAATCTTGTCCGTGTTTTATCTTTTTCAAGAATTTAAGAAATATTGTAATATAGTTCAATGGGATCTGGCTATATTGAATTTTATTAGTTTCCCGAATGATTATTAAAGTCAAACAATGTAGACACGATTAATAAAATAGACTGTGTGCTATAAATAATCAGCACTTTGATATGATATTAAATAAATATTAGAAAGTATTCCTATATAAATGACTCAAACCCATAAAAGTTTAAAGTATAAAAATAAAAAATATTAGCATAAAAAAAAGAAAGTAATTTACAAAAAGTAAGAAAGAAGGAACGAAAAAGGAAAATACAAAAAAAAAGTAAAAATGAGAAGGTTGGTTCGAAGATAATTACAGAGATCGTACGAGTAAAAGATCGATAAGAAATATTTCAATGATGATACGAGATGACACGGATTAATTTGAGTCTGTTAAGGATGTACCCTACGAAGGAAGAAAATAAAAAAGAAAGAGAGAAAGGCAGGAAGGAAGGAAGGAACGTTCAGAGCTTGCTCGTGAGCAATGATTCCACGCTTGAATTCTTCGATGGAATTCTTCCTTCAGATGCGATCCGTAAAAGTTTCGGAAAAATAAAATCCGATCGTGGACGAGAACGTGGGCAGCAGCAGCAGCAGAGTCGGGTCTTCGAACAAGCAAGCAAACCAAACAGCGGAGCCGAAGGCTAAGGCAAAGGCAAAGGCAAAGGAAAAGGAAAAGGAAAAGGAAAAGGCAAAGGTAAAGGCGAAGGCGAAGGCGAAGGCGAAGGCGAAGGCAAAGGCGAAGAAGGGCCTTAGCGCAACACTTTCGTTGCGTACCGTAATTATAGAGTATATGATCGAAGCCGAAGGTATATAGTGAAGGTAGAAAGGAGAAGGGCTATTTATCAGGTCGCGAAGATGCCTATCCGGAAAACTCGGAGGCGCATTAATATCCGAGCCTCGTCAGGAAGGAGGCTGAGCCGAATCGATCGATGCGATATGAGGACGATAAAGTGATGGTGGTGGTGGTAACGGCTAAGGTGTTGTTAATAGACCTAATGATAGGTATTCGCTAATGTGTCGGAATGGCGCCGTAAATTTGCATAATGCGACCGCACGATTATTTACGATCCTTTTCCATGTTTTTTTTCTTTCCTTTTTGTTGTATCCTTTTTCTTTTATTTTTTCTTATCACGTATTTCCCTGCTCTTCCCCTTCTCCCCCACATCCCATTATTTCGATGCATTTACTTCCAAAATATTTCACATATTCTTGACTAATAAATGTGACAATATGTTATTATTCATTAGTAATCTTTTTCTTTTGTGTGTCCGTCAGATTATATATTTAGATTTTACTTTGATAATATTGTAATTAGTATCTTATTTGTTATATCGAACAAAATTCGAATAAATTATTTGTGTAATCATAATTACGTGAAATTAACTAGAATGTAAATAATATTAATGAACGTACATGTTACGTGTGTATATGTTATAGTGAAATACCGAAATGATTTGATGTATGTAAATGATACCAAATATTCGATCTTCCACCGATGTATTTGATACGCGTTGAGATTTTACCATACGAATCTTGACATTTTCCAATTTCATATATATTCCACATTCATATATATGTAACCAAGTATGTGGTAGCTAGTATTATTTATAGTTTTTCTTTTTTATTTTTTTTTTATTTTCAAACGTGGGTAATTTGCCCAAGTATTCGCGAATACCTATAGTTTTGCTGACTGTTTCTGACTGTAGCAGTTGCACAGTAAAACAGAAACAGGGATTGCCTGAAGAACAATCGTGAGGTCGTTTAAACGTTGCTAACAGAAGTACGAACGTTTATAAAGAAAACCGTGGAATTCAATAAGTTTTCGAGTTTACCAGAATAACACGAATTACCACTTACTACTTACATTTGCCAAATCGGTGTTATGATTTCCGGCATATTTCGAAATAAGCAAATCGTAATATACTATATGAGAGTAAATACATATATGTGTATATGTGTAAACATATAAATAATATAATATATTGCATCTATGTGAGTTTGTGGGAAGTAGGAAATTATTCCAACTCGGGGAATTCGAATGAAATCAGGAAAGGCTTACTCGTGCAGGTTCATGAATTGCGTGTACTTTCATAATACGTTATGAGAGTATTACGAACAACGTCTTAGTCGTCGTTGTTGTTGTTGTTGTTGTTGTTATTGAAAACTTTAAGATTTCATCTCTTGCTCATCGAAGCACGAACGTTTGAAATAATCGATCGAAATACGCATAAGATAAAACTCGATAAAACTTTCCATCGTATTTCACAGCAAGAACGCTACTAAACCGAGCTACTGCATGTATATATGAAAGAGAAAGATAGAGAGAAAGAGTGAGAGAGTAAGAGAGGGAGAGAAACGACTTTATGAATTCTCCTTGCTAATAATTCGATGGAATTAATGGAAACACCGTTGATCGAGTCGTTAAACTAACGCGTAAAGAACCCTACGGAGATCTTATTCGCGGATAATACTTGGGATGACCAAAGATCGTAAATAACGGCGTATTTTCCTTAAAGAAATTATACCTAGAGAAGAAAGAAAGAGAGAAGAGAGATAGAACAGTGTGCGCGCGAGTGCACGAGCGAGTGAACGAACGAACGAACGAGCCACTTGGCTAGCACGAAATGTGCAACCACGAAAGGGATTTAAACTTTAACTCGCGCAAAATTACGTTCGAGCGTATCTAAAACACGGAGTATCTGTTCGTTTCTATTTTATGCATCGCCAACTGCGAAACTAGCATTGCGGTATTTAATGTTCCAACGTTGTTCGACGTCTTCTCCCGGACCCATAGGTGTGTAGGTAACTTGGAAATGCCTAGAACTAAAATCGTCTAGTTATTATTATCTAGTGTTGTTGCATACACAAATACACAAATTTTATTGAAATTCGTCAAATTGATCGTATATCAATCTTATCTTTTTCTTTAACCTTCTTTCATACTCTTTTTTTCTTTTTTCTAAACGGAACAAGATTCAGATAGATCGTAGATAAGAAGTTACACATATTAGAAAATTTCGAAAAAATCAATCTCATGAGTTAACGAAAATTTACGTACATTCAAGGCTCACATCTTAAAAGTACGAAGATCCTTCGAATTATTTGTAAAATTATGTAAAATAAAATATACGTATTGGATTTGTCGAATAATTATTTATTACTTAATTAAAAAATTATTCGAAAGTTATAGAAAAGGTCTTAATTTTATTATTAACTTTAAAAGTTCGCCTTATTATTTCATAATATAAAACGGTATATTTGTATAAAAAATTGTAAAAACAAAAAAATTCAAAAATAGCAAGAAAAATATTATAAAAAATTTATGAAAATTTAAAAGTAAAAAAATTGTTGATATCAACTTGCATAGTGAACCCTCCCCTCCTGTTGACCTCTTTTAGATCCATCCCCGTGATTATGCAAAGATTCATCAGAAACATAATTAATTCGTCACGAAAAAATCCAAGACCTGTTCGTTGTTCGTTTTTTGCGAATTAATTTAATGTAGGTCAGTTGTTCAACCGAGTCGATTCATTCAATTCTCGATGCAATGAATGAGCTCGGAGACTTCAACGCCTTGCTAGACCTCTCCGTTTAAATCGTACGCACTGTAAGACTCCCTCCCTTTACTCCTTCTTCCTCTTCCCTCCTTCTCTTCTTCCAACACCGTAAAGGTATAACTTGTTCCGTGCTTGGTGTGTACATTGTTTATAGGAAAACTTTGTAATATATCATTGTATGTTAATAACGTAACATCCTCCTTTATGTCTCTTGTAATATAAGTAATCCGCAACGAGTAAAGGAACAAGATTGTTGTAAACGACCGGGTAAGATATTCTAGGCCATTGTATTCTAATGAAACGAATTACAAATCGATGGAATTTTCGTCGAAATATATCGATTATCGCGAATGCCTGACTTACGTAATATTTTTTTTAATCATACAATGAATGTATGTTTCTTGTTCTTTTTTATTCTTTTTTAAATATTACATTACAAATATTACAAAATTATTAAATTATTTATATTAAATCATTAAAATATGAAACATTCGGTAGTTCCGATTACTTTCGATTCATGATTAGACATTTAATATTTAATGATCTAATAATATATTCAACTTGTACACGTTTACGTAACGGGGTTTGTTAAGTTTATAAGAAAAAGAAAAAAATTAAGATTACCTACCTTTTTTATTTTTTCTATTCTCGTATTTTCGCAACACTCGAAGACACCACACGTTGCGTTTCGTAGGAGTGGAATAAATATCGATTTAGTCGTAGGCCAGCATCGATAAAATAAATTCATGCTGGCCTAAAGGGTTAAACGTCTCTTGACGTTCATAACACACAGACACACACACACACACACAAATACCTAAAAAGAATATTCACACTCGAATAAGAAAGAAAGAGAAAGAGAAAGAGAGTGAGAGGCTGCTGCGCCGTCTTTAATGTCAAGCGTTAAATATCACTTTGTCTATTTATAGAATCGCGATTTATAGGAGCGAGAGGCATTAGGCGCGCTCGATCATGCTCGCAGATTCGTAGCTTGCACATGTGCACATGTGCACCTTCCCACTAACTTTCGCACCAGCTCTTTCACACCATAGAAGCAATAAGAAACATATACATATGTGTACATATATCTGAGAACAACAACAACAATACTTTTATTGGAATACCCCTACTTAATATATATGACAATATATTAGGGTGAACCAAAAGTTCAAATTAATATTTCCAAAATAAATTTTATAAAAATATGCAATATTAAAGTAAAGTTGAAACACAATAAATGTACCAACTTTGGTTCATCCTAATATAAATATAATAATTAACTTAATTATATATTATAATATTATATATTATAATTAACTAAATATATTACATAATAAATAATTAATTTTTAATTAAATTAAATAACTAATTTTTTTAAATTAACTAAACTAAGATATTCTATTTACTAAAATATTATATAAGTGAACTAATGTAAATGTACTAACTCAACTACAATAACCTACTTACTGATATATATACCTAAACTAACCTAATTGAATATACTTAACTGGAATATCCTACTTATTAAGTTACTCAAACTTATCCGAAGACAGTCGAAGATTTGTTTCATTTTATGACATTTTCATTTCTATGGGGAAACATGTTACAGTCATTCAAAAACTGATTTCAAGAATAAGCCAGGAATTTTTTTTTTCATATTTTTTGTTTCATATGTTGTTGTACGTATGCGTGTGTTAAGTAACAAGCAAGAAAGCTATCAATGTCGAGTCATGAAGAAAAACCTTAATAGCTAGGTTCCTACGAGACTCGGTTTATGAGCTAAGATTCCAACGCCAAACGTCTTAACAGAAGTCAGACTTCTTCACGTAAACGCTGAAATATACGTAGAAATTGTCTACCTTGACCCCGTCGACCACCATCTCGTAATTCTCTCTTTTCACTATCGATTCATAAGCTTTGCAATAAAAGCATTGAAAGAATAAAATGTGATAAACCCTTTTTATCTAAAAAAAAATGCAATAATTATCTATATTATAGATACTCAAAATATATGTGCAAGTAATAATATATAAAAAGTAAACTAATGTAATTATTTTGAAATTGATTCAATTTACAATAAATTGTTTAAACTTATACTTGAAGAAACATCGGACACATTGTTCACTTTTAAAAACATTGATCCATACACGTGCAGTAGATAAAACAACGTGACGATAAACATGGATTTTCTCACTTTTTCTAAACTACTCATGATTCATTAGCGAATTTATTGCGAGTTGTTGTTGTTTCACGACGTTTGCCGATGCATTTGCCTTCTACTCTTTATGCCTGTCGAAATTATTTTTACCTCTTAAAGCACGTTGGAATGTATTCTCTCTGGTTATAATACTTTTCCTCGAGGGACGAGCGTGACTACATATATATATATATATATATATATATACATACACTCGTGAAAAACAAAACGATATCTTTTTAAAAGGTTTCATAAAGTAACGTAGAAATGAGAATCGAAAAAACCCATTAAAATATTTTCTTTTCAGTTTTTTTTTTTTCTTTTTAGTTCATCCCATTATATACATAGAAGTATTATATTGCCAATCCCCCATAAGTGGAAGAAGGTTCGTTTCGATGAAGTGAGATAAAAAAAACTTTATTCGTGTGTGCATGGTATTGTGGACAAATGGTAAAATATGAAATTAAATCATGCAACTATTGTTATATAAATAAAATTATTAATAGAATTATTAATAGGAAAAAAAATATATCATCTTTAATATTAAAGAATATATTATGTATTAATATAATATAATTTTTATATAACATTTAATATATTTATATATTGTATTATAGATTATATATAATATATTATATATGTATATTTTATTTATATATTACATATTATAAGTTTATTAGAATTTCTTTCTTTTTTATTTCCAAAAAGTTATTTTCTTCATTATACAAATATCTATTTTACATCTATCCTAATTGAATTATAATTTGTTTTATTTAATAAAATATAATAAACGAAAGTTTGGTAAATACCATTACACTTTGAACACCTGAAACTAGTATTAATATTTAAAAAAAAATAATAATATAATAAAATAATATATATATTACTGTGAAGGACCGAAATGGGAGAAGGTCAAAATTCACATGGTCGCTTGTCAATGTATGCCAAATACGTCGATGAAAGATCGAATATTGGAGTTTATTTTTGACCATGTGAATCTTGACATTCTCCAATTTCAATCTTTCACAGTAACATATATATATAGTATATACTATATAATATATTATATATATTTTGAGTTATATTTACAACGTTACTATTGTATCAGGGTCACAACTGTCATCATTTTTCGACTTTTACTACATAGTATATGATTCCAATTTATATTCCATTTTTTATTGAATGCAACTTTTTGTTTATTTTCAAAATAGAAGTCAGATCTGACCCGAAGAATTGCGACACTCGGCATTTATCGAACGTAGGCGATTTATTAACGTGTTTCGCACTTACAAACCAGATCGCTTGCACGCAACGTGTTCGTATTTTAACGCGATTGTGTGACCTTTCAATGAAACAGAGAGAAAGAACCCGTTCGACTCGTACACCGTGTATAACCTATACATGTGTAAAACGTTATGCTGAAGAAAAAATAAATCGTCGTATTATCGACAAACGTTGACAATCTTTCTCTTTATATTTATATAAGTGTCAATTAATTTATTTTATTATTCCGGATGGTGTGTGTTACAAATTCAATACGAAACTTCGATTAT
Organism: Polistes dominula; assembly: GCF_001465965.1. The sequence continues at coordinate 247,197 of NW_015148980.1, read as the reverse complement.
TACACGAAAAAAAAATCTACCATGGCGTTGGTGATTGTTAATCAAGATTCGTAACAACAATTTCAATTGGCGGGGTCGTTAATAAAGCAATGCGTAAGAAAATAAAAAGAATAACAACAAAATATATATAAAAAAAAAAGAAAACAGATCTAAAATATTTCGTAAACTGTAAATGCATAAATATGTGGTACATATATATATATATATATATGTATACAGGATGAATCAAAAGTAGGTTGACATTAAACTATAAGATTAATTTTATTTTTTAAGTCATGATGTCATTTTTTTTTAAATAAAATTTCTAATACTTTTGTATCCTATTATTTTACGAAATAAATTTTAATTTTAAATGCATCAAATTATTTATCAAAAATTATTAAATATAGTTGAAAATATACCATATGTAAATTTGAAAATAAATCTTAAGAATTATTGTCAATTTATTTTTGATTCATCCTGTATATACCTATACAGATCTCACTTTTAACCGGTAAGCTACAACATCGATCCAGTTTATCTTTATTAAGGTCTCGACTGATGATGTATGCTCGACGATCCTGATCGCCTTGTAAGCGAATGGCTTGACCAATATCGGCCTACCATAAAGTCGAATCAATGAGAAGAGAGGACCGTTTATCGAGGTGGCCAAATAAATAAAGATCGAAACGACAGCAATTACCGGAGAACGTTCGATATACATTGTTCGTACTAAAGTAATCGAATTCAAACATTTGAATCGAAAATAAATTTACGCCCTATATGATATAAGTTATGTCAATTTTCTCGAATTTATTAACAAATTAATCGTAACAATTCTGACTTTACGTAAACGAAAAAAATAGTAGTTCGTACACAATAAAATGAAATAATCGATAAAAAATAAAGAAGGATCTATATCGATCGTTAGGAATCATAGAAAATCTTTGGTAGGATCTCAAGTTTCTCTATCGAGTTAGGTTAGTTTAATGCAAGTCGTCTGACTGATGAGTTGTTGTCGTCATTCTACTAGTGCTAGGAATCAGCGACCCCAAGATCGGCCAGTTTGATCGCGCGCAAGGATCATCATAAAACAAAAACAAAAACAAAAATAGAAAAAAAAAACAAAAAAAAAATTAAAGAAAAAGTAAAACAACATCTAACACGGGAATCTATAATTAAGATCGCCCGATGATCTGCGGCTTGTTCGAAGAGAGGATACCAGGTGAGGTGAGACAGATAGAAATAGAAGTATAAAAAAGATAGGTAGTCTGAGAAAGAGAGAGAGATAGATAGATAGATAGATAGATAGATAGATAGATAGATAGATAGATAGATAGATAGATAGATAGATAGATAGATAGATAGATAGATAGATAGATAGANTAGATAGATAGATAGATAGATAGATAGATAGATAGATAGATAGATAGATAGATAGATAGATAGATAGATAGATAGATAGATAGATAGATAGATGATCTCTCATTTTTTATCTAACAGTCGGTTCTTTCTCTCATTCTCTTTCTCTTTCTTTCTCATACTGTTTCTTACTGATTGTTTTTCACTTTTTGCTCTTGGCAGGAGAGGAAACACGGTGGAAAGAGTTCAACCACTGGTTCTCTCTGACGTAGCGCGCGTGTGTGGTCTCCTCGTTCCTCTTCGAAGAGCCGAACGAACGATCCCCACGTATCGCGTTACCACAGAACCTTACAACGGACAACGCGTCGACGACGACGAGATTTAGCTATATTCCTCTTCTATTTCCTTTTCTAGCATTCTCGCGTGAGTTCGCGCGTTACTTCTGCTCGACGAATCGTAGTATACCTATAATACTTCACTAATACTTATTATCTTTTTTTTTGCTTCTTCTTTCTTTCTTCATCTTAACGTTTATAATTAATAAATTATTATTATTAAAATATATATTTTGGGTTGCGTCATGGTTGCGTCACGACGCTCGTTCACGACACTCGTTTACGTATCACACATATCGTTGCCCTTTGTTATATATGGTAATAATACTATAATAAACAAACCCTACAATTTTTTTACTCTTAAAACTGTGTATTCGTCTCATTCTCTCAAAACTTAGTTTTTGGAAGGTTTCACTTCTAACACGTGTGATCTGCACACATGATTTTTTTTTAGTACTAATTAAACATAATTGTAAGTATACTATATGTAAATCTGAAAATAAATCTTAATATTTATTTTTTTAATTCCTAATATAATAAATAATTGAAAATAGAAAATAACACGTAATAAATAATATAGAATTATTATTATGATTTAGAATATATAATATAATATATAATAATTATCTTATATTATATTTATATTATATAATATAATATTTATATAAAAATAATATAAATAATATAAATAAAGTAAATATTTATAAATAGTCTAAAATAAATCTTTAATTATCTTAAAAAAAATATATCGTTCTAGGCATTCAAAAAAATTATCTAAAATTATTAATCACATTGTCCGACCCATCAACTGGACAATCTGCAAACAAAAAATTAAACATCCACTATTTGAACTGTTACTTTCATCTTAGCAGATCCTGATCTCTTTTTACGTATCCCTAAAACGTGTGCAATGAACTTCAAGATTCTTAGAGCAGTGTGTAACACGCGAATGTAATTTACACTACTTTCCCACGAAATTAAGGGAAGAATCTCGATAAACACGGTATACGATTTTACCCTTCTGTTCTATCTCTTTCTTTTTATTTGAAATATTTAATGTATTAACGTCTCATTACCTTTCCATCAAAGGAACTTAACGATTGCGGTCAAGAGAGCAAACCTATTTACGAAGGGATAATTCGCCAACAAATTAACCCTTATCTTTTGCATTACTTTCTTACATTCTTCGAATACCGTTTGTTTTATGACGACAAGGACAAAAACGTTAGCGAGGAAACTAATCGTACATTGCACTGATCTTTTCTCACAAATAAAAAGATAAAAAATAATCAAATTACAAAGATAAATCGTAACAAGCATCAAGATTATCGTGGAAATTACGATATTTTGTTCTAATTCGATTCGCTTTTTTATTTGATAATTTTATTTTTTTATTTTTATATATTTATAAGTACCCGTAATGTGAAAGAAAAGTATAAAAATAGATACTAAAGGGTGGAAGGGGTTAAGAATTGCACAGGAAGACTTATATTTCACGATAATCGAAGGTCACAGATTATCATCGATTACCACCACCACTACCACCAACGGTGAATCCAACCAACGAGGGGAGAATTTGATTACCTCTTCTTAAGTTTCCTTCAGGCCCTTTGTCCCTCATTCCTTCCTTCCTTCCTTCCTTCATTCTTTCTATCTATTTTTCTTTTATTTAAAATTCCCTTTTATTATTGTCTACTTGTTCGTGTCCCTAGTCGTGCTACATAAAAAAGTATCTGATGAGGGACTTTGGATCTTGGAGCATAAACGATTTGTAATATCCAGCTATTCGCTCGGCGCGCTTCCCAATTAATGGCTATCATGCGAGATTGCCCGTTGATTCAACCTGCGTTGAAATACATATACTCCACCTTATCTCTTTTCCACTTTAAATATTTCTATCTTTCTCTTTTTCTCCTATGGTATTCTCTTTTAAAGCTTTTTCAAGAAAGTAAGAGAAAAAAAAATCGAAAAAATTCAAAATCAACCTTTCTTCTTCAGAATTATCCTCATCCCTTCTACACTCGCATCAATTGTGAAATTTACGAATGTTTTGTCCTTCCCACCCCCACCCTGGGTGGGCTAAATATATCTTTGGTTCACTAGAGGACAACAAAATTTTAATTTTTTGTCTATTTATTAATTTTTTGTTATTTTTTTATATTTATTTTATTTATATTTTTATTATATTTATATATAAAATAAAAAAATATAAATAGAATAATTATAAAATATATATATAATATACAAAAAAAAATATAAAAATATAAATATAATAAATTTTTTATTTATTATATTTACATTTTTATATTTTTATTTTACCTACTTTTTATAGATTTTTCCTATGCATTTTTTTAAATCTACAATTGCAGAGTGATCTTTTGTCAAAAAAAAAAACATACTTTTTACAATCTATTTTAAATTCCGAATAATTTGAACAAAACAACGAATGCAAATGTTTCAAATGCAAATGTTTCAAATGTAAAACTCCTACTCCCCCTCCTCATCCCTCTCTTCCTCATTCGTGTTGATGGAATTTTACAATATCGTAGTTTTGTACCTGCCTTCACCCATTTCTCGCTTAATCTTCTTCATTCTTTACGTCAGCTAAATATCTAGCAGCGAAAACTGGAAAACGGTAATCTCGATGTGTACGGTGTACTCAAACTCTCCTTAAGTTTTCTCTTACTAAAAGGTGGGGGATAAAGGAAGGAGAAGGGTAAGGGTAAGGCTAAGAGGTTGAGGGGTAAAGGAGGAACAGACGACTCAAACGATGTGCTTTTTGCAGTCGACGTATTACCACCGCTTTTTAAATGTTGATAAGTTTTCTTGCGGCTACGGGTGAGAGAGATAAAAAGAGAAGGGGACAAAGATGGGGAGAAAGAGAGAGAGAGAGAGAGAGAGAGATACCCCGTAACTATCGGCAATCTCTTCGCTTTTGCTACGCTTTAATTGCCCGGAGTTAAATCACTCCGGAGACCGGCGACATAGTAGGGACCGTCAGTCTCTCGAATGAAATCGAGGGGAACGAAACGATTCGATACGACGACTACGACAACTACGACAACGTACACTCCAACGAGTACGTTTTCTACGAAATTATTTATCTTCTTCTTCTTCTTCTTCTTCTCCTTCTTCTTCTTCTCCTTCTTCTTCTTCTCCTTCTTCTTCTTCTTCTTCTTCTCCTTCTTCTTCTTTTTCTTCTTCTTCTTCTTCTTCTTCTTCTTCTTCTTCTTCTTCTTTTTCTTCTCCTCTTTCTCCTCTTCTTATTCTTCTTATTCTTCATTTCACTTTGTTATTCTTTTTCTTTTACACTACCCTTTTTTTTCTGTCACTATAAAGATAGAAAGAAGGATGGAATAATACGTAAATATAGTTTACAAATGAACGTTTGATTTGATATTTTTTTTATTCGTCTAAAACTAATCATTTATTTAGTCAATCATCTGTCATTTTATAACATCCTTAGAAAATAATTGTAAAAGATTTTTATATGTAAAATTTTGTATTACAATTATTTTATAACCAAAAATATTACATAATCTAATATATATATATATAACTATATATATATAGTTATAATTTAATATATATTAATTATTTTTAATTATTAATATATATTATAGTTATAATTATATATAATACAATTATAGTTATATTATATAACTGTATATAATTATATATGTATATATAACTATCTATAGTTACTATAACTAACTATATTACTATTATTTATAACTAACTATATTATTTTTATTTAATTGGTTTATACACCGTAAAATAAAATAAAATAAAATAAAATATATTACGGAGAGAATTATCTAAATGATCAACATTTTTGTTTTCAATCTTCTATGATGTATAAAACGAGAATTCTCTAGTAAATGTATTTATATCTCTAGAGACACTTATTAACGTGAAATAACGTAAATTTAGTTCCATTAGATCAATCCTGTATGAAAGAGACGAATTTAAATGACGTCGTTTAAAATCATTACACTATATACATAAAGTGAAAGTGTAGTCGCGGATCGAGTATAAATATCTCGTTAACTACGAGGACAGGAAGAGGAATCGAAATCAACGATGTAACTACCTTGGTCTTCCCGAGGGGAGTTATCTCTCTCCTTCTCTCTCTCTCTCTTTCTCTCTCACTTTTTCTTTCTCGGAAAGATCGATAGGATCGAAGTCGTTCAATCGATAGACGGATTCGCGTAATTGGACCAGCACTCTTAATGAGCAAACTCACCATGTGGAATTATATCACTAACGTGTTCGTGTACTAAAGGTATAGTATCTATAAGTATATGTACAAAAGTATATGTATACACTTATTATATATACACGTGGGCGATCTTTGAGTATAGCTCTTTGTGTCTTTGATTTTATGTAATAGACTATGGGTGCTTGGTAATATCTTTGTACATAACTTTAATGGTTTATCGCAAACTACCCACGCTGTTATGTGCCACCACGATGTAAGGTGCTTTGGTTATTCGATTCTCGAATCGATCATCACCTCAAGTCGACAATCATGCTTTGATCATTCGATAAACTATATTATACTCGTTGATGTATGTGTAAACAATATATAGAATGTCCTGGATTTTATTGGTAATATTTTTTTCATTCTTATTGACATTTATCTATATTTTTGTTAGTATTTTAGTTTATGGGTTCACATTATAATACTAAGCTTGATGAAAGTTGAGTATATTTAAAAAATTATTATAATAGTTGCATGGTAACTAATTTATTTTTGTTTTTTTTAATTGCAATTCAAAAAATGACGATGTTAAAAAAAATATGTGAGGAAGAGCATAAACAAAAATTTGGATTATACGCATGCTTAATATTCTTAGCTTACTTTTCTTTGAATTCAGCGAAACTTCTGCAATCCGAAAAGATATCGGATCGTTGACCCTGAACATTAAAAAGTAGGACGTGCGAAATACAAGGCGTGAATCAAGATCTCTACTAATTAGCGAGACACGAGTTCACTTTATGTCGGGTCATCTCGAATATGTAAATTCGTAAAGTTTCACGGATTTCAATGTGTCTCCTGTGGTCCAGATCTTTGTACGACAATGGAATGTGGAACGCTCGGGTTACGACTCACGACCCGAGAGAGGAACCCTAGGAAAAAAAAAAAGAAATACAAAAAAAATACTCCTTGGTTTCACTTTGTATTGATGCTCGAAACGATACTTCCGAGTGACGATTATTCTTGAAACTCGAGTTACACGTGCCAACACTTTCTAAATAACAGTAAGAAGATTGATCTTCTCGAGTAATAACATAATACTTCAAAAATATCTCTAACAGATATTTTTTCTTTTAGCTTTCATCGTCATAGTAGATAAATATAACCGATTTAATACTGACCTACGTAGTTGTACTTACGCAACAAATTCCAAGAGTCAAAATGTGAAGAAACAAAAATAGATAAAAATATTTTTCTTTTAACCAGTTAAGCGTGTTTGACGACTATATCCGTCATGGAGATGTGGCAAAATTTGATATTATGGCGTCTATATCCGTCATGCGTAAAAGTTTGTTACAATTTGATGTTTAAATTGTAATTTTGGCGAAAACTAAATTATATTCGTAAATTTTAATATGTTTAAAATGTTTAGAGGTCAAAAAAAAAGTCAAGAATAAATTTTTAACTTCAATAAATATTCGATTTTTTCACTAATTTTTCCGTTTATTATGTATAAATATATGTTCATATTAAGAAATTGTGTGTACATTACTAACAAAATTGTTCATTTTCTATAATAAAATCGTCTTTTTAACCCAATATTTTAACAGCGCCACTTACTCTGTGTTTGACGACTATATCCGTCATCGCTTGATTATCGCGACACACACCGGAGCGCGCTCTACGCACAGATCGCCATACTTAACTGGTTAAATAATAATTCAAAAGAAATATATTTTTTTAAGAATATATAAAAGAAATATTTTTTACCTAAAAAAAAAATACTTTATTAGTCCCTTTAAGATCTTGTATATAACCTAAAAATGTATGTTCTAATATAACCTAAAAATTACTATCCCAATTATAATACCAATAATTATTAAAAAATAATAAAATAATTACTAAAATAATAAAATAAGAACTATATTAAAAAAGGGAAAAAAAACAATCCTAATAATATTTATTTTCAATTATTAATAATAATCAAAATAATTATCTTTTATACAAAAAAAGAAAAATTGTTATTTATTTTGTCATAATTATCAAAATATGATATAAAACATAAATGGCATATATCTACGAATACTGTTAACAACGATACAAATATTGTCAGGGTTTCTATACATATACATATCGTTAAGCAATATTATAAACGGCTTAAAGAACAAATTGGAGAAACTGATTGTGAGAATTATTCTAAGAACTCGGTAAATCGATGAAACGGATTGAAAATGCGTGTTTGATGTCGCACTTATTGTTAGTCCAACACGCTTCGAGGTCTCGATCTCTCGATCCTCCCCCTTTCTATCTTGTTCATGAACGCGACATGGAAAAAAGGGGGGCAACGTATCGCAAATTACCACGACGACAGCTGCAGCTGCCAGGAGAACGACGATTTCTACCTACAAACAACTATACAGCTGCACTCGATCTCAAAACCATAGTAGTAGCTGTTGCTGCTAACCTTCTCCTCTCTTTTCAACATTTACACTCTCGCGGTGAATGTTAGTTTCTTTCATAAAAATAAGTACGAGTAAAATGGAAAGGTATAAGTATCACAAATGACGTGGTTTCTTACCCATTTTATCTACATCGACGTATAATTTAACAATATTAAGAATACGAAACTAGAAATATAAGAATAAAGTTCTTCTAACTACCTCTTTTAGGTACTTTAAATAAAATGAGGAAGAGAAGTAGAAGAGGAAGAGGGGTTGGAGAGGAAAAGGGGTTCAAAACATTAGTTCATCCATTTTGTCCTCCACCGCGTAGAGAAACTTGATATTTTTAATAAGACTTTAAGCTACTGCTATATCTACCAACGAATAAAATAAAAATTAATGACGAAACCGTTTAGACGTTTTGCAACTCCTGGCTCTTCCGCGGAACCGCTCACATATATATATACGTGCACTGTAATTAGGAATGAAAGTCGTGCTTCAAAGTATATCACTCTTATGCATATCGTATTCGTGAATCTTGCATTCGTAATCCTCATGTCGCCGTGCAAATCCACGTTACCGTATCATTTCGAGTACGGGTCGTTTATTCGTCGTCCTCGTCGTCCTCGTTGTCGTCGTAGTATTTCATTGTACAAGAATTCACCATCACTTACATTTCTTATTTCATCTACTTCATTTTTTTCTTTTTTTTTTTAAACCCACGAGTTAAAGTTGCATACACTCAGATTTGTTTTTATTTTTTTGTTCTGCTCGATATGAGTCTCCGAGAAAAATTTAACGAGACGATGATAATTTGAGTTACCAAAGTAGGATAAGATTTGTAAATTTCAAATATAAATACTTTTGTTGAAATGTCTTTTATTTTTCTTTCTTTAATTTGCGCACGATTATGCATGGAAATTTCCAAAAAGAGTGCGATTCCTCTTGGCGATATCTCATTGCACGTCCTGCATATGCATATCCGCGAATGAGAGAAAGAGAATATAAACCGTAAGAGTAAAGTTTATTGCGTCGCTTGGAAGAAAGAGAAAGATAGATGGATAGATAGATATATAGAAAGAGAAGGAAAGAAAGAAAAAGAGAAAGGGAGGAAGAAAGAAAGATAGAATGGGCAAAAGTACTGTTACTCGGACAAAGGCTGCTCACGTTTATGGTCAAGATGCTATAAAGGAGCTTGCCCTATGCACACCCAGCTCCTCTTCCTGCATCTTATTGCTATTGGAAACGGTCGAGAAAATCTCGTTACCGTACAACGATTTCGTAGAATAGTAAGCTCCTTCTTTACTTATTTATTTATTTATTTATTTATTTTTAACACTTTGTTCAATCTCAAACGGTAAACATTTGTTTGCGAATATTCCTTGAGAATTTAGAAATAAAATTAACCGTTCTGTTTGTCCAATAGTAAAATGATCTCGATATTAAATTTTATTCTATTCTATCTATTGCATAAATCTATTGCATAAATTCTATCTATTGCGTTAAATATTATTGTAAAAATAGAAGATCGACGAGTTTTTACTATGAACCACGGTCATATAGTAAGCTTTAAGTTTCTCATGCTCAATATAAATCACAACGACGGTTTACCGGGTCAGGTAATTGCACGCGCGAGTACACTTTTGCATCTTCGATTCCGGCATCTTACCGGAGTATGTAATCAAAAAATTGATGAAACATCGGCATAGTTGTTAAGAACACTGATAATCGTACTAAGTAACTAAGTAGAAAAAACCGATTCACGAAATTCAAAATTGAAAAATTAGTAAATTCAAAAATAAATATTATATAATAATTAATATAAATATATATAAATTATATAATATAATATAATTTAATATAATATAATATAATATAATATAATATAATATAATATAATANTAATATAATATAATATAATATAATATAATATAATATAATATAATATAATATAATATAATATAATATAATATAATATAATATAATATTGTAATATAATTATAATAAGCATTTTATATAATTATATAATAATTATATTATTATATAAAATATAAATATATATAATAGTAAAATAAATTTATATAATATTATATTATATTATATTCTAATATAATATAAATAATAATTTTATAAAAAATATAATATAAATAAAAATTAATATAAATAAATATTTATTAGAAATAAAATCGAATCACATAAATTTTGTTTTACCTTTTCCTAATTAATTTTTTAACGAGTTACTCATTCTCAAATTTAAGAATAAATAAAAAGAGATATTTCGTCCCTTATTTTTATTATTCATTAAATATATATGTAAATAATACACCATCTGAATATTATATTTAAATAATTCCTATTTATTTGAAATACCCTATATGACTTAAGTCATTTGAAGTGAAAGAATTTAGACTTGATGTTTGTAATAAAAAAAAAAAAGAAAGAACACAAACGTTGAATAAACATTTGAATTTAAAAGTAAAATTGAAACTGATATACGTGTTTTATATATGTATATATAATTGAAAATAAGAACGATAAAGAGTTGATTTTATATTAGTATTCAAAAGAAAAGAAAACTATTAAGAACTTACGTGTATTATCATTAAGATCTTGCGTACCTATATCACGAAACTCCTTCTAATTTTTTTTATTTTGTCACAGAAACCCGTTGTTTTATCTCGACTTTAATGCAACCTTGCGAATGCAATTTTATCATTAACACCATCAAAATTATAACTCTCTCTATTTTTTTGTACTACTGATTGTGTTGTACATACGACAAGAGGACATGATTTTCTTAGAAAATTTTTTTTTTCGTGTCAAGAGTTGTTAATCCTTTTAATCGAAAGATATATATATATATATATATCTTTTCAGAGATGTTTACACGAGTCGAAAAGTAGTGAAGATGGAGGTGGAGAATAAGTATGAGTTCCTTGAACGACTATCGAACATCGGTTCGTACAGTTATGTCGACATAATAAAGCGAGAACCTTGAGTGAGAGCTCCCACGCAAAATGGGCCCAGTTATGTTCGGGATTTCTGGGCCACAAGGCCTCAGGGCGGGTATCATTTGTATTATACTTCTTATTCTTCTTATTTTTCTTCTCCACCTCTTCGTTTTGTTATTTTATTTGAAACGTTGCTCCAAAAATCGGACTCCTTATACCGATTCTCTTTAAATGTACAACATATTTCACACTCAGTAACCCGAAAGGGTACATTTTGAAACTTACGATGTAAATTTTTTTGTAAAAAGATCAAAGGATCAACACGAACGATACTTTTTTCGATAAAGTATGATTTATTTTCTCAATACTGGTCACATTAATAAAATGATCAAATTATAAGGTGTAAGAAATCAAAGGAAATATGTTCATTTTTTTTTTGGTTTAAATAAATATTTGTCTAATAAAAAATTGAAAAGGAACAAAAAAAAAAAAGATAATTTTTCTAATATAAAGTTAGAAAAGCAATGATCTCGTATATGAAGTTATGATTATTATATGTACATTTAAGTGTTGTTATAGCAAAAAGAGGTCCTACTCTCTCGTCGTAGGAAGTTATGTTCGATAAGATAATGGAGAATGAGAGCGCATAGCGAAGGCGTTTTAAAGTTTACATTACGCCTTGTCAAAAGATTCTATCGTTTTATGTTTTGCATATCGTTACTCGTATAACAACCAATCTCTTTACAATTCAAAGAAGAGATTATAAAAGAAGAATAAATTATCGTGTTCTTAGTTATTAACCAATACAGTATATAGAAAGAAAAAAAAAAATAAATAGAAGTGTCTATCCTCGACGAAAATATTCGATGATGATGATCGAATCGTTTAAAATTTATCTCCTATTTTTTTTTTTAACGTCAACGATAATGGTACGATGAATAATCATTAAAATTCGATACAACGTCAATCCGATATCATTCGATTCGGTAGTCCGATATGCAAACTCGATTAGTTCTAAGTACACTTCTATAATATTATATGGGGTCGTACGAAAAGTTAATGCTGATTTATAATTCATAGGTTTGATTTTTATTTAACTATTATAGATCGTCAGCTTTTTATACGTGATTTTTTTTACGACAGATTAGGGTTCATTTATAATTCATACATATATATTTGATAATATTTTTAATCAATTTTTTGCATAAATTTAACTTAAATAGCATGCACAAAAATTTTCAAAACAAATTAATGGTAATACAACTATTAGGTTACTCCTAATATTTGTATCACTTATGAAAACAATTAACGTATACTATAAAAATACAAATCTAAAATAACACTAACGAAGTACACTTGTTTTTAGAATAAATTAAAGTCAATAAATAAATAAAACACGAGAGTATAGTTACAAACTTGGATATATTTGCTAAATGAGTAAACGAAAATTGAATTTTGTACTTGTTGTTTATTTAAAAAAAAAACAAATACCAAGTGTATGCGTGTGAAATAAAACGAGGTCAATGGCACGACCCCATTTCTCGAATTTCGATGTTGACGATTTCGAGTGTGTCGCGTCCTGTTTTCTTAGATAAATTTTGAAATTATTAATAAATTTCTATAGGACTTATCTTTTCCTGTTCAATTGAGAAACACGTTCCATGTTTTATAAATTCGAATACGACCCACTCTCTTCATCTCTGAACTTGTCGATCAGGTCATACGAAATTTCTTTCATTCTATTTTTTTTTCATTTGAAAGGCCTCTCATAATGAATCCATCACATAAATATTTGTTATTTTTAATGAACTTTATAATATTTTGTAAAATATACAAATATCATATATGAAGTTAAATAATGTTGCATTTAAAAATGAAAATCGTGGGATCAATTTTGCTCGTGTGGATTCGCTGCCGAACCAGTTGAACGGAATTGTGCACACGACCAACGAGAATAAGAACATTGACCTCGTCCAGACGATCCTGTTTACGTTTACCACGTGAGATGACCACCCATGTTTCAAGAGGTTTCTTTCTTTTCGACGATGGAACGAATTCGTCGGACGGCTTTTGAAAACAAAAAAAATGAATCTTCTTATTTTCTTATCTGTCTTTTATTTTATATTATACCGTCGACACTTAAAAAAAGGTTCGAAATTAAATACGAGAATAGCGTGACTCGTTAGATTAGATTTTTGCTTAGATACAAAGCTTGAATAATTATTATTAAGAATAATTTGAAGAAAAAAAAAATTGCGACTACTAAAAAGCAATTCGCATTTTGTTTTATTTTTTTTATATTAAAAACATTGTTTAAGACAAATGAAATTACGTTGTACTTATTTCGTGAATACTTACGATAATCGTATACGATTTTCTAGTAAATCGTTGAAAATAACATCGGGGTGCAGGGGGAGGGTTAAACTTCACCAATTAGAATCCAAGGACTTACTTAAATGCTTTTCGCTTAAACACTTCATTATAAAAATATTCGTAATCTCTTGAATAGATAATATAACAAACTACCAGAATCGTTCTTTCGTTCCACTCATGAAGAAAACAGATAATGGTTATAAAAGTAACAGGTAATAAATATAAAAGAAAATTTACAAATGAAATAAAAGAAATTAAAGTAAAAAAAATTATAAGCGAGTTTCAACACCTACGCTAATTGTGCTAATCCTGTACCGTTAACATTTTGAGTACCAAATGTAGTTCGTTCGGTAAAAAAATAAAACGAAAAGAAACGTATTGTTCCATGTGTTTTTCTCAAGCAAGACAATAACGTCTGAAATGTTTTTGTTTAAAAATCAGACACAGAAAAAAATTTGCAAAAATTGTGTGTTACTTTCTTTTTTATTTAAAAATAAAAAAATAAAAAAATAAAAATAATGTTATATTTATATTAATTCATTTATATTTAATTAATAATAATTAATTAATTTATAGTATTTATATAATTATAATAATTTAACAATTATATATTATTATAAATTAATAATTATACAATATATTAATAATATTTATATATTATAATTTATATTAATTAATTAATATATAATAAATATATAAATTAAGTAATAACTCAAAACTTTAATTATTAAATATAATTTATTATTAGAGTCTACTTAACAATAAATAATTCCGTTCCTACAAAAAATTTTAGTTAAAAGCTTTCAGCAATCAAAGGGTTAATTATTATTAGGATGAACCAAAAGTTCGAGCATTTATTGAGTTATTTCAGACAATGCAATTTTTTACTTTCAATAAAATTATTTTATATTTTAATACATGCAAGTAAAAGGATTAATTAAAAAAACACGCGAACCTTTTGATTCATCCTAATATTTATTAATTCCAAATTATCGATTATCTCGATCCGTTTCAATATTACAAGGTCTTCAGGGTTAGCAGGCAACCATACGGATGTAAGTTTTCTTGCTTCGTCAACCCGAAACGCACAACCGCAGAGTGTTAACTCGAACGAAGCAAGTATTTGACACATCAATGAACAAAAGAATGAAAAAGAGAGAGAGAGAGAGAGAGTGAGATAATAGAGGAATAATCTCAATAGACGGGTAATTTCGAAGTCCTCGCCTTATTTTTCGATGCTCGTAGCAAAAGGAAACGCATGTTACACCCGCATATGGGACACGGATCTCGCGTTACACATCGGGCACGTACCGCAAGGTCAACGATAGATTGGATCTAGCTCAGAAATGCGGTCGCACTTGGAGTTAATGCATCTGTGTGTATGTTAGTAGTGTGTGTGTGTGTGGATAATATACGTGTAGAGATGTGTTAAATTAAAGAAGAAATACTGTTGGAACGATAGAAGTGAAGGATATATAATACAAAGGCATCCAATACCGTTAGAAGGTATTCGCGAACTAAGGGCTAACCTTGGATAACACGATTTCTCGAAGGTATATCTTAGAAGAAACCTGTCGAGATCAATTTAGGACGATTGCCACTGGTACTACGGAAAACGATACTCTCCTCTTCTTGACCGCGTTTTATTTTCTTTCCTTTCTTTTATTTTGATACTTTTAAACGTCGATCATTAAAGGATTCGTTTTGTAAGTGTGGGAAAAGTTGGATCGATCGAGGACGATGCTGCCGACCCCATTACAACACCATCTCGTATTTTGTTCTCATTGATAGACCTTATCGATTCTAAAGATCATTTTATCTCTCTCTCTCTCTCTCTCTCTCTCTCTCTCTCTTATATTTCTTATACTATTCGATAATATTTATTTCTTAGGTAAGAATTGTAAGATTTGTTTGTCTGTGGTATCGAATAGATTAAAATAGTAGCAAATAATCTTTTGGATCTTTGAATCAACAAGTTCTATAAGGACGAAATTTTCAAATTACCTGAAAGATCTAGAAATGTTTTAATTTGATAAATATATGCTAAAAAACTTAAATGCATTTTGTTTCAATATTCCGTAGAAAATCGGTAAGAACTTTCCTGATAATTAAATTATTTGCTAAAGGTTTCGGATGCTTTACCAAACAATTTTTCCAACGTTCACTGAAAAAATCTAAAAACAAAAAACTAAAAGAAAATGTATAAAGAAAAAAATACGTGCTATAGTAAGGTACGATTTAAAAGCGAGTAACCGATTTATCGAGTCTACGAGAACGACGGGAAATCAATGAAGGGGAGAATCCATTGATCCGCCTTTCAAGATTTCCTCAAGTGTTTGTTTAAGTGCCGTCGATCGTGAATCTCGTCTCTAAGGTACGGTCTCGAAGGACACCGAACCTTTCGAGCGAGAGTCCTTCTTCTCTTATCACCTGGTTTCCTTCGTCTATGATAGTTGCCGCTTCTTCTCGCACGAGCGAAAACGATTGACTAGAAAAAAAAATAGAAAAAAAAAAAACTAGAAAAAAGGAAGACTTTACTAACTGGCGGCGGCACATCGGCAACATAACACGGCTTAAGGACAGATCGAGCTGTGGCATCTGGCAGAGACGCATTGCTCGTCCCTTTTCTCGCCTATCTATCTACTACTACTACTACTAGTACTACTACTACTACTATTGAAGAAAGAACGAACATGAAAACCCCTTCCCGAACGTTTGCCTCTTCGTCGGTTCGTGCGAAATTCCACGCTGTAAAGGTAAAACCGTTTCTTAACCAAAAGAAAAATAATTCACCTTTTACTATAATTTGTACACACACTCTCTTTCTCTCTTTCTCTCTCTCTCTCTCTCTCTCTCTCTCTCTCTCTTTATTCTCCTTTTCAGATCGATCCGCTCGAACGATTCTTACTTTTAAAGGAAAAAGTTATAGAATAAAATACACGCACGATCATTCGTTTATTATTCTGATTATAAGTGTGTGTGCTTAAGCTTCCTTTCTCGCAAAACATATTTTTTTTAATCGTGTTTCCAAAAATTGGGCGAAGCCTTTTACAACTTTTTCTCTCTCTCTCTCTCTCTCTTTCTTTTTCTTTCTCTTTTTATAATTATTATTATTAATTTTTATTTCTTTGAATAAATAAGCTTGATATAATAAGTGGACAAAATTGATAGGTATATAATAGAAATAATTGTAATAATAATATAAACCAGTTAATAACCTAGCCATTATAATATTAGATATTACTAGTTTCGTTTAAAATAATTTAAGTCAAGGAATGAATGGGTGATCCATTTAGAAAAGAAAATTAAAAAACAGCAAAAACTCGTTCAAAGAAAGTATTGAACTTCGTGTAGTAATAGAGAAAGTAACTCGCGAACTCGTTTAAATGAAATAAAAAGTAAACAAAAATTACAAGAATAATCAAATAAATCATAAGACATAGATCATTTACTTTTTCTTTTTTTTTACTTCATTTATGTCACTGTCATAATTATCGAAAGAATACATAATTTCAAATATTTACTCAAGAAACAAAAAGAAAGAGTGAGAGAAAATTGTGATGAATATCCTTCGAGTTAGTTCGCATACCACATTCTCAACATTGTTTTCAAAGTGTGTAAAAGACGATGTAAGAGTTGCGAGGGTGAAGATCGATGTGCCTAGAAACGTAAAAACAACATTGCGAGCACGGGAAAAGGGTGGTTAAGAGTAACGACGAGGCAAGTAAACTCAACGACGACGACGACTACGACGACGATGGCGTTGCACCGGGTTAAGGACAGTTGCACGATACAACGTACGGTGCAATGTGCTTACAAATAGAAGTCCTTAGATAAACAAGAGGGAAAGAGAGAAAGAGAAATCAAAAGAGAGAGAAACAGAGAGAGAGAGAGAGAGAGAGAGTGGTTGCTTGACGGTTACTTTACGAGCAGCAGTGCTTCGAGTTCACGCCGTGGCATTACTTCCGAACCATTAGGCCGTGCACGCCGTATTGCATTACCTTCCTCCCCCCCCATCACCCCCTTTCATGCTTTGGAATAGTGTCCTTCCTACGCCCATGATTCCCGTTTCAAGCCTAAAGCCACCTTGCAGGAGAAAGAGAGAGAGAGAAATAAGAGAAATAGAAATCTAAGGAATCCAATAATCTAAATCAACGTGATCGTAAAATTGAAAGCGCGAAGAACTCCGGCGACGACACGAGCGGAAGGTGATCTCTAATTAATTGTTTAAGCTATAATTTGTACTACCATGAAAATGATGAACAAATAATCCCTGTGAAAAATAAGAAAAATATATGTGACAGTATATTTATGATATTAAGTGTAGAAAAGTGTTACTCATGGAGAAATTGAAACAAAAATATTAAGGATATTCTTTTTGTTCTTTTTTTCCTAATTTAATTTCGATGTTTCTTGATATATATTTGTATATAGGATAGATATAGGATAGCTTGGTCTCTTTATATATCTACAACTTCATTCATTCTTGAGACCTTCCGCTCGAAATTCCACTTGTGCAGTGACGCATAACGCGCTCAACTAGATTTGCATATTTGAAAGTGAACGAGTAACTTTGCCCCTAGGGGTAAAATGGCAATGCGAACAAAGATAGTTTTAGAAGAAGTGTGTGATAAGTCGAGAATAGTATCTATAGATAGATTTATAACGTATGTACTGAGAAATCTATTAGGTTCGTTAGAAAAGAGATAGTATTTATTTTTCGCTCGATAAGATTTCGATCAGATTTATTGAATTTTACAAAACAAAAAATGTTGTCCTACAACTCCGTAAGTCTTATAATTAATCAATTAAAATGAAAGTTTTCAAGTAATTGCAAAGATTTAACGTTAAAAATGCACTAAATTAGATGACAATTCAATCTAATTTCCTTTGAATCCAATGCAAATCACATGTCCGTAAAATTCCCTTAATAAACCTATTTATACGTAGAAACACAAGTTGTTCTTGTTGTCTTGCATCATATATAATATCTATGGTTACTTATTGCAATCTCTCTTTAAGATACGATTGTATATATTTCCTTAGCAATATGATGCAACACAACAAATCATACGGTACACGACACATACCTTATCGCAATGCGAACGAATTCAAAACCGTGACGCTTTCGAATGTTAATTTATTGTAACGAATTACACGATATCAAAGGTAAGAACATCGAATAAGATCCATTTAGGCTAACTCTCGTAGGTAAGCAATTCGATCCGACATAGTAAGACAACGCCAAAACGTGCTTAGGCTTTACTCACGATTTTCTTCTTCTACTTCTACTTCTACTTCTATCTACGAGGCAAAAGTTGTGATTCCAGCGAATAAACCAGTCAGCGACTCGGCAGCAGCATAACGGCGCATACCACCGGCTGGCCAGCTTCTAACGAGTACAAGACATCGGGGCCCTGAGGTAACACGAGAGGGCCACCAGCATCGCGAGAGTCTGGTTTCGAATTTGTCTAAAGTAATTAAAACCCTACGGCCAAACCGTTGTCGCACGTTATATTCGCGATACCTTGACGAGGGTGCCACTGACGTTTTCTTTCCTTCTAAAACTCTACTTTGATGATGTCGATTATCAACAAATCATTATCAATGATATTTATGTACCTAGTTTATCCAAAACTTCCCCATTTTTCTATTCTACGGATAGAAATACATTTTTAAACCTAATTAAATGTTAATCAATATTATCATGTCATATTTAATAAATACATGTTAAACGTTGATCAATTGTGTCATCATAATATTGCATATAATCTATCGAGAATATAATATAATAAAAATATGACACCTAGATCTTTGCAAAATTCATTTTTAATTGGTTAACATTAAACTATAAAACAATATAAATGTATAGAGGAAATATTTGTTTACATACTGACGGACAATAATAATGTAAGGAAGAGAAAGTGATAGCGTTTCGATCGAAGAGTAGAAAGACGAGATGGAAAGCGTTAAAGCTTTTCTTTTTTTCTAAGATCTTTTATTTTTTTTTTATTCTTTCTTTTTTCTTTTTCCTTTTTCTTAAATCCGTACTCACTCTATCGTGCTTTCTCATCTACTCTGAATGAAACTCGAGGGATAGTTTCTGCTAGCCGGAAGGTAACGAACATTCACGATCGCGTGACGTTGTCGTACTTATAGGTCGACACACACCAAGAGAACAACTTCTCTCTTTCTTTATTTTTCTTTCTCTCTCTCAAGAGAGCCTTTCCTGTCGCTGCTGTCTGGAATTACCGCCGATTAATTAGTTACACGCTACGTAAGACGATTAGCCAGTGATACACGACGCCAACGTGGACCTAAGCGTGCATTTTATCGGTAAGAGATGTAGGGTCCGAGAAAGAAAAATGGGAGTTCTTTTTTTTATTCTTTAAGTCTTTCTCAAAGGTATTACCTTTTTAAGAAAGCTAAGATACACTATAGTAAGTGAATTTAAAGAAAAGAATGATCGATGATCTAAGAGGATAACTATTATACTAACAAAACTATACGATACAATTGATTGTACAAAGGTGACAATAAGAAAATTGAAAGAAAATAAAATACAAATCGTGATATCAAGAAAAATAACAGTCTATTAAAAACACCCAGATGGTGTATATATGTATGTATGTATGTATGTATCACGTATTTTAACCACACCGTTATATGACTCGATCGTCTCCAAATTGAGAGAGAGAGAGGTAGGTACTTATTCCAACGCGTGACTTCGTATTGACAAGAGTATCATTTTCTTTCTCCTATTGTCAGTCTATCGAACGTTCTGAAATACAATGAGTCTGAACAGGAATTCTATGCTATTGGTAAGCCTAGCGATATATCTATTGAGGCGTGGTGAAAATAGAGAGAAGTCCGATAGAAAACGTGATCGGTTTTTATCCTTTCAAAGGATGAACGGTCAACGATTTTTTAAATCACTTTGATTTTTTTTCTGAATTTATCTATAAAAAAAAATTATATCTTAACGGAGGAAAAGTAAAGTTATTTGTTGCAGTATACGTGTATAGTATTATGTGCTAAATAGATTACTTTATTTTTTTTAATCTTATGTACAGTGAGTCACGAGAGTAATCGTATACCCGATTTCACTGTTAAGTTCGAAATAATTTATATTTGCTTGTAATGCAAAACTTTAATATTATTTTATAGAAAAATCTATTTGAAAATTATTAAACTTTTTAATTGATATTAATATTATTGTAAAAAAAATATTTTTATATTGTTAAAATAATATATTATTAAATAATATATTAATAATTTTATATACTATTTAATATGTAAAATATTATTAAATTATTTAAATATATTTAAATATATTTAAATTATTTAATATATTAATATTATTTATTCAATATATAATTTTATTTAAATATATTGCATCCAATTTTGATTTAATAAGTTTATCAAAAGACCTAGTATTATACAATACATAACATGATTTTATAAATATTTTTTAAAAAATATTATAAAAGATTATTTTATGGAATTTTTTTGAAAAAACAATTCCGACTGACAGATCGGATGTAAGAAATTTTTGTCACAGGAAGGGTCAGTACGAGGATATCCTGTGGTACTTCATTGACTTTTACCAGGACGTCCGTCACATCGAAATGGTGTTCTTGGAATATGAAGCGTCGAGGGATAAAAGAAAGCCGCGTTGCTATTAACGTCCCCATAGTGTTCGCCATAAGACTAAAAAAAAAACCATCTCCCTCATTTGTTTCTTTGATCACGTAGGGACTTAATTGAATTTAGAAGCGATACTTGAACACGTCGGTGAATTTAATGATCTTACTGCCGCAAATAATCTCGGTAAAGGCCACGAACAAGATGCTTATAACCGTCCTCAAGAATAACGTTGTTTCTCCAACGAATGAACGAACACGTATACTTTGCGACCTCCCAGGACCTCCCAGGACCTCCCAGCTTTACTTATGCGATCTCAACGAACACCGACTTACGTTCACAGGACAAGAAAGAACAGAATGTATTTTATATTTACGATTCTCATTCACTTCAAATCTCATACTGTCAAGTAACTGTTAATAGTTGGTGCATTATTTTAATTAGACAAGTTTTAAGAAATTAATCTAATTATAAACACTCTTTAATGCATAATCTTTAAGGAAAATTTCGTAAGATAATAATAATATAATTGTATACTTTTCAATTAATTGTAGAATTATACAAATTATATTATAATTAATATTAAATTAAATTATTAATTAAATTAATTTAATTATACTATATAAATTAAATTATATTATATTATATTATATATAATATATATATTATTTATTTTTATATATATTTTTATATTTATATATATATGTATATAGTATTAATTTTTTATTAATTAATATTCTTTACTTTGTTATTAATAAAATATTAATTTCATACATATAAATTATACACTATCAGATATACAATCTTATAAAATATAAAATAGTTTAGTAAAATATTAAATTTTAAATACCAACTATATACTATATATATATAGCTTATCTTTTATCGAACAATGTTGAAAATTATCCAGTTAATAAATATGCTATAATATTTCAAACACATTTGAAATAAATATCTAACTTTATTGTTAAACGAGAAAAATATGTAAATAATAATTCGATTAGAGAGAATATTTTGAAAATAATATGTTATTCAAGAGTATGTCGCATATCTTGGGGGATCGTGAGAAACAACAATGGACTATTTGAAAGTCGGAGAAGAAGTAATACGCGAGCGTGGGCGTTGAGAAAAAAAAAGGTATACAAAAAAACAAAATAAAAATAAAAAAATAAAAAAGAAGAAAAAAAATCGCAAAGCGGCAACCGCGTGTACCGGACCGGACTTCTCTTGCCGTAATGATGACAAATGACCGCGTAAATCACACGACGGTGCGCAAAACGCGCAACACGGTCAAACAATAACACGAATGAAGAAGAGAGAAAGAAAGGTAAAAAGGAAGGAAAGAAGAAGATGCCGTAAGAAGAGAGTAACGACGATCATGGTGGTGGGTTCTCTCTATGATTCTTGAGTAGACACGGTAATCGTAAACGTGGTGGTAGTGGTGGTCGACTTTCCATAGTGATTTTAAGTTTGATCTTAAATTACGATTAATTTCTCACCGAGAGATTGTCAGTTATAACAAAAGAACAAAAATGTGACGTCGTGAGAAAGTATTTACCTCTTTTATGAATTTCATTTAAATTTCATTATACCTTTCTTTAAAGATTTCAATTAAGATCTGACCGCATAAAACAAAATTCTAATACTTTTACGTATGTATATTGTTAACTTGCACGCATTTATAGTAGTTATTATTATTATTTACAATTATTATTAATTACATTTATTTATTATATATATATATTATTAATAATTACACTATTATATTATTATTTATTATATATTATATATTATATTACATTTATTATAGTTAATATTACATTTATATACTATACTCGTATTTTATCATAACATCGTTACTTCAATTTCTCTTTAAATAATCAATTAGATTATTGTTATCTTTAATATCAGAGAAAAAAATCGTAGATCTCTCTAATAGTAGTTTTGATCGTTTATAATACAAAAAGATTTGCTTGTACTATGATTAACGGTGATTTTAGGTACGAGTGCGAACAATTCGATAGTATCTATAGGAATCGACGCGATTATGCAATTATTCTTAGCACGGTCCTCTCACGTGAGTACCCCCTTCGGCCCTATCTCTCCTTCTCTCGTTCACACCGTGGTAAATTCAGCGTACGCCATGGTCGCGCCGACATGCATAAGCTCACGAACCGTGAACATTGTCAGTTACGCGTCACATTGTAATCAACTAAGAATGTAAAAGAGAGTCAACGGCTTTCAGAGTTTATTATTCTTCCACCTTTTCAATTCCTTGTCACACCATGACTAGATGAACAATTTTATTCTTTTTTTCGTCTAAAATATAATATGTAATAAAAATTAAACAAAAAACCAGAAATCTAAATTCAATGAAAATATTTAACCCTTTGAGTGCTGAATACTTTTAACTAAAATGTTTTGTAGGAACGAAATAATTTATTATTTAATTATTAACCTGATTCTATTTAATTATATTTAATTTATTTAAATATAATTAAAAATTATTTTTAATAATTAAAGTTTTTGCTTATGAATATAATTAAATAAATTAACACACTATGTCGTCCACACGTCTAATCTAAAATTTCCGAATGGCACCAACGTGAAGCCACCGGCACTTACTCGATCATTTTTCATGGCACCAACGTGAAGCCACCAACACTCACCCAAAAATTTTCGTATGGCACCACTGTGGAGCCACCGGACGTTATAGTGTTAATTTAAACACTACATTATTTTACATTAATATTAACAAACACGTATATGCGTCAATAGCACTATCAAAGGGTTAATTACTTCTCTTTTTTCTATTTTATTTTTTCTTCATTTGTGACTAATTGCAAATGACAAAAAATGACGATTGCGTGACACAGTAGTGTAATAAATTGCTAAAGTCGATGGTTAATTTCGAGGACACCGATAAACACATATATTTAAAAAGCCTCCGTAAATAATCGATTGAAATGATTTTTCTCTTTGATCGATCACTAGAAGACGATTAGTCAATAAACATTACTGTACTTTGCTTGGTTTTCCAGTTTGCTTAGTTCACCCATTCGATGAATATTCAATGGTAAAGCGCGAGTAATTCCGGTCTTCGTGAGAGGATTAACTAAAACTTACACCACACATACACACACATAAATAACTTCGAATAGAGAATTAAAAAGCAATGAAAAATCGAAACGATATTACATTGATCGTTTAAAATCGATCATTATCATCGCGATTTATCCCTTTCAAAGATTTTTCTCAATACCAAAAGAGAGAGAGAGAGAATTGGAAGACTCGATAAAAATTTTTTATCTCGATCATTATGGGAGACTCAAGATCATGCTGAAGACTCTGGGATTTCGTGGGCGAAAGTACATATCTCGATTATCGAAGATACGGATGAAGACGTCATGCGAGATGACGGCCCGACAATGGTGTATAAATTACCGATGGTGGTTGAACGATGATGATGATGATGATGATGATGATGATGATGATGATGATGATGATTATGCTGGTGATAGTAGCAAAAAATGTTATCATTTATCACACCGATCTATGTATCCCATAT
>NW_015148980.1:184378-222338 GCF_001465965.1 Polistes dominula | reverse complement strand
TATATATATATATATATATATATATATATATATATAAAAAATACATTGTTACTTTTAGATACTCATATGAGTATAGTAGTAACACCTAACACAAGTAACACCTAAAAATGTACATCACAGTTTCTTTATTATCTTATTTTACTTTTTTAATCCTTTTCTTTTTCATAATAATAATAATAATAATAATAATAATAATAATAATAATAATAATAATAATCATCATCATCATCATCATCATCATCTTCTTTGTCGTCATCTTTCTTTTCATCTTTTTCCTTTTTCCATGTAGCAAAAAGTGGAAAGATTTCCTTCGGTGAGAACACAACCATAGCCGATATCCAGGCAAGCTTCGAGCATCATCGTGAATTCTTGGAACGCCTACGAAGCGTTTGACCTCTGTGCACGTCGGGCCAGGATCGAGGAGGTCATCGCGGTGCCGATGCTCGACCTTCGTGACCGACCTTACGTGGAGACCTCAAGAACGACGTTCGAGAATCGGAACCGGTGAAATCGAAGGACTCTTTTATCGTCCGACGACAAGGAGGACGAATATTATAATCTTAAGGAATTTCACTTTTTCCATCGTTCGTTCGACTTTTCCTTCTTGATAAAATTATTTTTCATCTCCTGTTTTTTTTTCTCATTTCCTGTTAAATTCTAGAAGAAAATCAAAGGTAAGAATCGAACGTGCGAAGAATCACATAAACATCGAGACACACGAACCGTTATTTGCGATCATCTAGCAGGATGATCGGCGTTTAGTGGCCCATAAATACGACAAGCGTAATCGTAAAATCGTAACTGTGTAATTACATACGTTTGCCGAGCATTCGTTGTCTCTCTCTCTCTCTCTCTCTCTCTCTCTCTCTCTCTCTCTCTAATTCCCTCTTCTATTTATCTCGACTTTAAAGTTGGGAAAGTAAAGGACGACCAAGACGAAAGTATAATGATGAGAAACTTAACAAAATCATAGCTTATTTCAGCACTTATTTCGATTTTATTATATTTTTATATAATACATTAATATGAATACTAAATAAATATCAAAACTTGAAGTAAAAATAATTTCAAAATGAAAGTAACGTTATTATCAATTATCATTTTTTATTATTTTTATTATTTTTATTATAGCTTATAGAAGAATGTCAAAACGATATATTGAAGTTTATTTTCAAATTGAAAACAACATACATTAATCAAGTTTATATTAGAAATATCATTGATAAACATAGTATAAATTTTGTATATTGATCAAATAATTAGAAATGAATGAAAAAAGAAAAGTTGTAGCTTTAATTAACTTAATCAAAAACATGTGGAATATCCGGTTCTTAATAGAGTAGGTAGTATAAACTATATTTTGAAATCAGTATACCGAAAGTTGTCGTAAACAAACATCCGCCAACTCAAAATCGACAAATCTAAGAAATCATTGAGTACATTCTTAATTGCATAATTAAATTCTTTCTTATTTGATTATTTATTTATTTTATTTTCTTTATTTCAATCTATAATTGTCCAGAAAATATTATTAAAACGTTGGAATAATAATTCGAAGAATATTAATATTTATAAATATTATTTAAGATCAAGAGTGTTTTTAAACGATATAATACTTTTTCTTAGCGTATAGTTTAACATTAACATTTTGCAATGAAATTACAAACGGTCGTACCTTTCGCACGGCCGGCAATCGAGATGAAAAGAAAAAGGCGTGGGCAGCAATATGGCGCCGTCGACCAGCCGACCGTCCTTCCATCCCACCTGTAAATATAAAACGCGCGCCATCGTGCTTTAATTAACGAGCATTACGTTAGGTGCCAATTTGCATAATTAAACGGCCCTCGCTAAAGCAAGCTTCGAAAGTATTCGTCACATTTACAAAGGAATCTAACGATGATCGAACGTTTCAAAACTTTCCGCCGGAGAGTTAGAAGGTTTGAGGTTAGAACGTATGCTTATATACATCTACATAAATGTATGCATATGTATACATAATATTTATTAATGGATGCAATAAAACGCGAGGGAAATTCAAACTCGTACTATTTTGTTCTAAAATACGCCTACAAGTCGTAATAAATAAAAAGACATACATTTTTTTTTCCTTTTTCCTTTTTTTCCTTTTTTTCCATTTTTTTATACACATCCGGTTTTGAAAGAGACGAGAAAGCTATGGTAATCGGTAAGAGGTATGTAACATTTTAAGTTGCTCGTTTGTCAGGCTCCATTCAATACGAGGAATCGTAGAAAGTGAAACGTACGATTCACGAGGAGTCAGTCGAGTATAAGAGAAGGAAAAGCGAAGAGTCGAATAAAGAGAGGTCGACCCTCTTAAGCGAGTTTCCTACCGGTTACTGCCTTACGCCTTCCTTACTCGTTATTGTACCTACGGGGCTACATTCCAGTTAAATCTAAATGCCTCTGTCACGGTTCATGGTAAACTCCTCGGCAGAAATTCGTTTCACTTAATCGCTATTGCGCGAATTATCTTTTTTTTCTCCCCCTTTTCCTAGATACCTCCCTCCTCTCCCACTTCCACCCTTTTACCTTAGTAGTCGAACAATTTTCAAGCTAAGTACATCTACTTTTTTTTCCTTGTACATATTTTTTTGATATATATTTTTGTTTGATTTATTTTGTTGCTGTTGTTTTAAATCGAAGGTTTCAGCGAGCCTGTTAAACTGTCCGATAATCGATCGAAAAATTTCATCTTCTAAAGGCGGAGCAATATTCCGTATCGTTTCTGCCACGTCCGTAAATCAAGAAGGATAGAAAAGCAAGAAGGAAATATCGATAATAATCCAAGCTAAGGCCACAAGGCGAAGAAGTAGATAGGCAAGGTAGTTCAACCAACAGCAGGATGATCCTCTCTCTCTCTCTCTTTCTCTCTTTGGTATATAACGCATCTTCGGTACCTGATAACGAGCAGTCCTTTCTTTCTTTCCTTCTTTCCTACCATCCCGAGTTAATCAGGCTGAAGCTTCGTCCGTGCTGCCTCGCCCTTATCACGTAGCCGACCCCCACAATGGTTCGCAACGAGTTAGCAAGGTACCTTGGTATAAGACGGTGAAACGGGTACGTGACGGGGACGTTTAGATACTTCGAAAGAGATAAGCTAAAGAGAAAACTGGAGCTTCGGGCATATAATGGTTTACAGACACATTTAGGAATAAGCCAGAAATAGGAACAACTAACGTTAAAGTTAAAATGAAGTTAATCCTTTAAATACGACAATGAGGATTTTTTGTTTTATTTATGTTTTTATTCCAGATAATTAATCATAACGATAATGATAGATTTAAATGAGAATCTCTATGAATTATCTCGATGAAATGTCGAAATGTCGGTTCAACAAGTTGTTCGTTAGGTCCACGACCACGTGCTGGGATTCTTCTTCAGTTTGATCAAGGTACACCGGTTCGAAGTCATCTCCTAATTAGGCTAACACGTACGACACTCTTTGACTACTAGCGTTCCATTTAGTTACGCATCGTCAACGACATTAGCGTAACTCTTTGCAAATACGACATTTCAAGATTTTCTAGTAGAAGCAGCAAAAGCAACCCTATAGATTTATATACATACATATATATACGCAATATTACGTCTGAACCGACGCTAATGCAACCAACACGGTAACAACTAACTATCTCTCTGTCCGATTACGCTCGCGATTTCTATCATTAACGCGACTAAGCGTCTTTGCGATTTCATTCCGTTCGAGTAAACCCG
Organism: Polistes dominula; assembly: GCF_001465965.1. The sequence goes on along the minus strand of NW_015148980.1, from coordinate 218,603 downwards.
TTACGACACACTTCTAAGGATATATGAGGAGAACCAAGCAAGAGATCACAATGTTAATTCTTCTATCGACCTATCGAAAATGGCAAAAAAATCCTTACAAAGAATGTTGGGTATGAGAATAAAGAAAATAAAATAAGAAGATAAAATCTAAGAGAAGAGAAGAGAAGAGAGGAGAGATGAAAAACACATTCGCTTAAGCGAAAAGCGTTCGCAATGAAGATCAATTTGCGATTAGATAGAAATACTAATTGATCTACTTATAGAGAAGGAAGAAGCGAGTGTTGCGCCAACCAGCAAAGAAATTAGAAAGGCTCGCCGACTCGTTGCGTTCGTGGAATGTCGTTCGTAGATATTCCATTTTCTTTCCCTATGCTTCGATAGTATAATCGAAATAAAATGAACAAAACCAAAATAATATTAATAAAAAAAAAGATTAGATTCGGTTTACCCTCCACCTATCCTGTACTTTAAATGTATGCATATATCCATGCATGTGTTATATTAAAATTCTACCAAGATACTATTCCTATCCCCCTCTCTCACCCCCGCACTCCCCGAGGGTCGATAGCTCGAAGCTTGAGATATTCTCTTCTCGTTCTCGCTCTTGCTTTCGCAAAACGTTATTAGATGAATATTGCGCAACCTAAGAGAGGTGCACCACCGTCCAATATGAAATATCGTCCGCGTTCAATCTCAGGACGTGGATATGGCGTGTAATTAGCGTGCAAGACACCGACGTCGTGGCACCCAGAGGCCTTTAACGTGCCGTGAACGAACACTACGTTAAGGTTCACGGGAGAGGGGAACCCTTCCTTCCTTACCTGGCTTGTGTCTGTAAAAATACGAATGCCAATTCAGATAAAGGGTTCTATGTGTGTTAGATAGATTTGCAACGGAGTTAAGTTAAATCGAAACAAAATTTAAAACAATACTAAATCCAACCAACCACCCACCCAGCTTTATTGTTTCCTCGTATGGTTTTTTTTTCTTTATTTTGGGGGCGGCGGGGGATTGGTTTTTCAAAATTAAACAGGTACACATTTTTGTTTGGAAATTGTATCTTACCTGACTGTAAATGAAATTGAGGAACATTTCTAATTCTAGATACTAAAAATAGTAGGGGTGGGGGAATAGGAAGAGGGATCGAATTTCATACGTAATATTGAGCTATATTAACGATAAGATAAATGTTAACCTAAATTCTTCTTCCGCGAACGAAATCACGTAGGTGTATATTCTTGCATTGATTAAAAAAGAAGTAAATTAATGATAATGATAATAATAAAAAAGGAAAGAGAAAATCATTGCTATATGGCTCGAAGCCGTTAGATTATTAATGTCGTTCCATAATGTTGTGCGTGATCGTCGTACGAGATAGATAAGCTTAAAATAATCTTGTGTCATTACCAACCAACCAAGAGAAAAAACGAATTTATTCGATGCACTTTGATTCTCCAACGTGGGAAGAAACGTCGTTGAATTGCACGCGAATCGTATCTACTTTTTAAATGTTATTTCATTAGTTTGCTTTTTTTATGTTAAATTTATATTTGCTTAGTCGTAATAAAAAAATTTGATTTTAAAAATTATATAAATTATTGCTACGAATTCTTGTTAATGTTAAAACTCTGAATATTAAAAATAATGATAGAAATAAAAATTATATTTCAATATATTCGTACGAATGAAAAATTTATAATAGTCTGTATATATGTGTTAAAAAAATGATGAATATATCTCAAGCCAATAAAACGGTAAAAGAATGACGAATAAAGATCAGTCGTTTATTTGCAAACGTGCACTCAACTAGCAAAAGTTAACGGACACAGGTGCGTCAATACACACATATATATAATATATACACATATATTATATAAATGTTAACTTCCGGCTCGATGGTATAATAGAGACGTAATTGCAGATGACTCGTTTCCTGTTATATAATTAACAACGTTACTGTAAATCCATTTTACGTTCCCTTAAATACCGAACGACCGATACGGTTTCGACCACTCCATAACCATTCCTCTCAATAGTTTAACGCTAACTTTATGAAGAATAAGAAGAAAAATAAGATGAGATATATATATATATATATATAAGAGGAAGGATAGAAACACTCGTAATTATACAGATAGTCGAAGACATAATTTCGCTGGAGACCTTTAATTACAACAGCAACAACAACGAACAAAATTGCCTCGAGTATTACGATCGAGTTAACAGTCGAAGTATAAGAGCTGAAAGAAAAATATTTAGAAAGAAAAAGAACAAAAATAAAAAATAAAAAATACATTAAAGAAAATATTTATTACTACTTTTCCATAGAATCGACGTACTTGTCGCTTCCATCGTTACGTTCGTTTAAACCCCGTCATTTGCTTTACCACTTCGATAAATTACATCCGAAGGGATAGTACTCTTCTAGAAAATCCCATCAGAGAAAAGCAGCTGTACTTTATCGAAGCGTAACGCTTTACAAAACGATCCGCAGAGTCCGCAAAGTCCGCAGAGATCGCAAAGTCCGTAGAGATTCGCGAATAACCGTACAGATGCGATGCCCAATGAACGGCAGATGGTTGAGAATGAACATCTTTGCGTTTTGTGCCTCGAGCTTTCTGCCACAACCTCAATATAATATATCCTTTAAAAAAAGGTATTGTAAAGTAACTTTTACAATACCACCCCTTTTTCGTATTCTCGTAGCACAAGTTTTATAATGGCAGATGAAATTAATCTGATATATATATATGACAACTTGAAAGATCAAATTGAACATACGATGAAAAAAGACTCGTAAAATTTCACAACTTTGTCTCTCGTTCGTTCGTTCGTTTCCAATTGGCAATATAAATCTATCAAACTGTAAAAATAAAATAAAAAAAATAAAAAGTTAATAAGTAAATACTTAGATCTATCGATCGATCGATCCGTGATCTGTCATGACTTTTCTCTTAATCGTATAAATCATGAAAAATCTTTCAAGGAAAAGGGTAAGATCGTTTAAACGAGATTCCTCAAAAGACGGATGTTGTAACGTCACTTTAACATGAGTTTCAAAGAAAGCGATTGTCTCACGAGAAGATCATGTAGGTTATCTTTTGATCGTTGACCCAATGACGTACGTTTAGTGTCACAGTCTCATATGAATTCCGTGCCAACTCAATTAACGTGATGGGGGACGACGATAAAAAAATTCCTTTTTTTTGTTTATTATTTCCTTCTTTATCTTTTCCAAGTTTTAACCCTGTTTATGGACAATTTAGATAACTTGTATACACGTTAACAGGGATTAGAAAACAAATATCATGTATGCAGATCCCATATAGTAGAAGTGAAACCTTAAAATCAAGCTGCAAAAGAATGAGACGAATGCAGAGTATCGAGGAGTAAGATAATTATAGGGTTTACTTATAATAATATTGTTATCATATATACCAGTGTGATAGCAGTGATATGATCTTAGGGTAGGGGTAGCATATAAAAACTACCATTTTCCAAATTTTAGCAATAAAAATGGAATGTCGAATGCTATAGCCATATATAAACCCTATATAATATATAATAATATAATTTATAATTGGCAAATTATCCTTTGTGAAAGTTCTTTCATTGATTTTTGTTTTTATAACATTACAAAGGCTACATATACTTAACAAAAATAATATGCGTAATATATAGAATTTCCTTTTACAGAAAGTCATATGAACAATGATTATTAAAAGTAGTTTCATAGAAGACAAGGGTTAAGTCTGAAGGTGAATCTCGAAAAAGGGTTATTAAAGTGGTGGGTGATGGGTTGGAAAAGTGATGAGGGAAAAGTTAGAAAAATGGTGAGGGAAGAAGAAGAAGAAGAAGTCCATAAAACACGTGAAAAAAAGAAACTAAAAGCGTTAGAAACGATCGAGTGTCAGCCAGACGTCTTGTCTAAGTATCACGTGTTATCCACGTACAGACATACAACATGTTAGTTAATTACATCAATATTTCGACCCTCTCTCTTCGTAGAATAAAAGAAAATAGAAAGAGAAAGAGAGAGAGAGAGAGAGAGAGAGAGAAATCGACGGTGATCATGGACGTAATACGACCTGCATACACGCATTACAAGCACAACCACATTAGATCGTAAAATGACGAGGGTAGACGATGGTTGCATTGTGAACTGACATAAACCTCAATAAAGATAAACTTAGCACAGCCCACGTCTATATTTAAACGCTTTTCTCTCTCTCTCTCTTTCTCTCTCTCTCTCTCTTTCTCTCTCTCTCTTTCTCTCTCTCTCTCTCTCTCTCTCTCTCTTTCTCTTTCTTTCTCTCTTATAAGCTTGTTGAACTCCTTTTACCAATCTCATCGACACCAGACTCAGCTTTATGAATTTTTTTACTCTTTTTCATTTTCACTTTGCTCACGATATAATAATATTATAAAAGAAGCTTCTCGTAAAATCGATATCGTACTTATGGAATTCATTTATTACGTTCAAGATAGATACCACTTAAAGTGCATAGAACGGAGAAAATTGTCGCGTGCCAGAATTCATTGATATTAAACAATGAAACGCGTTTTATGGTTTAATGTCACTAATAAAGTATCGAGTTCATTCATTGTGGAACACGCTTCTCTATCGTTTCAATCATTTTTTTCAAGTGAAAATTTCTTTAGAATCGGGGTGATTTGATAACGATGAAAAACGCTGTAACGAAGACTGCGACGAAACACTTCGAAAGGGAGATAAAAATATAGGATTTAGACTGAGAGAGAAGAAGATAGAAGACAGGTTAAAGAGCGGGAAGACGCAAGTAGCCCTTCTATAACACAGTAGCTATGTTCCTAGAAAATGCCGTGTTGTGTGAAACCGTGTTATAGGAGGGCTACTTGTATATCGTATATTTTTAATAATAAGAAAGCTTGTCTCTCCCTAGTCATCGGAAGCAATGCGACTTTTGAACAAAAATTTGAATATCTTATTACTAGTGCAAAACAAAAATGAAAAGAAAGTGAAAGTTCGTGCCGATTGTAGATAGATGGCATAAAGAATTCTTTTGCTAAAAAACCTGAGAAGTATTGAAAGGACAAAATTTTGAAGTTATCCTTAAAGATGGTGAAAGGTTGTGAAACGGAGAATGGCACTTATATATAATTTAATAAATATATACCCCAAAATAAAACTTATAAATGCGTTGCATTTCAATCTTCTGTCAAAATCGGCACGAACTTTCCGGACAACCCAATACATTGAAAAGCTTCGAAAGATAATCCAAGGATATCCTCAATGTCATTGTCATTATTTCTAAAGGGAAAGTCGAATCATTTGGAAGGAGCTTTTATTAGCCTTGGCTTGTAAAAAGACTCCTTCGTATATAAATGTGAATAATCCGCACTCGATCAGGGGATTGGAGGGAAAATACGAAGCGAGTGATGCGTACTCGCATTCGAGAGGTCGAATGTTTGAACGAGAGGTTGAGATAAAACCAGAATCGCGTGCGCTCGGCTAAAATACGTTCGCGTGCACGCGTGCATGGGTTAGTGTATACACACGCACGCTTTGGCGTCGAAATATTCTTGCTGCTAACGACGAGTTCAAGAGGGAAAAGAAGCCTTTGTGCAAATATCACGGCTTTGGCATCTTCTTTTTCTCTCCCACTTGTGCTATTCTTTCTTTCCCCTCCATCTCCTCACCCGTCTACTACCACCCCATAAACCTCTTTACTTTGCACTCTAAAACCCCTCCTCTCTCTCTCTCTCTCTCTCTCTCTCTCTCTCTCTCTCTCTCTCTATGTTAAACTTCATCGAATCGCCTTTTCTTATGTTCCTCTGCGATTTATTTTACGACGGCTCGTGAAGCGACGCGTAAACAAGAGTTAAGACTTGTAAGCAAATTAGATACGACGAAGAGAAAATCCTACTAGAAAGAGAAAGAGAAAGAGAGTGTTCTTACCGAGAACTTCATTTGAGAAAGTAAGATAAAATGAGAAGAGAAATAATAGGCGCCACAATTGCCCCGTAAATTGGCTCTTTCGAATCGTGTTGAAAAGGATAACCTAGAAGAATATGAATAGTGTCTTCGTGTCGCGAAGAAATGTAATCGAGATGGGGGGAGAGAGAGCTGGAAGTATGTAAAGAGTTTTTAAAATGAATGAAGTTCAACCGCAGAGGGGAAATATTGTTCTACTAGAGACAACGTAGGATGAAGTTCAAGTACGATGAAATGAAGTGTAGTTTTCTGGATAGGTATATGGAATGTTGAAGTTCCAGTATATCAGCTCGTTGGTGTAGTTGCACAAAGATTTCTCGGTTAAAGAGATTAATCGTTGAGGTCGATGAACTATATTAAGACTTCACAGGCTAGCACGAGTCAGTCCCTGACCTTGACCGATCGTTCCAATGTTAGGTTAGAAGAGATAGCAAACGATGGCCGATCTTCTTCTTTAAAAGAGACTTGGAGTCTTCCTATTTTTTTTTTTTTTTACCGAAAGGAAGACGATAAGTGACATCTCGAGTGACAGTTCATTAACACCCGCCTAGAGACGGACATCTTCCAACCTAGAAAGTCGTATTCTCTATCTCAGTATTATCTGTCCTTATTCCTCTTAACTATACCAACCCTTTTCCTTTTTCTTTATAGAAGAGCAGCAGCAGCAGCATCAGCAACAGTCGATGACTCGACTCGAAGAACGGACGTACTCTCAATGGACCTGATGTCCCGGACAGGAGCCAATGAACCTATCCACCGCAACCCCGCAGGCTCATTATCGCCTTCCACGCTACGAACATAGAACCACGACGAGGTCTCTCTCATCGGCATTCTCGCTCATGAAACCGATCGAACGTACGATCGTCTCGCGGCTAACTACATAAGAACGTTACTTAGGATCTGCTCTCGACGGGGGAGTTCTCAACTAGAAGGGTGAGATAACAATGCGGATTCATTTCTTAGGGTTATAACACTTGGTATGCTATTTTTAGACATCAGGAGGGAAATGTATATATATATATATATATATATATATATATATATATATATATATACTTAACTATGTGAAATATGATATCCAAATAAATCTGTGTACTTTTATTATAAACGGTCCCCATTATCGATAGCAAACACTTGTTACGTATACGATGAAGAAGTATAATCTACTTACCATTACGAGATTCTAAATGACATCTGTGAAAGTTGATTTTTATTCTAACGATTATTATAATAGTCACATATTTGAAACGAAACGAGGGATTAAAATGATGGACTACAGCGCGATGATGTTCATCCGGTCATTGAAAATCGCGTTAGCGCGAAAGTAACATGCTAGCCGGTAAATCATTCTCTCCTCTCTACGGTCAAGCATGAGCGGTGACAAGTCCTATCAGGACGAGTCTATTAAATCTACTAGAGGAGGGAATACCTGCCGCGACCATTACTATTCCGGCAGGTCGTAAGTTATCTTCGTTGACAGTACGCTTGCATAGAAACGTCTTAGGATAGGAGTACTATAAGAAGATTCTTACTTCCTTCGTTATTCTTTCGCTAACATTAAATTTCCTTCTTATGTTCATCCTTTTTTTTTGTTCATCTTTCTTTTCATACTTATATCATCTACTATGTTTTTATTATAGCAACTGTTCCGTATTACACTTCTTTGATACAACAGACAAATTTTTATTATATTTTTCCTTTTTTTTGTATTCGTATAACAGCTAGCTAAAAGAAATAATCGTAATAATCGTATAAAGCTAAGAGAAACGTAGTTAGAATTAGAAAAGAAAGATAGGAGAAGATTTACCATAAGAGAATAAAAGAAAATCTCGTGTAAAGTAGCAAGAGCGTGGGTAGAGAAAAAACGAGAATAAACCCATGAGTACTAATTAACATTCGAGGTATAGCGTTCAATGCTGCTAAACTAATGGTGGTGGTTCTCTTTTTCTCCCTACCTCATTTCTCTTTCTTCTTTTTCTTCTTCTTCTTCTTCTTCTTTTTCTTAGTCCTTCTTATAATCCCTTTTGCACTTTATCAAACTCGAATGTGACCTCTTCGCGAAGATGACCAAAGGTTTCAATGCAGTCAGACTTTACATTCGAGTCATTATATTTATTTTATGTAAAATGAAACATGATCATGAAATGCTTCATAATATCATCAGTTAATATATCCTTATTATATATAATGCAAATTTATTATTATGGGTCTTCAATGAATCCTAACTCTTCTCTCTGTTATTATCTTCGAATTATCAATAATGTCTTTTTAATTTTTATATATGATAGTTCTTTCGACTTTATATTTTAAATATTAATTACTTTAATATTTAAATAATTATTTATTAATATATTAATTATATAATATTATTATATTAATAATTAATTAATATTATGTTAAATAATATTATATTAAATTTAATATTAATATTAAATATTATATTAAATAATAATACTATATAATTTAATACATTTTATATTAAAAAATATTATATATATTATGAATAGCATATATTATATATTAAAAATTATATTATATAATATTATGTAATTTAATTTTTTTAATATATATATCGTATATTGAGTGTACAGTAAAATAATATAAAAAATAAAAAAAATTTCACAAAAATTTAATATTATTCTGAAAATCTGTACAAACTTTTTGGACAACCTTATATTATAAATATCTAAATTAATCATTTTAATTGATTAGACAGAAATAATAAAAATATACATGAATTTTTGTGTTAATTATAATGTTAACAACTTGTTTCTCATTGCATGCAGTACGATGCAACTCGAGACACGAAGTCGCATGGACTCCTCTCAGTTAGTAAAGATGCTTACGATCGAATGTAAGTACTTTATTTAAACGTCGAAGGTCAGGATGCTCTAGTACGGCAACGCGTTGAACCCTACGACCTTCGCGAGTCTCTTCGAGAAGATATTCGAATAGGTACTTACCAACGACGCGTTGGTTCAACCGATATAAGAGTCTCCTTGGAAAATTTGCATCGCATTCTCGTGAAGCTTTCGCAGGTGCCGATTGTACTACTCGGCATAGTAAGTAGATCTTCTTGTGGATCTCGTTTCTGCACCTGGTCCAGGTAACAGCAGCAGCAACAGCAGCAGCAGTAAACGTGCAATCGTCTCGACTAATGCAAAGAAAAGAGAATGAGAGAAAGAACGAAGACGATACAAATGGAAAAAAGGAGAAAACAAAAATAGAAGAACTCTCTGTCACTTTCTTTCTCTTATTCTTACGATCCCCTTTTACTCTCCATCTCTCTCTCTCTCTCTCTTTCTTTCTCTCAAGCCCTTTACCAATCTACCCGTACTTCAGTTGTAAAACTTTTGTTGGTTAATCGTATTCGGATGTATGTTAAATCAAGTTGACTGCTTTACGCAATGAACGTGTGTGCTAAAGGAGTACATCTTAATTAGGAAAAATTCTTCGAAACATTTTTATTTCCAGCAATATATATGTATATACTAGACTCAAAGGAAAACGTCAATTACAAATCTCGTAAAAGGCATTTGTTGCGATAACAAATAATCTTAGAAAATATTTCAAACGAAACGTCTAAATGAATGTCTAATGAATTTCTTTTCTAACAAAAAAAAAACAAAGTTTATCCTTCAATACGAAATTAAACCACCACAGTTCATTTATTTCGTAAATCGTAAAAAAAAAGAAATAGGAATTTAATTAGCATCTCGTAGCCAATAGTAACTAACTCAAAATCGAATCTTAATGAATACGATCGATAATGCAATATCGAACGCGTCCATCCTTGCAATCCAATTTTACAAAGTAAGTATTACAATCTCGACTAGGATAAATTGTACCTGTCATTAAACCCAGGGGTACAAGCAAAGGCACGTGTGTCAGAACGAAATGTAATTAGATTGTAATGGAGAGTTGGGTTTGCTATCGATCGGTGCTTAACTCTGAATAAATATCGAAAAGTACGTATTATATATTACATATTGCAAAAATCTATTTGTATTAGATAGAAGACATTAAACAAGTGATACAATTTATTCATGATTTATCCTGTTTTCATAGAAAGTTTCATTCAACTTAACGAAATAAAACTTGTCTTATTTTTCATCGATTCATAACATGGTATAATTAAAAGATAGACGTTTGACGCATGGCAATTAAAAGTTTCCCCTTTTATAATATATAAGCCTATCGCGAGAGAGAAGTAAAAATATCGTTATATATATTATAGAAAGATGTGTGTATACTCGGTATATATAACATGGATCACTAATTAATTACATTTTTTATAAAGTATATTTAAAATCTTAAAGCTTAAGCCATATGCTCTAAGAGACTATATACACGCTCAATTAAAATATATTTTATTTTCCCCATGTATCTGAGCTATTAGTTCTCTCTCTTTCTCTCTCTCTCTCTCTCTCTCTCTCTCTCTCTTATGATTATCAAGGATCTTGATTAACCTTGCTTATAGCCGTTAATTCTCTAAAGACGTATACCAGTAAAATAACCAAATGTATTTTACCTACCTGAGAACTGATGAGTAAAATAGTACCTACAACGAAAATGTAATACTATTGCATGATTGCAATATAAAAAAAACAAAAGAAAAAGAAGAAGAAGTGGTGAAAGAAGAAAAATACAAATAAAAACTTATATATACCTAGTGACTATACTCGCAACATGAAATACCTCGAAGCTAAATGAATTTGCGAGAAAGGAAGAATCGGCTTAACGAGGATCTATCTATCTATTTATCGATCGATCCCCATGCTCGGAGGTACTTCTTCGTGCAACTTTGATTCAACCTCACGGTTCCTCTACCACCACCACCACAACCACCACCTTATTTTACGTTCAACGGACAAGTTAATCGTAATCCGTAATTAAGGAACGAAGTTCTTAACATTGGACAAGAAGAATACACGAGATCAATGTCCCTCTCTCTCTCTTTTTTTCAATCACCAGAATCAAATTCATTCAAGTATTTTACAAAAATACGCATCTTAAGCAAAGTGATAGATCGTCGTTTCTCTTCCCCCACCCCCGCTCACATCTAGTCCCTATCTATTTTTTCCTTTATCAATCCGAGAGAACTTCATTAACGTTACAATGTTATGTGTCAGTAGTATTCTTCAAAGTGTTAGGTGACTCGTGAAACTACTACTACTACTACTACTACTACTACTACTATTACTACTACAGTAGAGCGTCCTGACCTTCCGCATAAGAATAAAGTTGTATTATTCGACTAGAAAGATATTCTAACAAGTAGTAAGTATACAATGAGTTGTGCAAATATTGATTGAGTATCTGGTTAGTCTCACGAGTATTTTTTTTTTTGCATTCTTACTATTTATAAATAAGAATACACATCGTTTATTACTAGTATTAAACATGTTTCGAGTTGACTTGTATTAAATTTGAATAAAATTGAATATAATTGTATTGTAAAATTCGTGATGAATAATATGAAAATCTTTGACATTGGAGAATAATGGTAATTTTGAATAAAAGGTCATTTTAATTTCAAATGAATTTAGATGATTAATTGATTCTAATTAGTCTTACGTTTAAATAAAAATAAGTATCTCATTAGATAAATAGCAAATGTCTAATAATATCATAGTAAAAGAAGGATTAAAAAGAAATAGAAAAGAAAAAAATTACATATGGATATATAATCACGAATGAATATTATCTCGTAGGAGTATAAAATCAAAGTTACAATTAGTAGGTAATAGAATATCGTTGACTTTGCCCGTTGGGCACAAACGTTCGACGAAATTACCCTTGAGACTTTGTTCCAACAACTCTTTGCATCGTTAACAAACTCGCAAATGGAGAACGCGTGCATACATATAAATGTGCTTTGAAAAAAATCAAGTGGATGCCGTTTAGTCAGAGGAGAGATCGGAGCAATCGTTATTTAACGATCGACCCCATCGTTTGCATAGTTCGTCGTAAAGAAGCAAAGAAAAGAAAAAAATATATAAAAGAAAAAGAAGTCTTTACGAAATACGATCCTGTCTACAGGATCTGCATAGGAATCGTACTCTCGAAGCAGAAGAAGAAGAAGAACGAAAATATCGTGTCGAGTAGTCGTCGTGTTTCTTCCTTAGAGGATACGTTAGACGTAATCGTGCGTCTCTACGACACAACGACGGGAACCTCGTCGATGATTATAATGGAATGCATGTAGGAATCAATAATTCATAACGCTCATAGGTAGCCACAAGAAGCCTTGGGGCCTTCTGCGAATTCTTCGAGTGGAATCACCCACGGCGATGAAAAATCCTTCTTTTTGCCTTCTGACTACTTTTCTTCTATCTATCTTTTTCCTTTTTTATTTTTTTTTCTTTCTTCCTCCTTCTATCTTTCTCTAACAGAACTGCGATACGTCACAATCGTCATTACGAATGTTATAAAACACATCAGTCAATAATATCAAGTTTCTTAATCTAGCAGACGACATATATCTTACGATATTATTTATTCATTGTCAAATTAACGAGTATCTTTTTAAAATTATTCCATGAAAATAAATTATTATTTTATAGAAAATGTATTTCTTAAAGAAATGAGTTACGAAGACCTCGAATGTAGGGGTCGCATTCAGGAACGAAACACTGGCGGAATTTGGTATTTGCAGCAATGAACTTTAGAGTTCCTAATATCAATAATAGTAATAATAATAATAATAATAATAATAATAATAATAATAATAATAATAATAATAATAATAATAATAATCAATAATAATCAACCATCGGGTATTATTAGCGATAAATAAATATTTTCTTTTATTTTTTAAGGACAGATAAAACGAGATGAGTTGTGAGATACGATAAATATTAAAAATAATATCGATTGTATTTTATTTTTAATTTTGATAGTTAGAATTTACGGAACTTCTGTTCCGCGTTGCATTGCCAATATGTAAGTATATTACACATTAATCCAAATTCACGTGAAATATATTCTGATATAAACGTGTTTACTGTGTGAAATGATGTCTTCCAAGGCAGAACTTTTATTCTTAGAACGCCTTCAACATAAGGTAAAATGTCTTTCTGTTATTTTACACATAACCTACGTGTATACTTTTCATTGTTGACCCCAGGTTACTCACGATCCAAACGTGTATCACTTGTAATATGAATCACTTTCTAAACGTTCGATCATACACTTTTATTTTATTTTACTATGTGAATAAACTATTATAAGTGATGTATACGTATAAGATCAAATAAAGAAATAACTTGTCAAAGTTTCGAGGTTAAAAGTCAATTATTTTTAGGCTCTCGAGTGTCTCGATACGTTTCCTAGTAAAGTCGTTGAATTAAATGAAATCATTGAAGAATTTATGCCTGAATCGGCAAGGAATAATAGTAATAATGCTAACATAACTCATCCTAAAGCAAGATCGGCATCAACATTGTCAAGTACCCAAAATTGTAAGTTAAATTCTGATTTAGATGCTAATATTCATATTTTTAGAAATAGTTTTAATTGTTATCTATTAATTACAGTTACTACTTATTATTCCTTATTCATGTGCGATAGAAATCGCACGAAACATGGAATTTATAAAAGACGATATCGCAGAATTTACGGTGGTAATAATACGAACGTACGTCGATATCGTGGAGCCTTTGGTCAATTATTGGTATTTGTCATTAGTCGATTAGCTTCCTGTGCCAAACAAATCTTATTCACACCGTCTTGTTTCATAATTGACAATGTCATACCTATGTTCTTTACAAAGTAAGATATATATCGAATATTAACACATTCGCTACCATATATAGTCTAATATTTTACGTATGTGTGATATTGTTTAGTTTAATTAATATATTTTATATGTACATATATAAATTAATATTTTGTATAAAAAGAAATATAAAAAAGGCATGGTTTGTGGTAGCGAACGTGTTAACGATTAAATCTGATTTTGAATGATTACTATTTACAAAGATCAGGGTTTAAAAGCGTACAATGTGGACCATCTTCCAATTGGAACTCATCCGTATTAGGGTATACGACTAACAACGAAAACTATAACACGATCGTTGGTAATTTGATCAGCATCATGCGACCATCTGCTGTACAATTAATCACAGATATCACGATAGTAAGAAAAGAAAAGAAAAAAATCATTGAATCAAATTTAATCCAATACGTTCTACAAAATTAACTTACGAGAGGATTGATCTTATTGTAGATTAAACGTTGGCTGCAGGCCCTTGGCCTAATCAAAACTTCACTGGAGTCGATTGAATTGACTAATGCAACTCGTACCACCGAAACAATCGATTGTTGGTCTTACGAATTATACTTTCATCTGAAAAATCTTCAAGTTAAAATGCTACAAGAAAAAGTATGACAACTTATATTATTATGTGCTATTAATAATTAATCTTAAATATTAAAAAATGAATTATATTCAAGGCCAATGAAAAAGAATCAAAAGATTGCAATGATATGACACATTTAAATTTGTGGCATCGTATGGTCCAACTTCGTAATAATTATATTATCCTTTACGAGACATTGAATAACAATGAAAAAATCTTGAATCTCTCATCGATGGAAGTTACTTGATTAACGGTTCTATCGTTAATGTATTTGTGTGTGTATATAAAATGAATATAAATTCTAATCAAACTCTCTATATTGAATTACTTTAATGTAATATTTAATGTTTAATAATATCATTGTGAAGTTTCTTGATTAAACTGTCGAATAGAAGATTACTATGAAATGGAAAAGATTGAAATAAAGTATGCAAATAGAAGGTCCGTGGCCATGCCTCTCGCCCTTTCGCTTCGACACGAACAATCTGACATGACTCGCCATTGTCGTTAACATTTAAACGTCGTGCCTAGGAAGGGAACGTACGCTTCGCGTTGTGAATTTTTATTTAGATGATATTGCACCACCCGAACGACCTGCAGTCACCACCACTCTCTTTCTCTCTTTCTTTCTTTCTTTTACTTTGTTTCTCTGTCGTAGCGCGAGTTATGACGCAACTTGCTTAACTCAGAGAAAACATCGAGCAATTTGAAGAGTGAGCTATCATCGTTGCATTTCAATCGGCTCACGTTCCTTTAAATAACGCATCCAAAGTACAAGAACAAACGTAATTATCCATATAACTAATTCTCTTACAATAATATATGAAAGATCACAGTTAAATATCCTTCGACTACTTTTCTACCATCATATTTTCATTACTTCATTTTTTAATCACCGCACAATCGTAGCACACACATTAACGAACGGATTTATCATGTTCGTAATATTACCTGTCGTTTAGGATAAAGACATCATTTAGCTTCTGTCATGTTACAATGCGTAATATACTCGATGGACTATGATAAATGATTACGTTACCAGTTACCAAGCTAATGAAAGAGAACAAGTACCGCCTTCTTTAGTCTCTCCAATAACAATAAACATCTTAAATCGTTATTATTATTATTATATTATAACCATCTTACCAAATTTGTCATTTAATCAAAATCTATATACACTTTTTTTAAAAGTACAAAATATTATCATTCGTAAGAATAAAATCATTTTAATAGACGTATATATATATCGCAACAATTTTGATCTGTCATCGAAGTCTGACCACCGAAAGAATGATAAAGGTCATTCTGAGTCGAACCAGTTGACCTTTTCTAATGTCATTGATCTCTCCTTTTCTTCTTTACCAGTTCCATTCGTAAGTACGATCGACCCGACATGAGCATAGTAGCATTCTTAATCATCTCCTTACGATGCGTTTATTTCAGTTTCACTAAGTTACACGAAAGAAATCGTCTCGTTGATGATTCATTCAATTTGAACGAGAGTGAAAGAGATGGAAAGATTCGTTGTATATGAAGAATAAGGTCGATATACCATTTAATATCTTGATCATTCTTTTCTTATATTTTTTTTTTTTTATTTAAATAACGAAAGAGAATAAAAATAATAAACGTAATGTCAGCATAATCAATTTGCTGGTAACGAGGAAACATTATTTCGTCGATACAAGAGTTCACAATTGTGTGTTTCCTATTCGCAAATTCTCTTTATCTCTCATACATTATTTTTCTGTCTTTATCTATATTTCGTTAAGTTTATTCAACCGTTAGTTAATATTTCGAGTAGGGTATAACGAGAAAGGCTAATGTAATATTTCTTTGGAATCTTCCGTTCCCACAATAAATATGCCGTCAAATATCCTTCTCTTAACTCTAAGGAGCGCCGATACCAACTTGAGAATAACTACGTCGGTGTAAACGATCATACGCTTACGGAATAACGCCATGAGAAAGTCGACCTTACCTTTACGCGTTCGCGCATCAAGAAAAAGCCTAAGACGGACCACACAGGATGAAGAAAAAGAAAAAGAAACAAAAATCATACTCGAGCTTTATCCTAAGCTTCTTGTATCTACGCTCGGTAGCACATTTAACCCTTTTCCTCCTTCCCTCAGTCTCCCCTTTTTCATCTTACTTCTTCTTTTCCTTTATGTTATTTTGTTGTTTTTAATGTTCTCATCTCGTTATCAGTATATACCAGCAAGCATAATTAAACGACTAACCTAAGTTCCACAGACCTTAGATCGGTATGATCAAAATGATCGAAATAGTTGATTAGGTATTTGCGGTGTTAACAAATTGTTACATGCCGTATCAAGTCGATTTTACGATTGCACTTTTATGACACTTAAACGAACAGGAATTTTAGCTAACAAATAGTGGTAATACTATCACAAATATCACGAAGATTATAGTCACTCGCATCGTTATTCAAAAAAATCATAAATATATTATATAATTAATATATATTAAATAATAAATATATAAAATAAATATATTAAATAAAAAATTTAAATGAATATATTAAATAAATTTATTGAAGACGTTAGAAGATCTTCTCAAATGCTTCAACTCTAGTGCGATTAGTTTATTTTTTTATTTTTTACTAGAAATAAATAAATTAATAAAAGTGTATAGTAGCAGCAATCTATAAGTGTAAAATATATACATGTACCATCTTTTTAGACATTGCAGATTTTTTGTCATATTTAACCGAGTCTTTTAGAAAATTTAATGGGATGAGAATAATTATCATAACCACACAAATATTATTACTCATTTAAATGAATTTTAAGAGACTGAACATGCACGTGCGATACCATGATACATATGTACTAAAATGCATGACTTTTTGTCAAAGTTTAAAATAACATCAGTTCCGTCATACTTTGACTACTCTCTTCTTATCTTATTTAACAAACTAATACGTTTAAATTGAATCGTTA
Source organism: Polistes dominula (assembly GCF_001465965.1). The sequence goes on along the minus strand of NW_015148980.1, from coordinate 201,303 downwards.
GGGTCTCTCATTCTCGAAACATTCGGTTGAAAGTTTTTGGCACGCTTCTATTTCGAGAAGAAGGACGCACGTGTTGAGTAAGAAACGATTTATACGTCTCACGATGTCAGAGGATAAATCGGTGACATTAGTTTCAATTTCGAATCCTTTACTCGTATTCATTTTGATGGACGTAAGAAGACACAAATCGTTCGATCGTCGATCTCTGATATATCTGTTGAATTATTTTGTATTCGACACTGAGCTTCGTGTGTGATCTAAGTAAAATGATCGAAACTTATTTACAAACTACGGGAACGTTCGAAATTACAATCGTACGATTTCCGATCGATAAAACTATAGAAGAATAAAGAATCGCACCTTTTCCCTTAGCTGGCATCTCGTATATTTAAAAGGCTGTTTATTGTTCGAAAGGGAAGAAGATTTACATCCACGGACCAGCACGATACTACATGCACGTTACTCATTTGCAATTTTAAATCGGACGCGCGTGATGCATGCGACGACGATGGTGAACCTGTACGAGTAGAACGACAACTACGAAGACGACGACAACGAAAACGGTAGGCAATTTGAACTGAAATAAAGCGTAAGGTGAATCCCTAATAAACCATCATAATTAAATTTAATTTGTGATTTAACTCGCAAATTTATCATTTAATCGAACTCGTATAATAATAACAACAATAATGATGATAATATAGATCGTAAATATTCAACGTTTCGCAATCATGCGTATGTATGTATGTATGTATGTACGTGTGGGTGGTGTCTATGTTTTCTCGGTCTCTCTATCGTATCAGATACTTCTTCCTTCTTGAACACTGTTTGCTGTCTTATTCGAATGCAAAAACTTGTGGCATTCATTCGAACACCATTCGAACACTTTCCAATAAAACGACCGTGCGATTACGTATTCTATTGAAAGCCAGTCGATGTTAGAAATATTTTTAGCCTACCTGTGTTGTACGTTTTACAAATCTTTATTTTTACTGTTTTTTCTTTTTTCTTTTTTTTCTCTTTTAGAAATAGGAAGACTTCTCCTGAAGGAAGGAACAAGGTAGGTGTCCGTTAACAGGCTAGGTAAAAGCGTTAAACGAGTGCCGACCCCAACTAACCTGCGATCTTGGTTGATAGTTGATCGCGAGTTAAGCTTCACTCCATATATAACAGCCTCGAACGAAATCTCTTGTGTGGCTCCATCGTGCGAACGAACGGTAGTCACGACTCTGATTACGAAGCATGTAAAACACACCAAAGACCTTTACCGTGTAAGATAAACGGAGAAAGGTTTAGAAGGATGCAAAGATGGAGAGAAAGGGAAGGGTGCAAACGTCGGAGAGAGAATGAAAGATCTTTGTTCGATAAATAGGAAACCCGAGAGAAAGAAAGATACGAGGGTAAATCATAATTAGATCCACCATCAATCTCTCTATTGGTAAATCATCTATTTTCAACCTTAACAAACATCGTATGATTTATAGAAAAATAAAAGAAAATTTTATCGGTTAACAACTTTTTTGCAATTGGATCTTTTTTTGTAGGATCTATCTTACCTATATAAAAAAAAATAATAATAATCATATGATATATTATATTCTTATCAAACAAAACGTTTTTTACAAATGTAAACAAGAGAGTGGGGATCTAACATTACGATAGGTATATTCGTTGTATTTTTCATTAGAACGGACAAAAAAATTTCGCGATAACCCCGTAAGGAAAGTTACCCCTGTTTCTTAGTACCTTTATACGTAAAATCACAGATATACGATCGAAGATTATACTCGTACGAATGTAATAAAGACGGTAACGATGATCGAACGTACGTAGAGAACCGAACCGTTAGAGATAACCATGAGTTTGCTCGTGGCACTTCTTCTCGATCTTTCGCACCCCGGCGATTCAAACGACGACGTATTCCTGACATTAGAACACATCGAACGATCTCTGATTGCGGAAAGGATCGAAAAATAAAAATGCGATCGTATAATTCGCTCGTTCTTCGTATATGACTTATCATTTCTTTCTCTCTCTCTCTCTCTCTCTCTCTCTTACTTTTTCTTTGGTATTCCATCGGTTACAAAGATCGATCTACGAAGATCGATAATCTTCCCTTCGTTCCAAAGGGAACGAACTCTATGAAGAGTTCTTCTATCCTACCTTCTCTTTCTATCGCTATAACCTATTTGAGATTTACGAGCCGAGGTGAAAACGTCGGTAGGAGAAAACTTCCATGGCTCGTTCCACGAACGACGCTGAACGGCTTGTCGAAGGACGAAATGAAGACGAGTCGAAGATAAATCTCGGCACGATTTCACGCCCACGGCACGCCCGACCGATGAACGTTTCTCTCCTCTTCTTTCTTCCTCCTCCTCTTCCTCCTCCTCTTCATCCACTCACTATGTACTTCCTTTTTGCGATATCACGATGCTCCTTGTTGCAAGCTAGTCTTTTCTCAACCCCATTTGCCGTCTCCTCCTTCTTCTTCTTCTTCTTTTCTCTTTTTCTATCTCACTCTCTCTTTCTAACTATCTCTATCTCATTCTTCTATTTTCTTTCTTCTTTCTTTAGCACGCGCTTAAGACGTTCGGCCCCAGCGGGGCCTAGATTTATTAAACGCCACTTATCGTGCGGATTAAACCACTGTAAGTCATTTATATCTTGTATTCTTATCATATTTTTACCGTCTTCGTAGGACGAGACATGTGTTCACCGTATATATCTTCTCTCGCGTTCTAGAAATGGAGATACGAATATATTCAAGTAGATCGGTAAGTTAGTTTGGAATACCGAAGACGAGGAAAAGAAAGAGAGAAAGATAGTACCATTGAGAAACACTAAGAAGCCAGTCGAGTTAAAAGTTACTTATACATATATATATAGTTATTCCGTAAGTGGAAAAGTGCAAGCGGAGCCTTACGCGGTCAGACGCTTTAGGCTCGCACATGGGGAGAAAGAAAAAAGTAGGCAGACACGATCTGGCCGATAGCTTTAGCTGTTCGCGTTCGTCGATAGACACTACGAATAAGTGTATGTGTGTGTATGTATAAATATATAAAAGAAACTATGTTAGAGCATTATCGGCACGAGAATGGCACGTTGTCTGCGGTGCATGCATCGGATAGTTCGATGTAAGAACGACACACGGTAGAAAGGAAAATGATTTGATGACAATCACCAAGGCTCTTTAGTCCCGTTGTGGAGCGAAACGCAATCGTGGGTGTGTCTTTCAGTGATCTGCATCTATACTTGGGGAACAATGTGACATTATGGTAAGAGAACCGAGGCCATTGTCGTTGAGAGGAGAATACGCGTTCAGCATGTGAACGCGTAAGAGTGTATGTGTTTGTTCGTGTATGTGCGTGTCTGCCTGCCTGCTTGACTCCTTTCCGATCCTTCCGACTTCTCGATCTATCCTTTCCAGGCTATACGAGAAGAACAAAACTAACAACAACAACAACAACAACAACAACGAATTCGCAAACGAAGAACTTTACTTACATAGAGGTACTGTTATACTTATTTCCTATGACTTTCCCCTTTAAGCTCGTCCCCGTCGGTCCGCCTTTACACGGACATAGACTACTGTCGGGCAAACCCTGACACGGTAAAAGGAGCAACGATGTCGGAACGTTGTTATTTGTTTGTTCTAAGACAATATGAACTCAACTACGGTGCAAGCACGAGAAACAGGAATAAAGTCTCCTTTGTCTTGCACCCGGTATCTTGGTCTTTTTATCGAAATCTTCGTCGTCGAGTCGTGGGGTACGAGTTATAAACGTTGCATAATAACCTCTTGCGGCAAATTCATGACCGTTCGATATAACAGAAATACCAGGGTTCTGTGTTATTTACACATATAGGAGAAATACTTTAACTTTATCCATTTTTCTATTATATTTCTTCTTACATGTTAGTTTGAACTCTCGTGAGTAAAACTAATTTGGATCGTTTGTAAATAATTATAATACTTAATAAGTACTCTTACACAATTGAACATTGTTAGCCGGAAGTCAAATACCTAAAGAAAATTAGGTCTGTCTCGTTCTAAATGCTTTCTAAGCTTAAAGTGCACGGTTACAGAATCTCCCTTTTTAGAGATTGCATTTGTTTTTGTTTTTTTTTGTTCTTTTTGTCCTCTTATTTTACGGATGAAATAATTTATAATCCAAGCACAAGCTGCAATGAGAGTCTCGAGTTTCAGTTCGCCTTCTAATCGTGCTCACGTGTCTTCATCCGGGCAAGCGTTGGTCCCAATGCACGTTTATGAACCAGGTGTCCGCGTATTATTTACCATCTAGAACATATTCGAACTACTGCGAAGGAAAGTTCAATGGTTAAAGTTAGAAACTATGATTTCTTGATAGTCGAGTCACGAAATTTGATCGACTTCCGTAAACATTAGGCGTTACGTTAGTGTGAGTTAACACGGTCGGCATGGGAAATTGAACAAAGGAACTAACATGTAAAGAAAAAGAAAGAGAAAGAGAAAGAGAAGAGTCAGAGAACTTGAAGGAACAGGAATAATACTCTTCTTCCATTATTTCACTCGGTCGGTTCTGTTTAATCATGCTCCGGCTCTATTTATGGCTCCTTTCAAGATCACACAACCATGGTCTTGCTCGTTTTCTACCCGTAACAAAGTCCATCTAGAAAATGACTGCAACACAACGCATCGGCCGAGAACGTATAGCTTTTAACTGCTATGTAAATAATCAACATGCAGTTCTCTATACTGATAATCAAGCAAACAAAAACAAGCTTGAACAGTGTAGGTATTAAAAGCTACTACCGTTCTGAGAGACCACCTCGTAATGTCAGTTTCATAGTTTCGTGGAATCGTAGGAAGTTGTTTTTTTGCGAATAACATATACATTACATGATTATTAACGGTTTGTAAATATACGATGGTACGTTAATTTGAGGAAGACGATTTTAAAACATAACTGAAAGATAAATGTTCACTTTACCGTTGATAACAAATACGTTTCTGTTAAGTTATTAATTTTTTAGTAACACTTTAGGTACGTCATTTTGATATCACTTTCACGCGATAGAACTAAATTGATGTATTTACTTCGTTCGTCGATACGTTAATAAGGAAACGATTTCGATAATACGTACGCGTCTTAATCTGACAGTACTGTAAGGTACTCTTGACAAGGATATAATTTCAAGCCTATAATAATCGCGGTAGTTAGTAACGACCAAGTCGAAAGTTTATTCCGTACAATTATTATTACGGCGTATCTCAGAGACCATTAGAGTGCCTGATGAAGGCAGCCGTGCGGTAAGCCGCAGGATAAACGCACCCGTACTCATTGACAAACTGCATAAGAACTCGTAACGCGAGTTACAACATGCTCTACGAAGTGAGCCCATCGAAGGGCATGGCTTCTTTCATTCTTCCTCCCTCGAATTCAATTCCTCCCTCCCTTCCATCCCTTTCTTCACCTTTCTTATTTTTCTTTTCGGTAAACCGAAATAACTTTAACTTTCCAATCGATTTTTACATATAACGTGGTCGAAACCAATTGAAATAACTACCTGAAAGGCAAGAAGATTATCATTAACCTGAAATACGCGTATACAAAAAAAGAACTAAGTTAAATTTTTCTTTATGTTACGAAATAATGCTTATTTGTAGATATTGCTAACGGTATTATTATATTATGTATATGTAGATCGTTCGAATATATTTTTTTTGCTTTTGGAAGAAGTGGAAAGTTTAAACGTTTTAACGGTAGTGATGATTTTGTTAGAATTTACGATAGTGAATACTATGGTTGTAAAGTACGTACAAAGCTGTCATCATGGTCAAGAAATAGGCGTTATTTCGACATATATGCGACTATATTTTTTCGTTAAATTCTCTTCAAAAACAGACTATATCCCTTCGAAACGATGACTTTTATATTCCTTTCTTGATTACTACTTCCTTCCTGATTCGTTGAATTTACCGATATATCTGTAAGAATAACTTGACACGTTATTTATGAGTTCAGGAAATTACTAGATAGCTAAGAGGATTCTTTAAACGTATCGAGTTAAGGAAAAGGAAACTAGCTGGCTGTGTTACTTCGTTTTCTACCACGTGAACTACCGATTCCCCGTATCGATAATAAAACGATGCTATAAATCCCTACTCTACCACTTGCCGTCTTGTTTCATGGTTGCAAAATATTTATACAGAAACAACTTCCTAAAGAAATTTTATGCGACAAAATTATTTCGATTGTGTCCAACTTATTCTCTCTCTCTCTCTCGCTCTCTCTCTCTCGCATGCATTGTATGCGTTAAAAAGGAAAGAAATAAAATAAAAGAAGAAAAATAGACAAACATTAGGTTGGTTTCGTTCGATTATCAGTACCAACGGGATATCCCTTAAGATATTCACGAAGAAAATTTATGATTATCGCGAGTTTCTTGTTGTGTGTAGCCATGACGCGCGCAATACACGATTATGCAGAATTCGCAATAAGTTCCGGACAAGTTGTGCTACAACTACGAGGTAGAGTTGGTTTCTTAAAGCTCCCTTATACTGCGGGAACAGGCCACAATGATAATGAAATGTTTAGAATTGTATGCTCGTCGTTTGTGGCGCATCTACAATGAGCCAGATATATAGGACACTGAACAATGCATGAGAAAATCCTGGAATCCGCTTTCGGAAAGAAACGACTTCTTACTTTTCAAATAATGATAATTCGATAATTCGAACGCATTATTATTATCTTTCTACTCGGTGATACTTTTAGAGATCGTTATATCTTAGATAACATTAGATAACATTTTTTTTATATACCGTCCAAATATAATAATGAACTAACGAGGGGAGTGCAAGGTCTTGCCCTCACGGATTTTGTTCAAATTTTGTAGGAAAATAGATTTTGCTTCCCTGTTTACGAATATATATGGTTATAGGGGCCACTACTCAATAATTTTTTAGATATTTGCAATTAAAGATGCTAAATAAAGATGCAGTTTAATCCTGAAATTCATTTCTCATAACCATATATATTCATAAACCGAGAAGCAAAATCTATTATCCTACAAAATTTGAACAAAATCCATGAGGGCAAGACCTTGCATTCCTCTTGTAAGGAAAAGAAAAAAAAATCCCTGAAAATCTAGTCAGATTTTCAAACGACACACGATCGTACTTATTTGAAAGGTGAACCTTGAAATACTTTTCGTACCGGATTTAATTGAAAAAAAGAAAAAACCTCATACCTCCCAACCCCCTGCCCTATACTATATTCGTAAAATAATCGTTTATTTTCGCAATAAAAATGGCATAAGCGTAAATTGCAAGAATTTACGAGCACTTGAAATATTTTTACAGACAATAATTTCGTTCTTATTACTCGATACAACGTTAACGCTTTATTATTCGAATCGCACCGGTTTCAGTCTACTTTTACAATGTTTACATTATAAATGTTGAGAATGCAAATTCTCTTGGACGACAACGACGACGATGAGTATTTCTCGGGTCCGGTGATTATCTGGTAAAGCGGTAGGTAGATATGTCCTAGATCGTAAAAGATGTGTGAAGAGTGGAGGAGAGAAGGAAGGATACTCTGTTCACGCGTAAAGGTTTGATTTTCTCGTTTGGCATGAAATTTATTTATCCATCGTACAACCTCGTACGAAACGAAATCAGCCAATATAAGGTGAGGAAGGAAAAGGTAAGAACGAGTAAATAGATTTAAATTAATAACGAACGTACACACACACACACAACATATCCAAAGTTCACCGTAGTAGAAGATTCATAATATAGGAGATAATCGTTAAACGGACGATCTCGTACTCATATCGAGCGATGAAAATTATGCAAAAGGAAACCCGTAGATTCCATTTCGCGCCTCTTAAAAATATCCTTTAACACGATGTTACCAAGGTAAGAAGAAATTTACCGTCTTGTGTATTAGATTATCGCAATACCAAGCGAACGATGATAGCTACGTAAGCGTAAACGTACTTTCAAAGTATTCTTCAGCCGAAGGAAACTCACGCATTTCTGATTTATGTTCTTCGAAGGAAGTTAACGCGTTCTTATCTAACCACCACCACGACCATCACCTAAGCGAGTTCGTCCCAAGTCGAAAACCAACAGGAAGAACAACAATACCAAGTTGAAACTATATATATACATATATATGTGGCGGTGCGCGCTTAGCAGCGCCGCGGTCGTCCGAGACGGGCACTATATACTATACATACATATGTATCTATGCTTTTACATAGAAAGAAAGAATATATTATATTCTTCCTTCGATTGTTACTATTATATTTACGTGTGAGCGCGTGCACGTTTACGTTCAAAAATTAGTATCACTCGGTGCCATATCGAAGGCCACGTGCTCTGATTGGTTCACCGTCGTATCTCTAATAGAGTTATCCACAAGCTGGAACAACCGGTCTTAAGAAGGGTTATTTTATTCAACCGCGAGAAGTGTACGTTCTGTCCATGTGTAAGAGAATACGATACTGCCAAGATTTACCTTCCGGTATTTACATAAATTTTATATTGAATTTTTTTCAACGCCCAACGAATCGCGAATCGAATAATCGTGCGAATTGCATACACACACACATACATACTCTCTCTCTCCTATCACAGATAACTTCGACGATTCAGTTCTTTCTCTCTCTCTCTCTCTCTTCTTGCATTTCCCCCTTCCTTCTTTCCTTTTCAAATAATAATAAACGATAATCTACGCGATAATCCGAAGGAGCATGGGACGCGACGTAAATACGAATATCTTTTTCTTTTTCTCCCTCACTTTCATCCGTTCTTATTCGAATACCGTATGTACATCCTCCTCCTCCATCTCCTCGAAGTTATACCAAGTCTCTCGTAGTATCATATAGCACGGTCACGCCATTACACGTATCTATTATATCTTACGAATAAAAAAAAAATTATGATAATAATTTATATTTCGTCAAATGATTATAATCCAACTTTATTTAACCCCTTAAGTTGCACACTCGAGTTAACTCGAGCAGCTTTGTATTCTATGCTGCTATAAAAATTTTGATAATTTTGTATTTTTTTAATTTTTTTGCTAAGACAATGTTCTCAATTGTGTTTTTTTACATGAAAAAAAAAATCGATTTCTTTTGGCCGGTTTTTTTTCAAAAAAATTGTGCGTTAAGGGGTTAAAGTAAAAAGAAAAGAGTACTTTCAACCAATGTATTTGTAGAATCAAAACTTTGATAAAATCTTGTCACGTTTAACGAGTCCCGTTAAAAAAAACACATGAAATCGAATTGAAAGAAAGCTTTCGCAGTACCCGCGTGCATTCTTTCTTCCTTTCATGTCCGATACTAAAAACTGTAAAAGAAAACCCATACACGTTCGGTTTGGTTCGTGTATCGGTCGACTTTCGCATTCCAGATACGGAGCAATGCCGCGAAGCCTCAACCTATCTATTTACGAATCGGTGTTCCGGGATGATGAACACCGCGAGGCGAAGCCAGGACGGGAATATATAACTCGGCTTGAACGCCTTGGGCGCCACGCATAGTTTGCCCTCTCACCCCTCTCGGAGCATTCGCCAAGTTCAAGGATGCTTTCGAGGTCTAGGTTCGCCCGTGGCGAACACCGGCACACTCTGATGTAAGGAAGAGGAGGAGGAGGAGAAGGAGGTCCCCTTGCATCGTCGGCTCGAGAGACAGGGCTGCCCTGTCGTGGATTCGAGACGCGATGCCGTGCGAAGATAGGTGCATTGTTTTGCTCGTTCGAGTGTTTACGTTTGTTAGTAGGCGACGTGTGACAGTGGCACTATCTTTCTCTCTTTCATACACACACATACACTATTTCCATCTCTCTTATACTCTTTTACAAGAAGAAGACACGTATATGCTAAGAAGACTTCCATTCTTGACTCCATGGAAGTTTACACTCGAGTGCAACAGCTTGGTAAATTATGAAAGAACGTCTTCTATTTATGGCTACGGTCACCGTTACGAAGCATCGAACATCTGGCGATAGGGGCGCGGATAGAGAAAAGATAATAACGTGTAGTCTAGCCTGGACCTATTTCACGGACATCCCGAGGGTAACCTGGCGCTACGGAGACAGCGATGAGTAGATCTCTTCTGTAAGTAACGGCCAAGTAGAAACACGTACCAACTTGAGAAGAACGAACGAACGAACGAACGAATACGTACCTACCTACGAAGGGGGTTGAACTTCCTGCAGCGATAACTCTAATAATAGCCCTCGGTGTCTTTACCCATCCTACTACCACTTAGCTTCTCTACCCGTAACCCTCACCTTGAAATTGAAAAGAGTACCAGATGAGTGATAGATCGATGAGGATGATAATAGAATATGTGTGTCTGTTTGTTGTTCCTAAAATATCTACCAAATATTCAACATTTATTTTCAGTGTTTTAATATTTGTTTATTTTTTTTCTAATTTTACTATGAGTTCTTTTTTTAAAGATATGTGATTCTTAAAATATACACATTTATTAAAAATAAAGGAAGGTTTATTCGTCTAATTTATTATTATACATGCGCTCCGCAAGTTTCAGATGAGGTAATTGGAAGTATCAGAAGGATTTGAAAGAGAGGTCGAATTGAGAGAAAAAATAAGAGGGATAAAAATAAGACGAGTTACTTGGCTTTGGGTTTGGCTAAGGACCAAGAAACTCGTAGCTCCGCATTTAGGCGAAGAGAGAAAGAGATTGTACGTTATTATTAACTTGTTGGCATGTCTAGAATAATCCTACACTTTCAGAAAGTCTTGCCATGTTGCTGGTAACCAGGAAACGATAACGCTACCTCATGTGATCGTAGTATATAGTAGTATAGTTAAGGTAGAAATATATACGATACTTGTATATATGTACGTACGATGCTATATCCAATTTGTCTTACGCAAATAGAAGATGAAACATTATAGAAACGGTATCGCGTTCGTTTTCTATAAAATTACTGGTACTTTATCGATGTTTCACGGTCGAACGAGATCGTGTAATCCTTTCCTTCTCGATAATCGATTAATTCAATTTTCAAGAAGATAGTTAATTTCTTTCGTAGTACTCGCAGAAGAGAATCATGGGAAGAACGGGGAAACGTGATCACCCTGCTAGCTAGCTAGCTAGCTAGTTCGAGCTAGCACATGAGCACAAGCAGAATCTTGATCACGACTTCGTGAGCTTGTACGCGAAACGCAGGGACCTTGTTGCGTGAGTCAGCCGACACGACAGGCTCAAGATTTTTCTTTGACTCTTAAGATGTTACGCGTGTCGACGTCCATCTGAACTTTATCGCTGTGAATTTAGTTCGTTGCGATGTATAACATTGATTTCGTAGGTAGTACATTCTGGCGTTTGTATTAAAATGTCATAGAATAGTAGATATAAGAGAAAATAAAAAATAAAAATCTATCTTAGATATTCGTGTTGTGACACAGCTTATACATTGTAAAAGGCTTAGGATATACATCGAGATCGAGAGATCGACGTTGATTTACACATAGGAAGATATTACTCGAACGATTATTTCGTTTTCCAAGATACCTTGTTGGACGTTTATAATACGTTACTATGTATATATACATATATATGTACGTACTAAAATCTGTACTAAAGTATAGGTGGAAAACGTTAAGTTGAAGAAAGACGTGGAAAGACACAGTCATGATATCGAAACTATCATCCAGCTTGAACGAAATCACGGAAAACGTGATTCCCTTGGCTCGTGGAAACGCCAAAAGCGCGCTGGACATTAATCTCTAGGGAAGATATCTCGTTACCACGGTACCATAAACAAGTCGACCTCGTTGCGATCCCGACGCATGAACTACGCCTTTGCCCTTAAGGGCTCCTGGCAACAATGCCAGCGCCACGACTCGAACAGGATCTCCGTTGGAGGATCGCAGAGGCGCCAATGGCAATGATGTAGGTGGATCTGAATGCAAGAGAGAAGGAAGACTAGGCGAATAGAAAGAGAACCGGAGGAGGATTGCTGTTGGTGATGGTGGTGGTGGTGGTGGTGGTGGTGGTGATGGTAGATCGTTTGATGTTGTTGTTTTTGTTGTTATTGTTGTTGTTGTTGTTGTTGTTGTTATTGTTGTTGTTAGCGATGGTGGTGGTGATGGTGGTGGCTAAGTAACATAAGGAAAAATACTCTCCGATCCTTACTAGAGCTTAGGCGCAGCCTCTCGGCAAGGCAAAGTCACTGCACTCTTGTGCCCCGTTGCGCTTCTCTCGCGGCGAGAGTTCTTCCGCGCCGAGATAGAGGCGCATTAGCTGAGCGTAGCCGGTTTACCAGCACGAAGTATTTTTCATTGACAATAAGAGAAAACGAGGATCGGCCAGCGCGTCTGCTTAATGCCGCGAACACGTATAAAAAACGCCTCCTGAACTATTATTAGAACTCTGCTTAAATAAGATTATGTGGTTTGTCGATAAAATAAGAAGAAGACAAGAGAGAGAGAGAGAGAGAGAAATCAGGTATGTAAGCTAGACGTGCCACCTTCGCTATGTCCCGCTCCTCCAACTTCCTTTTCATACTGAATTCCATATTCAAGTATAAAGAATTCAAGAATTATATTAAAATTATCGATCCGTGTCTAATGGGGTTGGTTTATTTTACTCTTGGTGGTCCAGGATTCTTGATATTACTAATTAACGAGCCAAGCTTAATACTTTGTCACTTAGTCCTTTCAATTCTTAACTAATAGCGATAAATCTGCCAAACCTTTTAACATCCTATTCAAATAATCATTCGTTCATGAGATGAATATACATGTATATAGAATCAATGAGACGAACGAGTTCGAGACTTCTCATGGTACTTCCCGTACTTTTGATACGATAGGATACGATACGATACTTTTCGAATTAATTCGAATGGAAGGATCTTGCTTACCAGGAGGTCGGGACATCGTGCAACTCGCATAATATCTAAATGAGACGATAACGAGCAAAGCACTCTCGTAACCGTTGCAAACTCGAGCAACGGGATGGAAGTCGCGTTGCGATGAAAAAAATTCTTCTAGCTAATCTTTAACATTATCGTACGTCGGCAAACGCGTGCACCAAAGCTATGTCTGACCATAATCGAGTAATATATGCAGTGTCTGAAACGCATAAACTGCTTCAATCGTGACCACCGTAATGCTTAGGAGTAATCGTTATTTACGACGTTGTAAAGCGTAAAACGGGGATGAAACGTTGTAATGAAATGGTTAATTATGTTGATTCATGTTTGCATTTACCTCACAGCTGTTACGAGTTACGTCTATAAGAAGGTAACGTCCGTGCACAATTTTCGAACTAATGTCTGTTCTCTAAACTTCAAAACGGATATTTCCGTTTTCTCTTTCTTTTATCTTTTAACTCGCTCGTTAAACTTACATTTTCTCAGACTACGTGGGTCAACAATTTCAACTAAGTAATAATAAACGCGGAAATACTTTCCTGATGTAATTTTCTACAGATAGGAAGATGGCATAGAACTCTTACACATTAATGTATAAAAAGATCTTTCACCGATGTATTTGTTATATGTTGACAAGTGACCATGTGAATCCTAACATTCTCAAATTTTGGTCTTTTACGGTAACATACATATACATAAACCTATAAACACATGTACTTTAGTTAGCTTATTGTCAGATACGTTCAACTTTAACGATCGATACCAATTGAAATAATCGCAGGTGAAAAGCAAAGACGTATCGTGAGCTGGCAACGATCGGATCGGAGTAATATCACTAAGGTGTTCTAACGCTTAGCAAGAAAGTGCTTCTACTACAACGCGGAAGCTCGTTGCGGGGGAGTGCAGATGCAGGATCGCGCAGACGGCCGGCCTCCTCGGAAGGTCGTGCCATTCAGCGGCCGTTCACCCGTCATCTCTTTCTTTTTTTGCTCTTCCCCTTCGTTTTCTAACCTATCTCAGGTATCCCGCCTTTGTTACCATATCTACTATATTCTATGTAAGTATCTTACACTTAGGTTCACCTATATGTACATACTTATACTAAGGATAACTGAATTTACTTGAACGAGCCACGCGACTATAACAACCTTATTCTTTTTTTATTTTCTTTCTGTCTCTTCTTTTCTTTTTCTTTCTCATGCATACACACACACACAGAGAGAGAGAGACCACAGGTATATATATAATCGATGATCATCTTCGGTCAATTTCGTTATATTCGTTTATAACATTCCGTTCTTACGATCGAGCACATTTTATAGGCTCGCGTGACGTTCCTGACAATGACCGGACATCGTGATGCTTTTCAGTAAAGAAGAGATAAGTATAGGCCTTGTGAGTTCAATAGAAGAAGAGGTCTTTACGAAGGACGATTTAGAAAGAGCGACGAGCTACGATAGGTGCGATTAGCGTCCTTTAACGCCTTCCTTACTCGCTTGTCGCCTGGCAAAAGGGTATCCAGGACGTTCACCTTTCGTCCTTTTGTCCTTCTACGTCACCTTATCAGTCTAACGCATCCGCATAACCGGTCCTTAGAATATGTTTATCTCACGGTTATATACACGCCTTCAGCGACAAATTCACGAAGGTGACAAATTATGAATCCGGCTTGCAGTATTTTTACGAGTTAGGTGTGACGATCATTGATCATGCGCTATTATGCGTTACGAGAATGCTTATAATGCAACATCATTAATTTCTTATATTTCGATCGAAAGGTGATCACGTTGAGAAACGAGATTGATTCTAATGGGAAATATTCTAAGCTAATAAACGAGTATATATATATATATTTATACACTAATATATCTACACGTACCTATGTGTTTCACCGATACTTTCTCTTTATTTTTATTCTTTTTTTTCATTTATTTAATCACATCGAGGCCAATGCCTGTACTTATTTTCGTTTTTTTTTTTTTTTATTATTAACGAAGTCGACGGTATTTATATCGACAATCACGTTCAACGAACGAGTAAGAAATCGTAATCGGTTCTAATAAAATCTTATGCATATTTCTAACGATATTTACGTAGGTATATATATAGATATGCAGAGTGCGTTTCGAAGACATTGCGCTAGGTCAGCCATTCGATCGTACAAATTACGCATTCGATTCGAACGCGTTTCTTATATCCGTGCTCCCTTTCTGCCTTTCATCCTCGTAACCATGTCGATCATACAGATCAGACCGTTCGACAGGTATTCGGTTATAGTCTCTCTTGACTATCGTTGGTATCGTGATCCTTTCACTTTCCAATCGTGGCACAGTATATCGCTCTACCCTTTGAATGTCTCTCGTACAGCTAGTGAGCCTAACTATCATCGGAAAATATTAAAACGATAATATCGCGTTGCTTAAAACCTTCTAACGAATCATTCGAAGTTAATAAGATTTAAACGTTAGATACATATGTGTAACCAAACCGTATGATTAACCAGGAATTTATTTACCCCAAGTCTTTTAGTGAACGTATGAGAATTTCGTACTTCTAATGTCGTTGCTCTCTTATCGATAAGGGAAACACAGGAGGGTCGGATGAGGATGACAACCAGAAGGAGAACACGTTAGAAAAAGAAATAAGAGAGTAGAAATATGAGGACAAAAAGAAAGCAAGATGGAATTCGTTTGGCGGATCTTCTCACGCGCCTTACCAGCGAGACGAGTTCTTCCTCGTCGTTAGCGTCCGAGGCAAGAGCAGCGATTTCTCTTCTTAATCGCGACGTATGTCCTCCGGTCTCTTCGTCCTTGGAAGTAAGAACGTTCAATGAGCACCATACGCAATCCTCGATAACCTCTTTGATTAGAGGAATTCAGCAAGAAACGTCGAGACGGCGCCAACCATCGTCGTTAAAGAAAAAGCGGTCGAGTGAGGAGTTCTAATGCTCGAATGCCAATGCGCTTATTTATTTCTAAATAGCATAACCGTTCGGTCAGACGGTGTCGACGGTTATGCCAATCACCGTGCTTCTCTCGTCTATACTTAATACGCATGCCGACAACACGGTTTATTCGTTGAAACGATTAAACGATCTTACGTTTCTCCGATCGTCTTAAGTGTATCCTACTACTGCCACCAAAGGCTGTTTGCTTGTCTTTACCACTCCATCGAGAGACAACATTCTTCTTTATCGTTCCGACATTCGTACAATGTAAAACATACTACATATTTAGTTTTAATATAAAAAAAAAAAAAAAAAAAAACCCTTTACAACGAAAGTTCTCGTTAAAAAGAACAAAAATAAATCGAATCAGATCTGATGTCGTTTTGAAAAAATATATCTCTATTTATCGTATCTATATAAAAGCAACCAACCGTGTTGGCATTCTTAAATGTTCTTGTAAATCATTTTCCAACAAAGCACGCTGCCACATTAGGTCCACCGACGTTCCGTAATTACCACCGTTTACAAACACCAACTATTTTATTGTTAGTATTTCAGTATCGTCGATAACATCGCGAGCAATTAAATCAATTATCAGCAAGGCACCGTCCGTTTCTGGTTTTAGAACGGCTAAAGCTTGCTGCCAACGAACGAGTTGAATGTTGTTGGCAGGTGGATATCGTCCATGATGTAGTATTATATCGTGAGAAAATATGCGATTAATTTCCTGCTCTGCGAGTTACCGGCGCGCGGTCGATATACGAGCCGCAGAAGCAAGAACCGTATACGTCTGCGCGATGACACTACGTTAGAAACACACAACCCCATTCGCAGCTATTCCATGTTTGCCCGCTTTGATGTCGTAAACATTTGTCCAAGATATTCCACGAATTAACTTTAATATCTATTTACTTTACAATTAGTTACGCTTTTGCAACGTCGATCGGTATTTGAAACTAGACTCAGAAAAATATCAAATATCTTGTCTTTATGAAATTAATTTAAACATCTAGTCATACGTAGATAAATAATTTTATATATATATATATATATATATATATATAT
>NW_015148980.1:151297-183768 GCF_001465965.1 Polistes dominula | reverse complement strand
GGGGGGGGGGGCGTCGTCTATATTACCAAGGCCAACCGGTACATCTATCGCAAGAAGATAGAAACACGATGAGTTACCCGAGAAGCAGGTCGGAAGAAAAGATGGATGACTCGTCTTGGCTATTTAAGCCATTCAAATAGCCGCCGTGTGTGTCTCATTAGGCTCGTTGCACGACGTTTTCGATTATTATTTAATTAACGAGCATACCGAAGAGTTAAATCTTAACGTAAATAAGAATCTATATGGTACTTTAAATACATACATGCATACACAACGCGTATAAGTAACGAATAAAAAAAAGAAAAATCCCCCATACCTTTCCGGAAAGTAAATAAGATAACACACATGCCTACGCGCGTATGCAAACACTTTAAAGTCTTTACATAAATCGTATGTGAGGTGAAAATGGTCGATTTCGCGATCTCCTTTCGATCTTTCTCTTTCTCCTCCGCCCCTCTTCTTTTTCTCTCTTTTTTTCGAGCATGCTAACAAGTCGAATTTACACCGATTCCGACGTAGTAACTCACAGATAGAGGACGGTTACATGGAAAAGGCGAACTCTCGAAGGAGAGTCCTCGTGGGGATGGTGAGAGCTCGCGTGGCCGAGTTGTATTGTGCCTTGTAATCGTACCGGAATTTCACGGAATTTAAGAACTCTTCTCGCACCTATCACACCTCTTCTTATTCTTACCTCTCCTACTTTTTCTCATCTCTTTTCGTAGTTGGCACTTATTAAAGTAAAAGTAAACCTAAAGGAGACGAATATTAGCAAGCAACCACATTTGCTCGAACGTTCGAACGTTCAACGCAAAACATCACGCGGCGTGTCGGGAATGCGGAAAGAACAAGAAACTACTCTTTCTCTTTCTTTTATACTTTTGTATTGCACGTACGTATACTCAACTATACACTTAGTTACATATGTATGCGTGTAAGGGGGTGGTGTGTAAGGGGGGGTGTAGGGAGAGTACATACGTAGATACGATGTCGGTAACTCGAGACGATGCAATGCGGTGGCTCTTCGGAAAACCGCGCAAACTGACCAATACGGTTGCTTGACAGGCGCGCGCACACGCTCTAGGATCCTCTCTAAGGGGTAGATTGTATTTGCTCTTATCAAGATTCAAAGGCTTCCTCGGTTAACAGACTCCTAGCAGCCTCTAAGGTTACCACATTCGCGATCGTATATAACGAATATACGTCCGTCCTTCCTGCCATC
Organism: Polistes dominula; assembly: GCF_001465965.1. The sequence continues at coordinate 182,549 of NW_015148980.1, read as the reverse complement.
TCTTCTAGCTGATATTATTAACGCCTTAATGTTCCGCGGAATGGGACGTTTTAAATGTTTTATGAACTTGATCTGCATTCCTAAGCGCAATAGTTTCCTATAGTTCTTCCTCTATGGGAGAGAAAGAACTATTTGTCGGATTTGCTCGTATCGTCGATAATTCATCCTTTTCATATTACAGACCGTATCGATTCTTTTCATTTAAACTTCAAGCGTGTAATTGGAATATGCTTAAATAACGCAATATTAATTACAGTTTCTTTTGTTTCTTATTTTTTCTTCGGTTTCTCTTTTTTTCATACTATCTTCAAGATGTATCAAGTGTGTATGTAATCAACATCGTGAAAATTAACTTTTCATAAAACGTGAATTATTTATTTTTTTATTTTTTTGTTCATCGACAATCACGAGAGGTTTGATTTATTTCATAAATTATTTTCATCATCGATATAATATCTCGTTCGCTATGAAACTAATCAACGAGTCATCTATGTAAAATCGTTACAGTCTCGATACTTTCTCCTTTTTTTTTTCTTCGATTGTTTTTAAATGCTATACGACACCAATTTATGTGGACACACCCTACCAACTCTAAACATAAATTTTCATTTTATTCTCTTTTTCCAGACTGTTTTCTGCTGACTCTACTACCAGTCGCTATGGAATCCTCTGTTTCTCTCTCTCTCTCTCTCTCTCTCTTTTTTTTTCTCTCGATGGTTTAATTTTGTGTCATATATGCAACACATATGCCATACCTCCGCATCGAATTTATCCGTGGTTCGGCTACGTGTTCCAGCCGCAGCAACAGCAGCTCGATCTTCTCTGCGGTCAGAGGGAATATTCTCTTTACGATCGAGAAATTGAAAATGCATTTGCATCTTCTACTCTTACGGATCTTAAAGTTCCCTTTAATAAATAAATAAATAATGTATGTATATATCTATTTACACGAATACGATCTTTCGAATATTACAGACAATTAGATATCGAAGAATCCTTTTCTTTTCTTTCTATATGAAAAGCGAACGTATTGAACGTTTAAGGTGATATTATGATTCGTGAAAAGTCACGATCTTTAACTCCTTAGGATACCACGTGAAGATAATATTCTTCTTCTACTTCTTCTTCATCTTCTTCATCTTCTGCTTCTTCGTGCTAACGACTTTCCAAGAACGATCTAAATCATGAGTAAAACGTTGAACTTTAGCGATCGTTTATTGGCACTGACGCTTCTTTCAACGTCCACTTTAATGATAGGTTTATGACGTTACCAAAGATAATAACCGACGACCTTCCTGTAAAAGAGTAAAGCATCGTCAATGTTGTAACGTAATTGTTACTTACCTGCCTCACACCTTTGAGATAATCCATCCACGGTAATATTGCCTTCTCGATAACGTTGCGTTTAACACCTTCGCATAATCACAAGTAATAGTTAGCTATTTGCATTAACGCAATATTACTTTATCAATACTACACTAGAGTAAAACGAACGTTAAGGTCGCACTTAACGAGTTAATAAAATTTCCTTCTCTGTCGTTTCTCACACGTTCAAATCGTTTTCTTCTTCTAATCCTTCTTCTACGGATGCTTCTTCTTTTTCTTCTTCTTTGTATAAATATCTTCGAATCCCTGTAATGTTGAAAGATTCATGACAATGAAAAATAACAGTATTTTGGATACTTCGAATATTCATCTCACTATTAATAGATAACGGTGACTCAAATTCAGACTAGGCGTTTACTTGACTCCGCCTTTAAATGTGTCCCATCGAGCCATCGTACTTCGCATTACTATCGTTAACTTTCCAATAAAAGGTATAATCGTTTAATAAATATCTAAGATGACTTGACTAAAAATTAAAACGAAAGCTAGTAAAAAAATTCAACGTGTCTGAAAATTACATTCCAACTGTCTACTCTTTAAACAAAAACAAAAAATTAAGCTGTCTTCGTTATAGTACAAAATATACAAAGAATTCCAAATTACACGTCTAAGTATCTCTGACATTTCAGAAGTTAATGACTCGCTGTTAAAAAAGCTTCGTACGTTACGAGCTGTTGACTGACGATGATTACAAAAATTCAACTTCTTCTTAGCTCGATTTTTATTTAAAACGAGATGACAAAATTACTTTAAATTCTAATATGTATATAAACATTATATATATAATAATACATGCATAACTTATTTATTATAAAAATATATTGAAAAAATAAAAATTTTAAAAAATCTAAATCGAAATGATTTGTATTCGATCAAAGCCAAAGAAACACACGCAAATCATTTACGGTAGGTCAAGATCCACCTTGACTAGTAGAAGGTAAGTGTATATATTCTGGGTCAAGCGTGACTCATTGGCAACGTGCTTACGAATCGCAGTAGGCATGGGCTATAAATTTCGCAGTTGTATTGACTCAGCTACGCATCGACGATTATTAAAAACACGTTAGAAAAGAAATGAAATAACACGATAGAGCAAAACCTATGTATAACTATCTTTCAGCTTTCACACGACTCAAGGTTAGCTCTTGGGTGCTATTACACGACTTCGTTACGCATGATGGACGAAATAAAAGGTACCAAGATGGAATGCTATATTGATTATGGTTCGTTAAGAGGTATCGTGGAAGGTAGCCGCGTTGATTACCGACATTACATCGGCACACAGATCATTTTCCTAAAGCGAGAAGAGAGAATCTTTCTCTTTCTATTTTTCTCTCTTTCTCTTTCTTCCTTTCTTTCTTTCTGTCTTTCCACGGTGAACCAAGATCGCAAGCGATGATTTCGAAGAGGTTAAAAGAGGGCGATTCGAGGAAGGTCTTTGCGGTCAAAGCAATTCTTCAGAAGGAAATCATCAGCATCAGTGTGGCATAAAATAGTAATGGGATATCATTACCGATGCGACCGGTCTTTCTCTCTTTTATCCTCCTCCTCCCTCTCCTCTTTTTCTTCTTCTTCTTTTCCTTCTTCTCTTTTCTAGTCACCATCTTAGTACTATCTCACACATCCTCGTCCTTGTCTTGTGCATGAATCGTTACAAATACGTGAGCAATAACAAATTCTTTCTTTGATAAGGTAAGTAGGAAAAATACGATCGTTTCTTTAGGAATCTAAAAATAACCTGTGGTTAAATCGTCCTTTACAGAATAGAAAGTTCTTCTTCTCAAACTTTAAGAAATAATATCAACGAAACCGTTCGTTCGTATAGTCTACAACAAACGGTGAATGCGTTCCTTAGAAAGTTACGTCCAAGAAAGAAATGTGTCAAGAGATATCACTACGAAGAGACCGAGGACTTACGTTAGTTAACATTTAAGAAGAAGCATTTGTGGATCCTAAGAATGTGGTGGTGTCTGGACGTGTCTTTTCGAAACTACGGCTCTTGATCTCTTGGAACTCTTGGCTTATCGCTCGTTGAACTTACTACGAATTCCTTGGAAACAACGATCATCGTGGGAACATTATATTCATTCATTTGTTACTGTTCTATATATTTATTATACTTGACAGGAATTTTTATAATGGTTAGATTTAATTAAATTTTATATAGATAGATAAAATGTTATCATTAAAATATCATCTATGGCAAAGATTATCTATATCTTTTCTTAAATGTAAAATTAAAAAGTATGGATATTTGAGTATACCAAGATCAGGAGTAACAGTTTTAATTCGAGGATTTAGACAATCCAATATACTTCTATCAAAATCTATGAAAGTTGCAATACTAGGTGCTAACAATGAAACCGGTATTTACTATCTCATTTATAAAATACTAATTATACATTAGATAATAAACGTTATTTATAATATTGAATTAACCTATAACACAATATTTTATTTAAAAATTGTTTAACATTATGTTAAAGGAAGATTTTTGTCCCTGTTACTTAAACGATCCTCCCTGATCGATGAGATCTCGCTATACGATAAGGAAACGACCGAGTATCTCGCATCTGAGCTCAATCACGTTGACACGAGATGCAAAGTCACGACGTATCCACACAACGAGGAATGCCTGACGCGAACGCTGCAGGATGCAAAAGTAGTCGTAGCTGTAGCTGGAAAAAATCTTCAAGGCGAATCGACACCAACGGAATTACTTGAGTCAAACGCCGAGATCTTGTCGGATTTACTACCGAACGTCATTAGAAGCTGTCCTCGAGTAAGCGACCAGAACGACCACGGGGAGGAAGATAGTAACAAAACTGACAATCTTAATTACGATGCAAATTGCTTGCCGAGCGTGCGAGCATCTCTCTCTCTCTCTCTCTCTCTCTCTCTCTCTCTCTCTCTCTCTCTCTTTATCTTTCTTTTTTTCTTTTTCTATCTTTCTCGAGCAAGGATACACCAGCATCTTTCTTGCGATAATTCCCTAAACGACGTTGCATCGATGCGTTGGTCAGATCGCGAGACGATTCTACGAGCCAACGATCTCTTTGTCGGAATATCTTTAGTACACACGTCCTTCCATTTAAACGTATACGTGTATATGTAAATACTTATATGTATATATATCTAGATACGTATATAAGCAAACATTACCTATACAAACGTAGCTCATTTATCCTTATGCAGAACCTCTGACATAAACGTTAGATAAGATTTATTTACTCGTTCGATTTCTTCGACTTTAATCGCATCTCGAGATAAAGAAAAAAACTGAAAGAGAAAGAAAGAGAGAAAGAGAGGGGGAGAAAGTGTCAGAGATTTATTCGATTAACATCAAGATTTTGATATATCACTGAAGAGTGGAAATCTTTTATAAACGACGTATTCATATACATAAATAATATCAATCGTATCCTACTAAACTAATTAAAATCATAAAGTAAACTTATATAGAGACATCTTTAATTCTTCCTGGAACAAATCGTCCCTACTACTAACACCCCTTTTTTCACTTTGATGAAACCACTCAAATTGGGTGTACGTTTTTAAAGTGGATTGAGAGTTCGGGTTGATTCGTTACTCGTCAAAAAAAGATTTAAGTGTAATCTTTTTTAATCCTCTTTGGCAACCAATAAAAATTCTTTATGAAGGAACTATCAACTCCAATTTGAAATATTTTCAATTAATATTTGCTCGATTTCAAGATACATACATCTTGTTATAATAATGGTGATAAAATTTGTATTATAATGATAAATGTTAAATATTCGACTTGACTTTTCATTAGAAAAAAATTCAACTATAAATAAATAATTATTCTGCGTTCTTATTTTTAAATAAGAAACAAATCGATATATTATACGATTGAACGATACGATAACACGGTTGGACAATTTATAAATGCGTGAAAACAATTTGAAAGTTTTTCTCGTTTGGTTTGGTGAAAAAAGAAAGAAAAAAAAAACAATTGCATCGTTTCCAGTAAGTCGGCTCTCGGCCAAGCAAAACATTTTTAATCTTCTTCTTCGGTGGTGTGTTTATCCTACCAACGAAAGGCGTCGTCGTACTCTCTAACGTCTGGCATTTTGCTTGTGAAAAGATGTGGTCGGCAGCGAAAATACGTTGTACAGCCGAATAATGGGCAGTCTTCGTGTTTTATGCACGACCGAACATCATTTCTTATGTATAGCGGTTGGCCTCGGCTTTTAACGCCCTCGCAGCTTCATTAATTACGCCAAAGCTGTTTTCGACATTCCTCCACTACGAACGACGACGGTGTCTCGACAAGGACAAGGATGTCGCTCGTCGATCGTCTTCCATTTTTTTTTATTCTCCCACCCTTATCTTCTCTTTCTTAACATTTCTTTTCTTTACAAAGACCCATGATACATGAGACAAATTTCTCTTATCCTTTTTAACGTGTGCATTACTCACATACGAGTTTTATTTTCAATGTTTTGTTTTATTATTAACGCTATCAAATTAATTTAATGTTTCGATTACAATTTCCGCATTCCAATAGTTTAGTTCTTCGTTTTGTAATTTACGATAGTAATAATTTATAAAAATTTTATTTTATGTTTTTTAAGCCAGTATTAAATAGACTATTACATGTATTTAATTGCAAAAAAATATAACTTTTATTAAAGATCGGTAACATACGACCGATTGCAGTATAAATTGTTGAATATTTTATAGATTGAAATAATGATTAAATTTATTTTTATTAAACGAAACCAATGTTATTAATGTTATTTTATCATTTTTACTAATACATTTTATAATTAAAATATCTTTTTGTATTTTAATTACAGGCAATGTTAGCAATCGCTATGTACCCGGTTAACAGTTTAGTACCCGTGGCAGTAGAAATGTATAAAAAAGCTGGAATCTATGAATGCAAACGTATATTTGGAGTGACCACTCTCGATTGTGTAAGAGCAAATAGTTTAGCAGCAGAAATGATTGGTATAGCACCGGAATGTGTCGTGGTACCGGTTATTGGAGGATGCTGTCCGTGTACTAGCATCCCTCTCTTCTCTCAAATGACACCACGCGTCAATTTATCAATGGTTATTGATTTTGATAAATATTCAACGAGTAACAAGCCGTATATACTTATACTAAAGTGTTGCGGTAGTATCATACGAGAAAGTATACTATTTGAAAGGCACTTAAAGAAAGTAATTGCTATTTTAGCAAGAGATGAAGAATCTAACCAATTTTGTGAGAAAAGCTGACGAAGACGTTTTAAAAGCCAATTGTGGATGTAACGTTTCGATTTATGCTTCGGCATTTGCCACTGCTAGATTTTGCATTTCACTTTGCAAATGTACGACGAAATGATGAATGAAACATTACCTGGAATAATATAATATATACGATGATAATAATTAAATGATTTTATCATTTTAGCTGTACGACAACAAAGAGGAGTAATAGAATGTGCTTACGTTCGTTCTTGCGTGATACCAGAAGTTACGTACTTTGCTTCTCAACTTGAATTAGGTCCAGACGGTATTCAAAAGTACCTTGGCATCCCACCTCTTAACAAAAACGAATGTAAACTCTTGCTCGAAGCTATACCTGTTTTAAGAGAAGCTATTAATCAAGGCGAGGTAATCAATAAATTCGAGTACAGTAGACTCCCATATAATGCGGTTAGTATGTTATATGATAAAAAAAAGTTTTGATTATTCTTAAAATAATTGACATGAATACACATGTATTTTAAACATATAAATATTGTACAAATTCTTCTTTTCCGCAAACTGTTTTTAATAACATTGTGGTCAAAAAAGAAAAAAAGAAGAAACTATTACGAAACAGAATAAATTAAAGTAGTAGTAATATCTTAGGCACGTTATACATGAGTCTACTGTATACATATATAAGTTTATTGATTATTAAAAATCATTATTAATCATTTATCGTATTTATTTCTAGACTTTAGCTCTTGGATCTAAATCAATATCCTCAGAGAAGTGTCCCATTTATCCTGACGTTTGTCATCGTGCGTTCACCCCATCACACATTCGTCGAATTTAATTGAAACTTTGTATGAATGATTTGTAAAAAAAAAAGACACAGCATACATTCGAAATCATACTACTAAATGATTTATCATTTATTCCGTTATTTTCTAGACACGCGGTAACTGTAGCAATCTCATTTGCGATATCTATTCGAATTGCGGTTGGAAATGTCATGAAAGGAACGGTCCGTTTGGAAATCGATTCGAACGACGTAGTTACGTGAAGAGATTGGTTGATGACGTTAGATGAGTACCGTAATGACACGATGATTCGTATTCATGATATATATATACACTTAAAAGACAAAATGTATTCAGTATAATCTAGAAAAAGGTAGCTTTTACAAATTGGACAAAAATCATACACACTTCAGGGAACTTCATTCCGATTAACTATTAACCATTTTTTCTTCTATTTAATTGCTAACGCATTCCTTGCATTTCTCACTAAAAATGCGGAACATGACGCCTATTCCCAGTATAAAAGTACATAACATAAATTAACATTCTTAATATTCAATAAATTAATAAAATATAAGCTATTTATTATTACAAAAGTGTTTTACCAAACACGTTCCGTAACTTCACAAGTAAAAACCCACATTACGATAGACAAAAACAGGATCGAGCTTTTCGCATTTTTTCGGATTTATTTAGATTTTCGCTCTTAGTACTAACTACGATTAATATTTAATTTCATCTTGAAGACGTTCATCTTTGAAAGAAGGTATGACAAAGATACCTCTTGGCGTAGCTATCACAGTCTCAGGGTCACTGCTCTTTCTTTCTTTTTTTCTTTCTTTCTTTCTTTCTCTTTCTCTCTGGATAACTTCACGTCCAGCTTGACTCCGCACGTGTGTATGAAAGACGCAGTAAATGACTTTTTCTACCGAGTCGCTTTATGCTCCTCGCGGTTTACGATTACACCATGTTCGTAGCCGCGCGTGTGCCCTAATGACCGTACTTCGGTCCTTTTCTTTCCTCTGTCACACATGCATATTCTCTCTCTTTCTCTCTTACACTTTTTCTATCCCTTACATATACTTACTCCCCGTTTGAAGCAATTCTAAAAGACGAGCTCGTCGATTCCCGGTTATGTCTTTGGCTTCCTCCTCTTCCTTTCTCCTACCGTGGCCTCCTTCCTTCGGAATAGTTATTACCAATTGTCATTGCAAAAGACGCGGGTGGTAGCTCTCTCAAATGATTTACAAGCATATCGACCAACCAACTGTAGTACCAAAATGAATCCCTTCGTTTCTCTTCCATGACACGAACGTCATTCCACTTAATTATACTGAAATATATTTTTCTTCTTCTTCTTCTTCTTCTTCTTCTTCTTCTTCTTCTTCTTCTTCTTCTTCTTCTTCTTCTTCTTCTTCGATTTGTAAATTTAAATAGAAATTTAAATTTATAAAATAAATATAGGTAAGCGTGTTTACTTATATAAAATAGAAAGAAAGAAATTAAGAAGACAAAATATTAATCAAACCAATAAATCAAGATACACGAAAGATCGGTCAAAAATAAATCAATAAAACGATTTAACAAGCAGATCCTATATCAAAAGTATTTAATTAATTTTTTACTACTCAATCATATTTATACGAGGACCTAACTCATTTATTTTTCGCAAAAATCTCGTCAAGGTAGTTTGACCTATCCAAAATAATCCTTTTTGATATGATAATAAAACATATTTAATTTAAAAAAAAGAAGCTATAAAAGTAACATCGAATTTAACTTAATTTTACAAATTAATCAAATAAAAGTTACTATAAATTATTTATATTTAATATTATCTCTTTTCAATTTTGTTCTCATAATTTTAAATACAATTGCATTGCATTTGCGAATGGTGCTGCCATCTTTCATAATTGGGACGTACTAGGTACAACGTTCGGTAGTGTAGGAAACTTTTTTTTTATATATAACAAAAAAATAATATTAAACAATAATATTATAGATATGTTCGTCTATAATTTTTATCCCGCCTACATTTTATCTGACATTTGCCTAAATCATCTTTATCGATGTAATAACACATAAGACTCGGAATATAATAATCCTCTGGAAGCCCACAAGCTACAAAGCGTTCACGTTCGTCCAGAATATTATTCTCTGTTAAAGTACAATCAAGATCGATATCTTTTCCTTCAAATTTCCACAAGTAAGATTTTCCGTTTGCATTAAATATTAAAGCTCGTTCTTGAATACGTTTAATTGTATCCTCTTCGCAAACCTAAATGAAAAGCATTTTAATTTGGTTCGAAAATTATTGACGATTAATTTAATAATTTATTGTTACCATTATAACACAACTCGTTCCAGTAAGAACATTAATAATTCTACAAGGTCGTGGATTTTTGGTGAGTTTGCCTAACTTATATTTGTCTTCCAACCACCATGGACATTTGTTTAACGGTCGCCAAGTAGTGGAAGGTACTACACAATCGGATATATCCGGTATTGGTCCATGTGGACAATAGGGTACTGATACACCGGTAACAGGGTGAACGTAATATTTAATGTCCTTTCGATTATGATCGAACCAATGACTGATATCTTTTCCTGCGTGTGCTATTATAGGTTTTATTGCTCGTGTACCTAACCACAATCTACATAAGTCGGTCAGATCGTAAACGTTGTCATTATAAGAAACCCAACAATCGTTTGATTTATTATGTATTGCTACTTCGGTAGGTAAAAAATATTTGTCATGTTTAATCAAATTCGAAATGGATGCTGGATGTTCATAATCGTCTAAAATATTTCTTCTAAAAGCAAAAAATATCGACATGTTTTTTAAATATTAAAAAGTAATATATATAATATTTTTTCGAGTGTTTGAATTGACTATATTCACTATACTTATAATTTTAAATTACTTCCTTGAAACAAAAGCAAAAAAATTTTATTGGTTTGGTATATCTATTTATAAATTTGTTTATCATACTATTATTAACTAATAGTATTGTTAATATTCTTGACTATAATTAATTATTAACATTTATTTAATTTTTGTGCCACGTAATAAGTTACTCGCCATTAACACATTTTAAATTCTAACAATTGAATAATTTAGTATAAATATATACTAACTGTAGCGCTACCATCTGTAACAGTCGGTAATGTAGACTTAGTTATTCAAATATATGGAGTCATTATAAAACTTGAGATTTCCAAGAATATATATATATATATATATATATACAAATATAAAACTTAACTCAATTAAGTAGTTCATTTATATTTATTATATATAAAAAATCAATAACTAAATAATCAATATTAATATTATTTTTCATTATACACAAATATAAAGTTTAATTAGACTTATATTAATTTAAACGATATCCAATATCGATTGCAATGATCAAATCACAAAAAGATTTTTACTTACGAAAACCCATTTTTTCAAATTCTAATTACAGCACTGTTCATGCCATTTTCTCTTAATCTTTCGCAGATGGCGCTTCGGTATAAGAAGAAACTTCTACAGTACATCTATATAACAGAAAAAGCCGAGCGTTAGAGACAGAAGATATTTTCTTCTTTTCGAGTACTCTCGTAATGGTGCCTACCATTTTAGTGAGCTAGGAAAAAGCCTATTTAATAGTGTAAGGTTTTATGGTTAATACTTGTTTCACTGTGTATATAAAATTGAAAGTTAAAATATTAATACTTTAGTGTTTATTATTTATTTCTCAATATTTAACAAAGTTATATTTATCATAGATATATGACATTTAATTATTTTATTTTTGCATTCCTAATATCTGCTTATACTTGTTTAGTTTATTGTTCTAATATGAGACATAAATTATAATTAAAATGAAAAAAAAAGAAATTGGTGTAAGGGCGGAAGGGAGAGGGAGGTGTAGGGTATCTGGGCCCGTATTTACGTTCCTGGTAAGATTTTGAGATAGAATGTATCTCCTTCTTTGTTGATCTTTTTTCAACAAGAAGAAGGTAAGCACGTCGCTCTGGCACAGTAGTAGTAATAAACTCATTGGACTAAATCTAGAACAGAAAAAAGAAAATAAAAAAGAAGTCTCGTAATAATTTATATTAAAGAATTCTTATAACGCAGTTAACTTTCTCACTTGAAAAGTTTTGAATAAATAATAAATCTATTTAGAGACGAATGAAAAGTATCATTTGATTGTGTGGTGCAATGACATAACGAAATCGATCGGTTAAAAACGAAAGTTAAAATGTGTTTTATTGGTGAATGAGTTACTCCCGGTCGATAAAGCGATTTTCTCGTGAAATTTCTGGTATCTTAAAAAAAATTTCGAGTCTTTAGGTTGGCTCTACCGTTTGCTTGAAGCCTGAAAGCAGTCACTGCATTGTGGCGATTGAATGGCCGCCTCGTCCAGAGTGTGCAGGTTCTGTTTTCCTGTAATTAATTTTACGTTGTGTGATTATATTGTACGTGTATTAAATATTATTAATCTGATTTCATTCGGTAAGTCTTTTATTCCATTTTGATTGTCGTTAAACGAGCCAACCAAAGTATATCAAGCATATAAAACAGCTCGATACGTCGATCGCAATGAAACGTGCTCATAAAATTACGGTACCGGTGAATTGTGTTTAACTAAATATTCTTCTACTCCATTTTTACCTCTCCCATAGTTACCCAATCGAATGATTATGTATTTATCGCAAGGGACCGCGTATTTTTCAAAGCAAGAATGCAAAGTAGCGCGTTATGTTTTTCGATATACACAGTACAGTAGTAGTGTTAGAGAGACAGTTCATTATGTTCACTCATATAATCATTAAAATACTTCTTTATATATTCATTAAAGACATTTATTAATTCAGGGTTGTTAACTTAGTTTTGATGTTATTTATTAAAAAAAAAATAAAAAATCTTTATATCTTTGCATTAATCAGCAATGTTACAAAAAAATCATTCGAACTAACAACTAACATTGGTTTTTTTTTTGTCAATTGAGTGATTATTTGTTAAATATTGAAATACTGCATATCTATACACTGTTTGTAGACTTTGTTTCTTATTTTTTTATTAAATGATTATATTAATTTTGATGAGATCAATATTAATATATTTTTGAAAGTCTAAGACAAAGAAATTATAAAAAATGTCTGTAAATGTTACTTCATTAAATAATTATAATTTAATGAAGAAAAAAAAGGTTATCAAAGAGTAATTTATTTTTCTAGATTTATTCTCTCTAGCATTTATTTAAATTAAAAATACTCATATATACACATATATGTATATATTCTATTTTTTTTTAAATAATATCTGATCATATAACTAGTTTGCTTATATAATAAATCAGCGTAATCAAGTGATAACTTGTTTACTAATAATTATTCATATAAAAATTATTGTGAAACAAGGTCATATCATTATAATTACATATTACTTATTTGAAGTCAAGTTGTTCTTGGTTTACTAAGCTTTCTAAAATTTACATATAAATTTATCAATATTTAAAAAACCACAATTAAGAACATTTATTTTCAAATGAATTTTTAAATTTTAAGATTTTTTAATTATAAAATCATATTGATAAGCAATTTATAAATTAAATGTTCAATTTTTACATTCCATTTTTACACAAATACTTTAAAGTATTTCATATTTCAGTATTTGTATATAGATAAGTATTGAAAAAAAAAAAAAAACATGATATATTACAAAATTGCAACATATAATATAAATAATTACATTTGTCATGTTTAAAATTATTTATTATATTTATTTTTATTATAGGATTGTCAACATAACAGCAAAGACCATAGAACAGCTGTAAATTTGAAATGGAAAAAAGCGCGGACGGGCCATTGTTTCGCGCAGATAGAAATAATGGAGCTAATGAGGGGGCCATTGGAATATCTTGTATCGATGAACGTGTTGCTATCTTAGATGCTGGTGCACAATATGGAAAAGTGATTGATCGTAAAGTTCATGAGCTTAATATACATAGCGATATTTTGCCTCTGGACACACCGGCTATCATTCTTCAAGAAAAAGGATATAAGTAAATGATAATAATTTACTATATAAAATAGAATCAAGAAAAATATCCTTAAGTACTAAACAAATTTTCAATCTAATTGATTTGTTATTTTCGTTTGTTCATAGAGCTATTATTATCTCTGGTGGACCTAGTTCAGTTTATGCAGAAGATGCACCCAGATATGATACAGATATTTTCCGAATAGGAATTCCCGTATTAGGAATATGTTATGGAATGCAAATGATGAATAAGGAATTCGGGGGTACTATTATAAGAAAATCAGGACGTGAAGATGGTCAATACCCAATTGAAATAGATACCAAGTGCCTTTTGTTTAAGTGTGTATATTTTATATCTGAAAATAACTATTTAAACAAAAATTATTATGTATCTTGTGAATGTTCGTATACTCATATTTGATATATTATATATTAGGGGCTTGGAAAAAGAAGAAATGGTATTGCTAACACACGGAGATAGTATAGACAGGATTGCTGACGGTTTTCGTATTACTGCCAAATCATCAAACTTCATTGTAGGCATAGCCAGTGATAAAATGAATTTATATGGAGTGCAATTTCATCCAGAAGTAGATTTAACGCCTAATGGAAAAATAATGCTGCACAATTTTCTTTATGGTATAGCTGGTCTTACGGGTAATTATACGCTTCGTGATAGGGAAGCACAATGTATTCAGTATATCAGAGATGCTGTTGATAATAAGAAAGTTTTGGTAAGTATTATATGTTTTATTTATAAATTCAAAATATTCATATAGTAGAGTAAGCAAATTATTGAAATTGCTATGTAGCGAGAATATATATTGAGATCAAATATTTCGAAAGATATTTAAAAGTGATTAAAAATCTAAATGATACATATGCAAAAGTGTAATTGTCAATTGAAATAGAAAAAAACGATCATAGTTGTTGGTGAGCGGAGGCGTGGACTCAACGGTATGTGCAGTACTATTGCATAAGGCACTCAGTAAAGATCAAGTTATTGCACTGCATATCAATAATGGCTTCATGCGCAAAGGAGAAACACAATTCGTGGAACAGAGTTTGTCCCAATTAGGAATCAGATTGAGGGTAGTAAATGCTGCACATTGTTTCATGCAAGGCACTACCTCAGTTCCTTTGGATAACATTAATCCAGCCTTGAATGCAAATACTATAAACAGCAAAGGAATTGTTAGTACAGCTACAACTCCACGAACAAGACTAACAAAACTGTTATGCGCAACTACCAATCCGGAAGAAAAGCGAAAAATTATTGGGGATGTTTTTGTAAGGGTAGCCAATGAAGCAATTGCAGAATTGGGTTTGAAGCCGGAAGAAGTAATCCTTGGACAGGGCACTCTCAGGCCTGACCTCATAGAGAGTGCGAGTGCCTTGGCAAGTGGTAAAGTCACATTCATACAACTTTATTAATGTAACATCTGTAAAATCAATGAAAGATTTTTTAATGATTGATCACAAAAATCAGGTAAAGCTGATGCTATAAAAACGCATCATAACGATAGCGACCTTGTGAGAGCACTGAGAGCACAAGGTCAAGTAGTTGAACCTTTAAAAGATTTTCATAAGGATGAAGTAAGACAATTGGGATGTGATCTTGGAATACCAGCGTTACTTGTTTCTCGTCATCCATTCCCAGGACCTGGTCTTGCTATCCGCATTCTTTGTGCTGATGAACCATACATGGACAAAGATTTCTCAGAAACCCAGGTAATGACATCATATAAAATGAAGGAAACTAATCTACTCCAATATATACTAGATTTGTTTATAAATATCTAATTAATAATCTGACGGTATAGGTCATAGTTAAAATAATGGCAGAGTATGAACAAATGCTACAGAAAAAACATGCATTATTAAATCGTGTAGAAGGTGCAACAAATGAAAATGAACGTCAACAACTTCGAAGAGTTTCCAGTCGTCGTCATATTGCTGCAACGCTTTTGCCTATTCGTACTGTAGGAGTTCAGGTATGTTTATTTTAATTAGAAAAATGATATTCATTTGATATAACAATTAAAGTATACATTTAATGCAAAGAATTATGATGTATCTATGTATGTATGTATATATACAGGGAGATCGTAGATCTTATAGCTATGTAGTAGGATTATCAAGTGAAGAAAGTATCTCAGAAGGAGTGGAATGGGAAGATATGTTATTCCTTGCGAGGTTAATACCACGTGTGTGCCACAATGTAAATCGCGTATGTTATATCTTTGGACCACAGCTTCATCATCCTGTCACAGACATTACACAGACACATCTTACATCTAATGTGATAGCTACCTTAAGACAAGCAGATCATTTAGCAAATCAGGTTTTGGCTGCTAACGGTTGCATGGACGTTATTAATCAGATGCCTGTAGTTCTAATTCCTATACATTTCGATCGCGATGCTGCTTCTAGAACGCCTTCGTGTCAGCGTTCGATCGTTATTAGGCCATTCTGTACCAACGATTTTATGACAGGAACTCCTGCGATTCCCGGAAAAGAATTACCAATTCACGTAAGAATTATATTTTCTTTTAAATCGATTTTTTGTTATATATTTTGATACTATCTATAATAATTAAAACTTAAATTTTGGCTTTTATTAGGTGGTGAAGAAAATGGTGACTGAAATATCTACGGTACCCGGCATTTCACGCGTTCTGTATGATCTAACGCCTAAACCGCCGGGTACTACCGAATGGGAATAGTAAATACTCGTCTCTAACTCACCCCTTTCTATTTTTTCACCACCCCTGCGCGTACCAACTACAAAGTGAAAAATATATTTAAAAAATATATATATTACAAAAATACGTACGAATTCAAGGTTTATGACTTCTTACCGATTTATATGAAACCTTTGAACAATAATCTTGCGACAAAATGCATTATTGATAATCGTACATTATTATGTTATCTAAGAAATGTTACTGTGTTCGATGAAATTAAAGGTAAGTATTATGTTTGCTTGTAAATACGTTTCTTATTAAGCGCATTGTAAAAACATTAATTTATTAAATTCCGGAAATTTATATTACATCGTTTTTGTTATATTTGAAACAATCGCATCTAATTGGTGGTACCATTAGACTGCTGTTG
The DNA here is from genome assembly GCF_001465965.1 of Polistes dominula. The sequence continues at coordinate 166,005 of NW_015148980.1, read as the reverse complement.
TATTCGATCTGCATATAACGTTGAACGTGTACCACTGTTTTCCCATATATCCTATGCCAAATGCAATTTCCAGTTTTTATCGTACATCTAAAAAAAAAAAAGAAAAAGGAAAAATGGAAAACAATTATGTAGTAAGTTAATGTATTGTGTCTAGAATATTATTTTTATTTAAGTATCATTCACGAGTAAAAAAATGGTGTTTCCTTCTCTTTATTCCCTCCTGCGTTTATTTATATATACATATATTAATTATACATTTTTTTTTGCATATAAAAAAACAAATTTATCTTACCTACCTGTGCATGGTTTTTAAGAGGATATGTAAATCTTCAACGCGTTTCTTCTCGGGAAGCATGCTGAGAAATGTTGTAACCGATAAAAAGTCTACTTCGTTTACAGATTTAGATCTAGCAATCCATGTTTGTATCTGCATTTTAATCTATAAACACACATATGCCTTTCTTTTTATTTTTATTAATGTTTCACTATAATTCTTTATTAACTGCGTGTATATTTAAACATGTTTCAAAATATTCAAATGCTATTAAGCATAGAGAAATGTACATTGTTTAGTATAACATTACTTATGTCTCTCACTGTAGATTTCTTTGTTAATTTACCATAAATTTTAAATAATATGCAAAGCAACTCATAATTTCTTGATATTGAGTTATTAAGTAATTTACATTACATATATATATGAAATTATTGCAAAATATTGCTATCGTATGAATGTACCCTATAAAATATTATTTGCTAAACAAGTATGTTTTCAATTAATGATATACTATTTTTTTATAAATTATCAATCGTTACGTTTACTTATTATTGCTAAAGTTAAACCATTTTTCTTATACTTTTTGATTTGAAAATATTTAAAGATAGATTTGTTAATAAATATGATATGTATTATACTTATGGTAAAAACAGTATTAATTAAAATTAAACTAGATATAAAAATTGAACTTACTTTTTCTATTGGAAGATTGAACAATTTACTGATAATATTGGTCAAGGTCTTTCGATATTTATTAGTAATTTTATCATTTTTCGTAACACTTCGAATATACGGCAATATTATTTCATTTTCGTCAATACTATCTTCTTTATTATTACTATTATTTATATCGGTTGATGATGGTTTGACTATATTATCGTCTTTATTATCTAAATTGGTACTATTTATGTTATCACTCTTTCTAGCTGTTTCTGCTTCATGTGTATTACTGCGCTCTTTAGCTTTAGACTTTAATTTTATATCTTTCTTGTGATTATTTTTACTGGAAACAACTTTAGAATATTTGCCATTATTTTTTAATTTAGAAAATGGCTTTGTATTTTTAGGAAATTGTAATACATTCCATTGATTATTGGAATTATTGATAACAGTATTTTTACTAGATACATTATTTGTATTTTTAACTATATTTTCTTTCTTTTTAGCAATGCAATATTCTTGCACATCGTGTTGCATATCTATTGGTAATGCTGCTAAAAAATCAGGATCTACTTGCGAAAATGATACATTCTCTATAGCTGCACTTTGCTTAGCAGATACTTCTGTATTTTTTTGATGATTTGTTTGTTCATTTGATGATACATTTGCACCGCTGGTGGAACTATTATTATTTTGATGTTTATTACTTTTATACTCATTAAATATATCGTTTCGTATATCTTCAGGTAATTCTAACAAAACAGACATATCTAATTCTTGAATTGGTGGTAATTCATTTTTCATGATTTTTCCTGAATTTGGTTTAGTTTGTTTGAAGAATTGTTCTTGACGTGTTTGTGTATTTTTCACTGTTTTATTCTTATCATTTTTTCTTAACATTGTATTAATTATTTCAGTTCTGATATTGTCTGGTAATTCATTTAAAGTAGATTCATCTATTTGCTGTGATAACATATAATTTTCAGAAGTGTTACTTAAAGATTGAGATGAAGTAGGTATATCGTTTTTTTCTACATTTTGATTAGATACTTTTATAGAAATTTCTGAAGACTTTAAGTTATTATCCACTGTATTTTGTACTTTGGAATTTTCTCCATCTTTCTTATTTACATTTAAGTTAATTATTTCTGTATTAACATTATTTGCTTGATTTATTTCAACTTCTGATTTGGATTTACTATTTGAAGAATTTTGTTTTTTCAATTTAGCTTCAAGTATCTCTGACCTAATTTCTTCTGGCAATTCAATTAACACACTCTCGTTTATATCTTGGGAGGGTAATAAAATTATTGAACGATTAAGTGGAGAAGAAATATTGTTTTTCATTAGATTATTACTTGAATCTTTTTTATCGTGATTATTTGGTAAAGTATCTATAATATCCACTTCTGTGTTTTCCAAACATGAATTATTAGGCTTCGAAACAATATTATTGTTATTACTAATAGTTGTTTTTGAAGATGTTGCTGCTGCTTCTTTATTAACAGAACTATTTTTCAAATCATTATTTTCACCATCTTTGCATTTGTTTGAATTAATATTTATCATTTGTGGTTGTTTAGCTTTATTAACAAAATTCATTAAATTATTATCGTTAGATTTATTTTTCTGTATTTCTAATCTGGAAATTTGAATACCTATTCCTCTCATATCTTGAGGTATTAGATGTAATTGATTCCATATACCAATAATTTCTCTGTAAAAATAAATTGTCCAATAAAATTTAAAATTATATTTTAATTATTGATAATTAAATAAATTAAGCAAAAAATAAATGATTAAAACGCTTACTTTGTAATAATAATAAGATCATCTATGGGTGCCATTAGATTTTTTGATTTTGTTATACAATCACAAATTCCATGACCCATAAACTTTACCGTTTCTACAGGTGCTTCTTTAGCTCTTACCATGAGTTTTAATGTAATACATCTTCCCTTAGCATTAGCTTTTTTTAATCTGCTATGTACTTCAGTAGATAATTTTTTTAAAAAATCAACTGCTTCGCCATTATCTTCAAACCTAATGCCATAATTCACTTCCGCTGATACAGATTTTCTTACATGTTCTAAATTCAACTTTGTTTTATCAATACCTCGACACATATCATACAATAACTCTCCCATTTTTTTCCCAAAATCTTTTTGTAGTGTTCGTAAAGATAACGATCTCAATTCTACACAAGTATTTATATTTATCTTACGTAACTTTCTTGCGGTTGTATGTCCGACTCCTATTAATTTAATAAACATTAATTAAAAAAATACATTATAATAATTTTAGAAATAATAATAATAATAATATTTCATTACCTGGTAAGTCTTGTACATTTAATGTATCAATATATGAAAGAATATTATTATCTTCAATATAAAATTGTCCATCAGGTTTAGCTTTTTTCGTTGCTAATCTTGCTCTTAATTTATTGCTACCAAATCCTGCTGATACTGGACAATCTGTGGCTTCCCTAATTTCATTTCTTATGACTGTTGCAAATTCCATAGGCATCAAATTTGATTCTTCCAATATTTTAGTACAATTTACATACATTTCATCACAGCTTACTGCTTCGATATCTAATGTATATGATGCTACTATGTTGTACAAACTATATGATACTTCCTTATATTCTTCAAAATCATATTTTATTGTACGTAATTCGGGACATATTTTTAATGCTGCACCCAAAAACATTCCATTTTTTACACCTGCTTTTCTTGCTTCATACGAACATGATGCAATTTCAGAAAAAGAACCACATTCTTCTTCATCTTGATCATTATCATTTACATTGTTCGATTCAGTATTAGTACTTTTATTCCCTTTGGCATGTGCCACTGCAACAGGTAATCCTCTTAAATGTGGCCTACTTCTAAGACCTACAGAAACAAAGAAACAATCCATGTCTATGTGCATTATGACCGGTCCTTTTTTTATTATTGTATTTTGTTTTTCTTGAGGAGTAAACATATCATCTTCCGTTAAGTATGAATCATTGGAATTTTGAGAATTTTGTTTAAATTCTTTCATTTTCTTCAATCGTTCTAAACCAGGAAATTTTCCATCACTCTTGTCTCTTAATTCATTGATGTAATCTTTAAAGGTTGCACCCATTGTAGCAATGTGATGTAATCGCGAATTGTTATAAAATTCTGATATGAATTCTGAATTTTTAGATGAAAGTGCTGTTCCTTTTGCTTTCGTAAGATTCGTAGAATTATTAATGTCTTGATTGAAATCTTTACTAGTAGAAACTGCTGTAATATTTATTGCAGTAGATGGTTCAACGATACTTTGCATCATATTATTGTTATCATTTATTGTATTATTCACATTATCTTTTTTATTGTTCATTTTAAAATTTAGTTGTGGTTGGCTACCAGTACTATTAGTAAGAAGCAAATAATTCTCATAATTTAAAACCTTCCCAGCTTTGATGCTATCTATTATCCATTCAGGCTTACAAATAGGCATTGGACATTGAGCTTTTCTATGGAGTACAATTTTAGAATATGGTAAGTTGGATGCAATTATATGGGTTGTTATTCTGGGTCGCATGTAATGATGGTACGTTCCACCGTGTTCCATCATTAACTGTCTTAGTTCATCTGCTGTTGGATCAGTATAACCATTAACAAATATAGATATTCCTTTAAATAAATTCGATGGGTCTTTATATTCTTTTTGTGCTTCTTCATGAAATTGTTCTTCTAATTTTGTTTTCTTAGCTTCCATATAACCTCCCTAAAAACAAATCATTACTTTCATTTAAATATATCATATCATAAAATATTATCGTGATTTTTATTAATATATATAAAACTTATAAATTTAATTTTATATTACAAATTTAATGGAGAACTTGAAACAAAAGGAAAAAAAAATGTTTACATACCCAATCTTCAAAACCATTATCGTTCCAATTTCTGTTCTTTCTCCTTACTGCCATTTTAAAATATAAAATTTATATAAATATTAAAAACAACTATAAATTAATTTAAATTTTGATATAAAATTTAATTAATTGACTGCTATATCAATAAAACAACATTTTTTTATACAAAATATCACATAACCTAAAAACAAACTTATGTTTTCTTAAATGTATGCTTCATTTTATTTATCTGTTTTGTTTATTCAATGTTAAAATATAAACCATAGTAAAATACGGATTAAAGTTTGATTTAACGTAGTTTCTTTTAAAGTATCTATAAATAAAATAATGTTCTTCATTTTAATCTTGTCTTCATTGTTGACAACAGAGTAAACGTCAACCATATCAAGTAAAACTTTTTAAAACTAAAATGGCGACACATATATAAACACAACTTATATAAATAGGATGGGTTAAAAAGATTTGAAGCTCAACATAAAAAATTATTTTTTTTTTAAATAAAAAATTTGAGATCAAACCATTTTAAAGAAAACAAAGGAAAAAGTTACATATACATTTTTATATATCAATTTGTTTCAGATGGAAAAATAAATCTTTGACAGTTTAGGCTCAAAACTTTTCTTCTCTCTTATGTATATTTTTTCTATTCCTTTTTTTTTTTTTTTTTAATTAAACTATAACAAATTTATTTTTTTTCTGATATAAAATAAACTGATCTACAATTGTGTAGAATTAAAACCAGTGTCCTGTCAATTTGGTTCTTCCTTTATTAGTGGAAAAGTAAAAATTATGTACACCTGCTTATTAATAAAGCATTTACTTCTGAAATAGCATACAAAACTGGTAATATATTGTTTGTACTTACTGACTTACATATTTTTGTATTTTGTTACTACTACACATTTTTAATTTATTCTAAATTATTCATTAAAAACAAACTAACAATATAATAAAATATAAAATTTGTATTTCCCATAAATAAAAATAAATGATTTATTATAAACATCGAAAAATAACAAATATATATATATATATATATATTAAGTAATATTATAATGAATATACAGAGCCGTACCAGACTGGCTCAGCTGCAAAGAATGTTTTAAGAATGTATTGTCTCATTGTTTAGTTATAATGAAAGATCTAGTAACTTATTCTACATTTATATGATCCAATTTAAAAAATATTTAAAATATTGTGTTCACATACAGCAAAAATATTACAAAATGTTTGAACAAATTAAATGTTATAGTTAAATGTATGCATTATGATAATGAATCAAAAAAATTAGTATTGATAAAAAGAAAATTGTACGCATATAAACAAAATTGTTATATGCCTAGTCGTTAATGGAATCTCAGTTTCAATAACAATGAATTATTTAAAGAAAAATGAATTTACGGATACTAGAGAAATAAAACATAATCATATAATTTCATCTATATGTTAATAGAATACATACGCTTTGTGCAAGGTATACCAGTTACCTTTTACATAACAAAAATAATAATATGAGAAATAATTTTTGGTGTCTCATTATCATCTTTGCATAGGATAATATATTACATCAAAATTCCTAATCATGAAAAATATGTTTTGTAAGCTTTGTTCATTTGTTCTAAGAATATAAATGTAAGGACCGTATGAGGACCCAAACGTGCATAATATGGAAAGAAACCTTTCCAAAGTGCCAATGGTCCTTCATTACGAATAACTTTTCCAAGAACATCCAATGCTCCAGTATACTCTGGCTTTCCATTAATAGTTTTCATATTTTGGATCCTAACAGAAGAAATATAATCAACCATAACTTGTAAATAATATATATATTTAAAAAATAATTTAATAATTACCTTGTTTTAGCAATATCTACAGGCATAGATGCAATAGTTGTAATTATTCCAGAGATCATGGAGGATGAAAAATGCAATGTGATATTTTCTTTGAAATAACCTGTTTTAAAAACACATTATTACAAATTAAAATATACTATTGATACTTAACAAAATGAACTATCGTTATGCATATATTTTTAAGATATACCCGTATCAAGTAATATTTGTTTTGCTTGTGAGTATGAAGCTAATTGGGCTGCATTTACAACCATTGCACGTCCCACAGTTGGAATTGCACCTCGCCACAACGTAAGCAATCCTTCTTCTTTAATTATACGGAATAATGCATCGAACACATTTTTGTAATTGCGTCTTTGAGCTAAAAATATTGAGTGCATTAAGAAGATTATAATATTAAAATTAATTATATGAAATTATTAAAAAACAATGATTTTTACCAAGTGGCAGTCTACCATCAGCAGTCATTCGTATTAATGTTACTTCTGCAGGTGTACCTACAAATGCACCAAAACCACCAGCAATCATTCCTAATGCTGCTTTTACGACAAACACTGGTTGGCCATCTTTTCTAAATATATTATGATAATGAGTATATTATAGTTAGTTATATATAAATTTATTTTAATAATTCATTTACTTACGAGGCTCTTTCAAAAAGCCAATTATATATTCCTAGCCTAGTAGTTGTGTATGTTGCTTGTCTTAATAAACCTGCTGATAAGCCATTATAAAAAGCGAAAAAACCTTCATTTTTAATAATATTGGATACAACAGTAAACGTTGAAGTCTTTTGTCCACTTAGTTGCATTCGATTCTTTATCAAATCTAATGGTTGTACGAAGACTGTTGCACCCATTCTATAATTATACATAAAAAACATTTGTTATCATTCTTAATACTTTTTGTTCTATTTCTAAATCATAATTTTAACATATTTTTATTACACATTATACACATGTATATACATATATTTTATTAAAATCTGTTATTTATAATTATTCAAAAAGAGAAATTTTGAAAATATTTCTTATTCTTATAAATATTCAAGAAATATTAACTAGTTGAAATTTCCGAGGTTGAGAGTATCTTTTATTAATAGTCAGACATTGTGAAATATAGGCCAAATAAAATGCATAAATTCTTTTAGCATCATTTAATATTATTAATTCGCGTTATTAAGAGTTAAAAATAAGTTTGGTAGCTAACGTAAGTAATAATTAACCATTTGACCTCTAAATTCATTACCGCCGACTTTTTAAATATTTCAATTACTGCTGGAGGCAAAAAAAGAAAGAAACATTTTGTTCTCTTTTAAATATTAAATATATATACATATAAAAATGTAAAATATTATAATAAATTATATAATATGAAGTACTTCAAGTAAAATTTGAGTAAGTAAAAAAAAAAAAATTAGTAAAATGAAATGATCAAGTACAAACCCAGAAAGACCTCCGATAGCAAATTTGGCACTATTTGGTATTGGTTTTTCCTCACTCATTTTAATTTCTTTTTTTATCTTCAAATATCTTTAATTCTATTTAAAAAATAAAAATCTATATTTAATGAACGACTTATTTTTCAGAAAATTAACTTTGAATCACATTAAGGTTTTTTAAAAAGGATATGAGTATTAGCACTTTTGGCGATCAATTATGATTGATATATATTTAAAAGCAAGAAAAAATAAATATTATGTGGCCATTTTCGAGGTGGCTAAAAATTTCAGCCTGCTTTAATGACATCTAACAAAAACGATACAATCTGCTGGACTGTGAGCAACTACTAGAATATATTCTAGCTGTTTTCCATATTTTATCTAACCATATAAATTGTAGATATTTTTTTGTATACGTGGCGCCATCTACTTGATACATTCAATCTAGGTCCAAACTCCTTTGATAAAGAAGTTTAAATATAACTAATCAAAATGAAACTGATTATGAATCAAATATTATTAAGTAAATTCGTTAAAAATTCAATATATAATTTCTATTATAATTTATTAAAGTTTAATTTCATTGATTTTAATCTTCAAAAATAAAATGGAGCATGCGTTGTAGTCGTGTAAACTTTTCAATAATTTCTATAGCGCGATTCATAAAAACATTTTGATTGTTCTTACGTAAATAAGAAATTAAAATATTATTTTTGTTCATCCTTATTTTTCTTTTGAAATATAAAACTTAAATATATATAAGGGAAATATTATACAATTTCTGTATTACTCCTGTGATTTATTTATGCAATAATTCGTAATGCCGTTTACAGAACAAAGGAATCAATTATATGATGCACACTGTACAATCAGCATCCAAGAATATTTACAATTTACATAAACTTTTTGTAATAGAGATAAGCTAGACTTAGTTTATTTCGTGAGTCGCCATAATTACTTTTATAATTGCATCAAATTAATTAAATAATAAAGTATATTTAATTGAGAACTCTAAATGAATATAGTATAGATTTATTTGCTTTTAAAAAGAAATTTTGCAAAATAATAGGCACGCGAAGAGGGGAACTACGTAGTGTTACAACGTATATACATATATATATTTATATATGTTTTTAAAAAATATGTATTATATATTTTTAAACCGCGAAATTTCAAGTTGCGGTAGATTTAAGAGATTCATTTATTACTAACGATATATTATAATAAATACATTTCCATATTTTAGAATAATTTATATATCTTTTTTTTCCTTTGCGCGACGAATTTGTACAATATTCGTATTCATCTCTTATTAGTCAATTTCCAATCGATATGTAATAGACAAATGATCATTTTTATGCTTTTGCGGATATGATCATATTTTTTAAATATTAAAATTACAATTTATTCAAAACGATTCAAACAATTTTACTCAATTATCTACAAAACTTCAAATCAAATAATAATCCTGTATTTTCGTGTAAAGTCGCAATGGAACTTATTAGAAATAAAATTTAATAATCAATATTTTGTTATTTTGTTGATCATTCGAATAGAATTCATTTGCTTCTTTTTTTTTGTTTGTTATTGTTATGTTGTAATACTTATTCCGCTAGACAATATGCGTGCCATGATTATCGATCCCATAGAAATCGTTTTTTAAATGTTATTACTGTTATAATTATGTGTCGTGAAAAAAATAAGTTACTTTTTTATCATTTATATTTAAGGCCGTAGATTGATATATTTTCTAACTAGATCAGATAAAAAATTTACAATACAAAAACGTGATAGAGTTTTGAGCTAAAAATTTGTCAATAATTTTTCCACTTTTTTTTTTATCCTTTTAACGTAAATTTATAAACTAATTTTTATAGATGGGATAATATTAGATACATCACATATATCTATATATTATATATACATTAACATTTTTCACAACGTTGTATTAACAATAATTTTCTTATTTAATTCGTCATTTTTCGTCAAGAATACAATGTTGTGAAAAATACTTTGATCTTTGAAAAAAAAATCTTCCAGGAAGAATTTTTTTTTTTTGACTAATTTATGGACGAACAGTAAGAAATAACTTAACCCATGTGAATTTTTTGTGCTTTACTTCTTTGGTTAATTTCATTTTTTTTTTCATTTCTTTTCTTTTCTCTTCTTTTTTCACTCTGATAAATTTGTGTGGCGTCGTATGCGATATTTTATCATATATATATAGTTCGGTGGGGAAGTAGTGTAAAAACTACGAGTAGAGGAGACGAAGTATATAGATTATAATACTAATTAAGAATAGCTTTCTTTTTTGAATCGTAGTGTGAAGAGCATAGAAACAGTATAACAAAATATATGAAATATTTATAAAACAGCACTTCTACCATAACTTGTGAAAATTTGACAGACGACTAACAAGAACGATTTTTATTTTTTTATTTTTTTTTTTACACAAAATTTATTTAATTATTTTTTCATAAAAGATTAACTTTGTTCTTATTTTATACCACCGATCGACATAACGAATAAGCTCCCCTAGTAGCACAAAATATTGAAAAATATTGAATATATGTGTATTTAATATTAAGAAGACATTAAATCTATTTTTAATATTAAATACTCATGTATTCAATATTTTTCAATATTTTGTGCTATTAGGGATCTTTTTTATTATTTTTTTTTTTTGTAATTTTCAAATTTAATACAACAAGTATCGATAATTCTTTCGTTATGTTTCCCCCCCAAAATTTGGAATTTTTATTAAACATTAATACAATAATATTCATAATAACGAATAAAAGAAAAATAATCGACATCGAATTTTCACAAGTAACGACGAAGTTGAACGAATATACGTTTTACGTGCATGGCCAAAAGCCGTGCCTTATCACATATTTATCTTCGATATATATATCGTTTTATTATTTACACCTATACCGTTTCATTCGATAGAGTTTACTTACATGTACAAGATAATATATAAGTTATACATGTTATATAACTTCATATGATACACTATTATGTTTCAAACAATTCGTACGAGTTCGTGCTCTCGACAATGTTTTATTGAATATTACTTATTTTCCAAAATAAATTGGACCAAGTAATGCATTCAATTATCAAGCGTCAGTTTGTTCATTTTACGTTATAAACCATTTCATTTTCAATTTACAGAACACTGTCTGATCTTTTAATAAATTTGAATCTTTTATGTACTCTGATATTTGTATAATGAATTGTTTAAAATATAATACAAATATAATACAAAATTTTAAAATACATAATATTATATTTATATTATATATTTTATAAATATTATATTAAAAAATAATATAATATTATATTTTAATATAATATAATATAATATTAATAAATAAATATATTAATATATTATATATATATATATTATAAATAAAAATAAATAATAATAAATTTAATAGAATATTATATTATTTTAAAATATAATACAATTTAAAATATAATTCAAATTAACAGATGAACTTAATTTTGTAAAAACTAGAGTTTTCTTGTAAGAAAAAAAAATATTGTAAAAAAATAACGCTTGATTTGTTTATGCATAATTCGGCCCGATTTTAAGGTGTCTCGTATATAAAGACACGATTGCATAAAAGAGAGAGATTTTCTATACCTTAATAACTATTTCATCATTCTAAATTGGACGTCGGAGGAGTATACATCGAAAAGAATTGTGCTCATTATTGCTACGCTACTATTATTAAAGTCTTCGAAGGACTTAATCGTTTAATACGATTTAACTGTTAAAATTAGGCGACGATCGATGGGTATTTTCTTTTTTTCTTTTTGTTTTTTTTTTTAATTTTTTTTCTCGGTTTTTACATTTCACACGAAACACGACAATTTGTCGTGTTCCACCATCATTTTCTTCTCATGAATTCTTTCGTTTTCTACTTTTTTATTTTTTTATTATTTTTATGTCCTTTTTAGCAACCTTTAAGTATATATGTATATCTATATATGTATTGCACGTTTTCTTTATCATTTTCTTTTCAAAAATGATTACTTTTTAATCGATCACAGCAGTGTGTACGCGCGTGGAATGATGCAAGCAAGAGAGTTTTTAACAAATAAAAAAGAAAATTATATAAACGTATGTGTGTATATCTATGTAATATACATGCATACATACATACATACTTAGATACATACATACATACATACATGCATACATATATACATGCATACAACTATTCAAACTAATCTCGTTAATTGTTTAGATTCTAGAAAAATGATACCTTCATTCTTTTTTTTTCCCTTGGGAAAAGTATAGATTACATAATATGTATGTATATTGACCTCACAAAGAACCATTTGTTCCCTTTTTTATTTCCGCACAAAATATAATATAGAACACTTTTGTGGAGAAGGTCGATCATATTAATGTGGCAAATATTGGGTTGGCAACTGATTGCAGATTTTAAATAAAAATGAAAATTCCAAATTTTTGTTTAAAATATATAATATAAATTTAATATATAAAATAATAAATTTAATAATATTAATTTTAAATTTAATATATGAAATATAAATTTATTCAATTAGGTACTGTCCATGTTTGTTGATGACTTTTTACCATCGGTCAAGCAATGTCATAATGCCACATTTATAGAATTTTATTAATTTCTTAGATTTTGTTATTAAAAAACTGAATTAGATGTAAAACAAAATCTGCAATGACTTAGTTGCCCATCCAATATAATATAACAACGCTTGTTCATAGTCAATGGAATTACAAAGAGACCAAAAAGTAATCAAAATTATTTCGATTAATTCATTCACAGTTAATTTGTGTCAATGAAAATACGAATTGAACAATTTCGTAAGGCAAAAAGTGTTAGAAAGTAATGCATAAATTTTTTTGTTGATTACCATTTAAAATTTTTTTAATAAATAAATGTCTTTTCACCAGAAGAAGAAAAATTTTGATTACTTTTTGGTACCCCAAAATATATCGAATTTGATATGCGGGGTTGTGTCATGATCATTTCATTTTTTTCACGATCGATATGTTTGAATGTATTTGTGTGTACTTGCGTACGATATCAGTTGGAAATCACTGATATTTTGAGAATAGAAATATAGAGAGAAATAGGATGAGAGAAAGAGAGATAGATAGAGAGAGATAAATAATCAATGAAAAATAGAAAGTTAGAGGCACAAACGAACGATGAGTTTATACTCGAAAAGGGTAGAAGAGTTTGACTGACGATTCGTTTTACATGCTTTTTTCATAATATTCAATGTACATATCTCATAAATATCAGAAAGAGATTTTCCCTAGTCGAACTTTGGAATTTTCGGAAGTAACGAATTTTTGTTCTCGTTGGTTTACCGAGTTAGGCGAAAGATTTTCGTCGAAAGCGATAAAAAGTATATATCACAGAAAATATTAAAACACATCATCCCCCCTTCCTTTTTTAATTTTATATAATATTTTTTTTTCTTTTTCTTACTTCTTTCTCATACGTTTATTATTATTATTTTTTTTTGTAACATATAATGTAATAATATATAGAGCAATTCGAATATATCGAATTATAGATCCTGTTAAAATTGAAAATCATTCATCAAAAGTATTTTCTGTCCCTCAAAAAAAAAAAAGAAATATATATATATATATAAAGGATCAATAGAGGGAGAGAGAGAAAGAGGGACCAAATTTCGATGATAAAAATTGACAGAACGTTGCGGATATTATTCCGCGTTCGAAGTTAAAAATTTTTTTTTTGTTCAATTTTGTATTGCATTCTTTTTTTTTCATCGTAATATTTTTTTTTATCTTTTTTATTTCTTTTTTTTGAGTCACCAATCAACCACCACAATTTTGACGTATCGTGAGTATCGCGTTGCGAACCGGAAACACGAGACAAGGTATTCTTTTTCTTTTGTTTTTTTTTTTTTTTACGTTTCGTCGAAAATTCTTCGACAATCATGACGATTTTCCTCTTCTATTTTTGCTCAGCTATCAAATATCTCGAATTTCAAGGAGCGTGATTCTGGAAGTTGATGAAGGGCGTTGAACGCTTGATAGAAAGAAACGTTGTCCGCATCACCGGCACTAAATCGATGTGACAACTTATTTCCCGTGTTCCATGTTGTGTGCGAATTTTTGTACGATCGAAGAACGTGCCTATCCTCGTGATCATTTTCAAACACACAAATCTCTTCATCTGAAAATCAATGGAATATTTTTACTTCTTTTATTTTGTTTAGTCTTCCTTTTTTATTTTTATTTTTTGAAATTTCACTTTGTCGCAGAAAAATATATATTTTCTTTCTAAAAGTGATGTGTTTTTTTTATCGTACGAGACGTAAATATAAAAAAAGAAAAAAGTGTAGTGAATAGTCACTTTATATATATATATATAGTCGAAATTTTAATATATAATATAAAATTAATATATAATATAATATAATATTAATATAATATTAATATAATATTTAATTAATAAAAAAATTAATATAATGTTATTAAAATTATAAATATAATAAATAAATTATAATATAAAATTAATTATTATA
>NW_015148980.1:130273-151285 GCF_001465965.1 Polistes dominula | reverse complement strand
TATAGAGAATTATAATATATATAATGTTATATTATAATAATATTATAATATAATATAATATAAAACACTATTTTTATGTTGATATACATGTTATAACAAAATTATTATTCCTATTTTACAATAAGTATTGAACTAATCAACAAGTCTCATATTAAAATTGCAATCATTTTATAACTCAATCAATATTTATATTTTGTAATTACAATTAACACTTATTAAAAATAATCTATTTAATACGAACGTATTATAAAAATGACGATAATTGGAATTGAATTAAAAAGTACTTACGACGAGATGGGGACGGTGATTGTGGTGGTGTGCCTGCTAATGGAGATAGGGGTTCATAAGGTGGTGGTGGTGGTGAAGAAGGTGACTGGGTCGGTGATGATGGTTGTAACCTAAGTAGTGAATCTGGTTCAAGACCTAGTATCATTAAAACACGATTGGGATTTGCCCGAACCCAAACTTCAAACATATCAACTGGCCAATCCGTTTGAGTTGTGGTATCAATTAATCTAGCTGGTGGGTTCCAACAGATTGCATCTGGTGGATGAGAGGAACTTCTTGCTAACATTCCACTTCCACGACTGGCTGGTCTTGGTAAATTAGGGTTACTTTGGGGAGAATAAGCTAACATTTGTAGAGCTTGAATGGCATTTCTTACCTATCGAATCAAAAATTGTTTGTATCGTTAAATCTGTTCTTTTAATGTGCATGTAATGGTAACAAATGAATAATTTGTTTACACTTACTTCGCTACTTAGTGTAGCTACATCCTGATGCAACGTTAAAACCTGCGTATCCAATCTTTCTACGGAACCACGAATATGTTCTTCCATAGATTCTTGAGCGATTAATTGTGCTGCCCTTCCTTTCACGATGACTCCTCTACCTGGTCCTCTTCTTCCCTCTCTGTAGTCGTCCCTAATATAAGTAAACAATAAAAGATGTAAAAAGTATTTATGAAATATATATGTTTGTATTACATATATCATCCAACTACATTTTCCTTCATTCCCATATATATGTATATAAATATTTATTTACTTGAATTTAGCATGTCGGGGACTAGACGACGTATGTAATGGCGATTTATTCGACGGGGAGAGAGGTGACGTTTCCCCTTCTTCAACTATATTTTCATCATCCTCGCTAATTGACGGTAATGTTAATGAAGGACCGTTCATGTCTGACTCCTGCTAATAGTTCAAAAATTCGTTAAAAAATTTCACATATATTTTAGATTAATTATAATGAAACTTCATGAATATCATTTGTATTAATTGGTATAATAATTAAAAAGGAAACAACTGTAATTTATTTTTACGAATTTATAAGAAATTTGTAATCCATTGATTTTGTTAAGTAACAATATGAAAAGAATTTATTCTTGACTAATTAAAATTAATCTTATATCAACTATTTAAGAAAAAGTGACTCGTATTTAAGAATTTTGTTTATATATCTTTGTTTTTCTTCTTTTAAAATTTGCATTTTGTTTTCCAAAGTTTACATATTTAAACGGCTTACCTCGGCTTCGTAACCTTCGCGTAAATTATACGTGAGATCATGTTGTATATCATGTGCAAATTCCTGCTGATACTCGGGATAAAGACGAAGAACTTCAACCAGACCTTGCATGTGTATACACTTTAGGTCGCAATAAGTCAAAGCTTTGACATCGCAACTAGATTTTACTACGACATCGGATCCACCAGATCCACCACCAACAGTTCCTCCTCCGTTGTTTCCATGCTGCAGGTGAACGTTTATATCGCAACCAACTAAGTCACCCTTTCCTTTAATAAATTGGATTATATTGATTAGTTGATTGTACATACACAAAAGAAAAATATTCTTTGTTGTTACATCCCAATAATGTTTTTATCCTTTGTATTCGAGGATTATTTTTTTTTAATTTTTTATCACAAACTTTGTATATAATTTATTAGGAAAAATATTTTTACATTTTATACTTTACATATTTATATTTACATTTTTTGATTATTATTTTTAATAATTTTATTAAATTTTATTAAATTTATAAATTAATATTATATTGTATTATATAATATAATAATATTAATTATTATTTATTAAATTTTAATATTATTAATATATAAATATAAATAATATAATAAATATTATTAATAATATTAATTAATATTATACAAAATAATAATATTAATATTATAAATTATAATATATAAATTATTTTATATAATATATAAATTATTTTATATAATTTATAAATTAAATTTGTAAAATTTTTAATAATTCTAAATATATTTTTAATTATAAATGTAAAACATATAAAATATATTCATTTATTTAACAAAAAAAATTTCAAATAAATACTCATACCAATTCTCGTGTTGGAATTCAGGGTACAAAGTACAAAGGATTTAATATAAAGTCCGAATGTTAAATAATAATAATTAAAAAAGAATAAAGTTCTCTTCCAATAAGATTAAAAAGTTATTTATATTTTACCTAAAATTGCAACGACCATACTGTTTTGAACAACTTCCATGGAACCATTGCAAAGATAATAAATATATGACAAAGCATCCCCTTTATGCATGAGATATTCTCCTGGTGCGCAAAAGTTACTTCTAATGTGTAATGAAAGTAATTTAAGACAACCTTGAGAGGCTGCTTCAAATATTGGTAAACCTAAAATTTCTCTATGCAAATGCATCGAAACGTCCCCTCTAAGTTCTTCTGGAAATTGTTTCAGCGTCTACAAATTATTTTTGATATTATATTTAAAGTTAGTAACCTAGAATACATACTTTAATATTTCATTGAATTTTCATAATTAATTAATCAATTAATTATTATTATTATTATCAACAATAATTTCGAAATGTTAATTAGAAATTTTGGAATAAAATAGTTGATTCATCTTGTAATAGTTTACATCGTTATAATAAATTTCATATTAAGAGATAATATTATCGATTTTACCTCGTGTATATCGATACCATGATTCAAAGACCACATGGTTTGAAAGTAATCTTGCATTCGTTGCTTCAATTCCTCAGGGATTTGATGAAGCACCATAAAATCCTCTAAGTCACGCAATTTTGTTTGATAGAGCGATCTTCTCGAATACATTCTTTGAATGATTGCCGTGACGTTACCAAATACGACAGCATGCATAAGAGCTAAAGGAAAAAAAAACAATTAAAATGAAATATATATATAGATTTGTTTCTTTTGTTCTTAGACAATGAATTATTAGAAAAAAAATTGTTACTAACCACCTATGAGCATTATACAGATGGAAAAAAATTTTTCGGAAATTGTATTAGCCGAGACGTTACCAAATCCGACAGAAGTTAAACTGCTGCAAGTGAAGTACAATGCTGTGATATAACTTTCCGTATTGGTGATATTATGAACAGGAATTTTTAAACGTTCAGATAAAGTATGTATCCAACCTAGAACATGATATATAACGTGATCGATTATTGCATTATTTTTCATACCTTTTTCTCTTACGAGGTATAATACCCGAGAGTTAAATAAACGAGTTAATTATCGAATAACAAAGATTAATAGTCAATTTAATTGAATCATTTTATTTTTTACGAGAATTCTAATAATCTAAGATTAATCTAAGATAATTCTTTTAATTCGTCAATGCCTTTCAAGAGATATAGGTTCAATTTTAATGTTTTATTTTAACGTTTCTATTATCGTTTTAACTTTGTACTTTTTTTTGTCCTTGATAAAGTACAATCGATAAATTCAAATAAAAAACTTCCCAACGTAAATTTAACAATACCTTTTTATTTGATCATATACGATACCCCTTTTATCTTAATACAAAAAGAAAATAAATTTGAAGAATACGTTTACTTAAGGTGAAAGAAGCTAGCTATATCGTCTTAGTTTGTTCAAGTTCATTTTTCTTTTCTCTTTCTTTTTCTTTTCTAGCATTAAAGTTATATGTTTCCATTGGTTCTAGTATAAGGTTCAAACCATCAAGATTATATGAATGTTTTTTTTTTATTAAAAAGTTTTTCATTAAACGCACACTCTCTCTCTCTCTCTCTCTCTCTCTCTCTCTTTCTTTCTTCCTAGTGATATGGAAAAAATGAAATTTTATCATACTTCATTTGCCTTTCGTAAAAAGGTGAAAAGGTTTTTCTTTTCTTCATTTTTTTTCTCCTTACATAAATATATAATATAAAAGAACAACCCCTTTCGATGAAGGAGAGGAGAGAAAAAATGTTTGCATTATTTCAAGAAAATATTTCGAAAATTTATTCTTAATGTTTGATAACACTTTGTTTCATAAATTTTTATTATAAATATTTTGATGAACAAACACTCTTATAATTGTGTAAAAATTTAAACAAAATTGATATGCAATGTTTGAAAAATAATTGAAATTGTAAACTCACCAAGATTCCATTCCTTGTCGTTTCTCAATCGTTCTTTTTCAGCAATGACATACCAAATACAAGCCAACCAATGTGCGACCAGAATAAAAAGTAACATTAGCATTGTCAAGATCATAGTACTATATTGCGAATACCTGTCAATCTTTTGTAACAGACGAGCCAACCTTAATAGTCTGGTCAATTTCACTAGATGAATATTATTGTTTCTTGATTCCTGTGATAAAGCCAAAATATCAATAATATTTAAATCATTATTTCATAATACTATTAACAATATTCATATAATTCAAAGTAAAATCAAAAATAAAGTAAAATGAATTAATTGTTATTTAAAATAATTAACTTCATTATCTATAATGTTAGGGTTACCAAAAAGTAATCAAAATTTCTTCGATGAGTACACTCACATTTAATTTGTGTCAATAAAAAATCGAAGGACTTTTTAAAAAGGGAATTCAACAGTTTATACAAATATACTAATATATTATTTTTTAATATAATATTTATGTTATATTTAATATATTAAAATTTAATGTATTATATATTAAATATAAATATATTATATTAAACTTAAAATTAAACTAAATTAAAAACTATTATATTTATTATTTATAAAAAAAATTATTATGTATAATATTTATATATATTAAACTTATAAATAATTTATATAGTGGGTTGCAACCGAGCTAGTTCGAATGAATTGGGATAGTATGTTAGAAGCGTGTTATCGATCAAGGTATTTGTTAAACATAGGTGAATTACTAAAGATACATTTGACGGATATTTGAAATTAACGTAAACCGCAAATTCGATAATGTATTGTTCACGTGTGATTGTTAAATTATCTCATCTGTTTCCCTAATTCGTTATCATCTGATAGAATAATTATTTTTAATAAAAAAAAAAGAAAAAATATTAAATATCTGTCAAGAATCGAATTAATCGTTAGAAAAAAATTTAACATTAGTTTATTTTCCTTTTACGAATTGGTAAGAATTTATCGCGAAATCTTTGTCAATGAATTTCGTTAATTAAACAACGCTTATAAATTTGGAATTTTAATTACAAATTTTTCTGCTGACGTTTTCTCATTAAGATCGTTTAATGACCATCGGGGGAATTGAAAAGCGAGAAAGAAAAAAAAAGAAAAGAATCAAATCTCTATAATATCGTGGCGAGAAAAAATGTTACGTAAACCGTTTGCTGAATATGAAATTATTGCTCTTTAAACGTTTAATAGAAAAGAAACAAAAAAAGATATTGAAAGGAGAAAATTGTGCTTTACGTATATTAGCAAAATAATTCGTAACGATAAAAAAAAAACGCATTAATCAACATTATTGTGCAATCACGAATAAAACTGATCTCGATAAATTCATTGAATGATAAATTCATGAACTAATTGATTACATACATTGATTTTCTTATTATTATTATCTTTAACGAATCAAATGTAAAATTTGGATCTTTTTTATGAGACAACAAAAATGCAATTTTTCTATTCATTTTCTTAAATTTTTAAAAAACGTTGTGAATATGGAATTTGAGTTTAGATTTCATCTTATACACTCTGACAATAGGATAATAATTGCGAAATCTTATTCGAATTTTGCATATTTATTATAATGAGAGGTGATTGAAGTATTCATTCGTAGAAAATGTCATTTAAAATAAACATCTGATTATTGCATCGGCATGTTGAGAGTAAGAAATTCACGTTATAGATGCACACACATAGATAGAATATTAATATATATTACATATATATTATTATGTATGTAATATATATGTAATTTATACTACATATATAATATATTTGTATTATAATTAATATTATATATAATTAAGATGATAATAATAATAATAATATTATATATATAGTTAGTAATATTAGTATATAATATTATTATATAATTTTATAAATAAAATATTCTATAATTTTAATTTTAATTAATATTATATATAATTAATATAATATAAATAAAATAATATTATAATTGTAAAATTACAATTATAATATTGTAATAAAATAATATTACAATATTATAAAATTCCTTTTATATATATAAAAAAAAAAAAATCGATTCATTCGAATTAGTAACTTGGTTCACATCTGTCATCATATTTACTGACGTGTAAAATACGAATGTTCAGTCGAATAAAAAAGAAAAAAAATGTATCAAACCCATGGTACTGTCATTTAAATAACTTGCTAAAAATAATTTATCAATTTTTCCGCTCGATCAAACCAAATTATGAAACAATCACGTTAAATATTATTTTCCATTTGATTGATCAAGAAGCAGATAGCAGCAGGTAGTAGCAGTTAGTTATGCTTTTCAAACGTCTCTTCAAATTTCGCCAAATATTCATGAGATATTATAACAAGTACGAGAATTTACGAAATACATGCATAGGAAATAATAGTACTATTGTACATAACCACGGATTATTATTTATCGACGAGATTTGAATTTTATTATAGGAAATTGCAAGCAGCTTATTGATATTTACATTATTATAAATTAGTTATAGATTTGTAATAAAATTTATGTGGTATGTAATAACACTTAAAAGTCATTTTATCAATTTTCAAAATTTGCTATAAATAAACCTAATTAAGTATTTAAAATAACCTTTCGAAATAGATGATACTAATCTATTGCATTTAAATGTTTATTATTGTAGTTACTACAATAATATATAACTATCAATAAAATTTTAAACAGGTTTAAAACACGTGTCATAAATACATATATTATTAATATGTGGAATTTCGATAATATAAACAAATATAAATAACTATAAATATATATATATATATATAATATATTATAATAAATAATTTATTAATAAATATATAATATATAATAATATATTAATAATAATAATAATAATATAGAAAATTATAATATTAATATATTATATTTAATTAAAATAATAATATATAATAAATAATTATAATATATCATAAATAAAATTGTAAATAAGTTCTACTAATATAAAATTCTACAATCCCATAGTCCTCTCTTATAGTTTAAAATAAAAATCGTATTATACGTGAATTCGATGATTTAATATAAGCGGTTTACTTGTATTCTTTTTGTTTTTTTGTTTTTTTTCTTTTAATAGAATAATATAAAAATTATATGAAAGTATTATAGTAAGTATACCAACCTCTATGCTATAAACATCAGAAGCGTAGAGAAAATCGAAGGGTAAAGCTGCTACGAGATCAACAAAGAACCAACTCTTCACGTAGTTCACTGCGATACTTTTGCTATTGCTTACGACCTCGCCTTTTGTGCTGACGTAAGTTGTTCGAAAATTCAATACGATATCTATAATAAAAGAAAAACAAAAAAGGAAAATTAAATTCAACGATAAAATATATATAAGCTTTACTTTCCTTTTTTTTCTTGTCTGATACGAGAGAGACTTTTTTGAAAGAAGAAAAATCGAAAATATTATCGTATAGGAGAAAAAAAAAGGAAAATAAGATATATACGATCAAATTGAATCTAAAAGTTAAAATAAAAAAATCATTTATGATGTGAAATTATTGGAATGTACGATTGACTTTGAAAATCAACAAATTATTTGATCAATTAATTTTCCATGTGTTTTATTTCAATGAAATTATGAAAAAATAATCGTAAAATATATACAAATATATATATAAATATATAATTATTATATAATTATATTATATATAATAAAAATATATAAAATATAAATAAATAAATAAAAAGAAAATAATAAATAAAAATAAATAAAATATATAAAATTATTATAATAATTATATAATATATATTAAATTATATATATTATTATATTTATTTCGTAATAAATATAATAATATATATATTAAATATATATTTATAAATAAATATCGTAAAATATAAAAGTCATAAATGATTTTTATAAGTTTTTGTTTCAGTTATCTGTAGACAGTTATCTCTCGTGTCATGTTGTTTTTCGTTGTAAACGTGTATTGATTTATTTTCGGTACATATATACATTTATTTGAGTAGTAGTTACGACGTAGCGTTAATCAATTTAACGTGTACAAGCATTTGGATTTCCACCAAACTCATTTGTAACGTTGCTACTCGAATAGTCATTGAGTATAGTTTGCAAGTAAATCATGCAATTGGACATTGGTCAAAGTATCTCTCGCTCTTTCTCTCTCATTTGCATGAAGAGAGACACAGTTCACTAAACAAAGGGGTTTCTAACGTAAAGTAGAGAATTCCATTTAATCCTACTTATTAACAGGATTATATTAGACCTAACTAATTTTCGTACTCGAGTTTCTCTCTCTCTCTCTTTCTCTTTCTCTTTCTCTTTCTCTTTCTCTTTCTCTTTCTCTTTCTCTTTCTCTTTCNTCTCTTTCTCTTTCTCTTTCTCTTTCTCTTTCTCTTTCTCTTTCTCTTTCTCTTTCTCTTTCTCTTTCTCTTTCTCTTTCTCTTTCTCTTTCTCTTTATCCTTCATTTTCTCCTTCTAACTCTTTGACTCTTGCTTTTTGTCTCTTTGACATTTGAACACTCAAGATTGAACACTTAAGACTTGATCAGCTAGCTAAAGTTGCAAAGTTAACAAATTTGTAACTCATATGACGTTAGCTTTATAGTGTTTGCCTTAACATCATTGATACTACTTCAAAGGAAGAACCTTCGTATATACAGATAATAATTTGACGAACATCTTGAACCCGAAGTATAAGGTGAAAGGAAGATGCTTTCATCGTCTGACATTCTCGTTTCCAACCTTCCTAAAGTGTTCACAAAGCAAACACGTGAAGTAATGACGTAGAGTATTTCGAATTGTGTAATCGGATGATATTACGAGATATCAAAAGATTCAATCGTCAATATTTTCAATTAAAAAAAAGATAACAAAAAAATCATTTAAATAAAAATTATCTAATTTTATTTCATCCTTAAAAGTACAATCTTGAATGTGTTTTAATACCGATAAATAATTAACATTTGTTCATTCAATTTATTACACTTTAGTAACCTATTATATCTTGACAACTATCTTAACACATTCGCGGCCGGCATATTTTTTCCGTTTCTTATACTATGACTGGCTGAACAATTCTAGGTTTTCGCTATATTTGGTACTTAAGGAAGAATTTTACTGTTATTTTTAGTTTAAATAGTACGAATTTGTAAACCGTTTCTTATACTAAGTACTGGCAAAAATAATGGAATTTTGAAAAAATAATAATTTTTATATATATTCTATATATAAATATACATAAATATAAGTTTAAACTATTTAAATTTATATTTAAATAATAAAATATAATTATTTGAATATTATATTTATTTATATTATAATATATAATATTTAATTATTATATTTAAGTAATTAAATATAAATTTAAAATATAAAATTTTTATAAATATGTAAATATAAATTATATATATAGTATACATATTAGTATATATATTATAATTTAGTATATATATTATATTATATTATATTAGTATATATATTATAAATTAGTATATATATATATATAATATACTAATATATAAAATACTAATAAAGTAATAATAAAATAAAAACAACATGTGTACAGATTACACGTGTTAGAAGTGAAACCTTCAAAAAACTAAGTTTCGAGAGAATGAGACGAATGCAGAATATCAGGTGTAGGATAATTGTAAGGTTTATTTGTTATAATATTATTATTATAATTATTATTATTATAATATTGTTACCACATTCAAAAATTATTTTACGTTTTATTGACGTATAATACATAGCATATTATACAGTAAGCAAGTTCTCAATTTGAAGAAATGAGACGAGTTGCTTATGGTAACTAAAATATGTATGATAACTAAACACCTCCCTGAGTGCACGAAATGCACGAACGCGTTCCATCGAACTCTTTGAAACTTCCCTAATATTTTCTTTCTGCAGATTTTAACGACACTGCCCGGCATTAATTTTCGGTCGAAAGACACTTAAATCATAATTCACAATATCCAATTGATAATCTTTTGAATAGAAAATAAAAAATAATGTTACAAAAATGATCCATTGAGATTATGATTGTCTAGTATAAGTAAAAAGGATTAAGAAAGAAATATATTGATTGGAAGCTATTTAATGACTTACGATTATCGTTTTCACTATTTCTAACAGTAAACGCGTTATTACCCGTATTAGAGATTATTATTCTGCACATTTAATAACGCCTTCTGGCGTGCACGAAATGCACGAACACGTTCCGTTGAAATCTGGAATCTTCCTTATCGAGTTTTTATGCTTAATTTCACACCTTTTTCTCTAGTTTGCGAATTTTTTATATTGTTAAACCAATATATAATTAGAAGTGAAACCTTCAAAAAACTAAGTTTCGAGAGAATGAGAAGAATGCACAGTTTTAGGAGTAAGTTAATTATAGGGTTTATTTATTATAATATTATTACCATATATAACAAAGGTCACCGTTATGGTCTCGAAGTGGACTAGCTGATAAAAACTACACTTTTCCAAATTCAAGCAATAAAAATTGATGAATGCGATAGTCAAAGATAGACACAAAAATCGTAAAATGTTTATCGAGGAAAATAATTCACACATACACAGACAAACAAACACACACACAATTCACACACGTGTGGTGTCGTGTGTCGTGCCCCGTGTGTCGTGACCCGTGTCTCGTGTCTCGTGCGTCGTGAACGAGCCTCGTGAACGAACCTCGTAAAAGAGCCTCGTAAACGAGTCTCGTTCAGTTCAAGAGGCTCTTTTACGAGGCTCGTAAAAGAATGATAGAGTATGAATGATGAATGATGAATTATAATATTATAATAATAATATTATAACAAATAAAAACTACAATTATATATATATATCCTATACCTGATATTCTGCATTCGTCTTATTCTCTCGAAACTTAGTTTTTTGAAGGCTTCACTTCTTACACGTTTGATCTGCACACATGTTATTTTTCTTTTTTTTTCTTATGATTAATCTGATTTCATTTATCACGATAAACAACATTTCTGCATTTTTCTTTTTTAAAACTTTAATGCTTACTAGTAAATAATAATTTTTCAAGATGGTGTAACATTTTCTTCATCGTCAAATTCGTCCGAATCCAAGAATTTCGTTTGGGGTGGAATGAAAAATTCCACCCACTTGATTATAACGCGGATGAATTTGACGTCGAGGATGTGGTAAATAGATGTAACTGGGAGAAAAAGTGAATTCCGCTGTGTTCGCGTCTGGGGAAAAAAACGGTCTCGAGTGGGCAGCAAAAAAAAAAAGTCAAATGCGAGACGGAGTATGATAAAGGAGAGAGAAAGATAGAATGAGACTTGATTTGGAGGAGAGGAAAGAGAACGGTGAAAGAGGGTTGAAGGGTGCGCGTTTAAAGTAGAGACGATGGGGTAGGAGGGGGAGGAGGGGGTTGAGAGAAAAGGGTGAAGGTATAGGCTGACGTAACAAACTTCTCAGATCACCAATTGGATAAAAGAAAAGAGAACCCTTCTTCTTCTTCTTCTTGCTCCTTTCTCAAATGAATTATTGCAAAAAATAGTACTTAGAAGAAGAAAAAGGAATGGCAATTGGTATTCTATGAAACTTTAGATTCAATTATATTATACGCAATTTTCTTATTAATGAACATTCGAAGAAGAATTGGAAGAAAATCTTTACGGTTTCTTCGTTCGATTTTCATGGATGTCACATCGACCATTCGTTTGATAAAATCATTCCAAGACGAACGAACGAATGAACGAATAAACGAACGAAGGTTTGAAAAGGAGTTTCGCATTTCAATGAAAGTTCGAGTTCGATTGTAGTCAAGAAGGTGCTCGATATACTGCATGTACCTGTATCCGGTAGGTAGTGAATACCGTATATGGGTCAGGCTCATCTTATGCTATTGTTGATTATTTGACGACAGGTCGAAAATAGTAAAAACTTTTGAATAATAGTTTGAATTTTTTTTATGAGATGAAGTAAGAGGCAATTGATATATATATATATATATATATATATATATATATGAGGTTGAAAAAGTGTTATTTAAAAATAGTATATACTAACCTAAAATAAAAAGAACTTCCACAACAACGTCGCTAACCATGGTTGGTCTATCGATGTTAGTGAAACTTGCATTGTATGGTACGACGACTGCCACGTAGAAAGTTGCTAGTAATATCAACCAATCCCAGCATGACTTAAAAATTCCATAATGACTTAGAATGAATTGCGACTTTTTAATCGCTGATGTTTTGTACTCCGGTAATGGTGGTGCCGTGGAATGCAATAGGGTCTGTAACCATCGTAGAGAGTGAACATTTTATTATTATTTTATTATATTGTTTTAGTTTTGTATAAGTATAACAAATTAAAAAAAAAAGGTACGTCATTACCCCTTAGAGTGCTATGGATGCATATATGCGTTTGGTAAAAAAGACCAGAGTGGACAATCAACTTATTTGTTAATATTAATGTAAAATAATATAATGTTTATATTAATTAATTAAATTATATTCAGAAACAAAAACTTTAATTATCAGTTTATTATAAATTATAATTACATAATAATTATATTTTTATTTATATAATAAATATAAATTATAATAATATAATATAATAAATTAATATAAATATAATTAATAAATATAATTATAATTAATATTAATATAATTTAAATTATATTAATATTATTAATATAATATAATTTATTATTATATAGAATCTGGTTAATAATAAATTATTCCGTTCCTACAAAACATTTTAGTTAAAAGTATTCACCACTCAAAGGGTTAAAAATTAATGTAACTTTCACGATTGATTATTTATCGAAAAAGAAACTTTAAAAAAAAAAAAAGTATCACATTTTAACTAGGTAAACCGTTTTACAGTTAGACGAACATATACGCATGTTTCCAGTTTTGTAACTCACTATTCCTCTCTCTCTCTTTCCGAGAAATCCATTATATTGGATGACCTCTGATTATATGAAAGGAAACTTCATGTAGTCGGAAACTTAGCAGTATAAACTAAACGAGTAGAGTTTATTCGCAGTGTTAAAAGTAAAGAATACTTTTGTACGTGGTTTGACATACACATTCTGTTCTAACATTTGCTAATTAAAATCCTTGATTATTTTCATTGAAAAGAGGTTTCAAGGTCTGGTTATTAATAATGTTGGTTAGTCGAATCGGAAAATATCTTTTCAAACAAAACACATATATATATAGATACATCGGTCAAAGAGAAATTAAAAAATAGGTATATTATCTATTCAGAATTATTATGCTTATAAAACAATTTGCATTCACCATGCGATGCTAAACCGCAACGTTATAATCTGCAATTATGTTCTCTAATGAAATTCATAAAGAGGAACGATTTTCATTGCTACCACAAAGGAGGTTGTTTAAAGTCAAAGCATTTTACTTTTTTATACAATATTTCTGTTATAAATATTGTCCAGAAATTTTATAATAATTATTATCTCTAGATACGTTTTTCATTTTTATTTTATTTATTTTAATTATTTTGTACATAAAAAAATTCTTGAATATTATCACGAGCTTGTGTTATTATAAATTCGTTATTTTAGATCATATATATATACATAATACGTATTGAAATTATTGAGATAGAAATTTGTATGAAGTTTAGCAAAATTACAAAATCATTAATTATCAAAACGAACATAACTCATAAAGAATGAGGATTTTCCCTTTTCCAAGCAACACGGTGTAAATTTCATTATTACGATGGATCCTTAAGTAAATTATCAGTTCCGAGTTACCAACTAGCAGAGGTGAGACCATGAAATTTAATAAGTAAACTACGCGTGTGCCAGAACTTATAGTATAGATATGGAAATGGCGTTCGACCACAAATCATCGTATTATTATCATAGTTTGTCAAAAGTAAATGTATTCTCGAAAAAGTAAATTTAACCTATATCATATATTATAATTCGTTTATACAGTAATTATTTGAACTAAAATATAAATTTTTTCAATAAATGTAAATATTATATATATAATTTTGTATTTAAAAATAATAATAATAATAATAAATATTAATTTCTAATTTATTCTCTGGTCATCCCATCATTGATTAAACTAATAAGAAATTATTCGTAATTAAAAAACCCTGATTTTTAAATAAATGTAAATATTATATATATAATTTTGTATTTATAAATATAAAGTAATAATTTTCTGATTTATTCTATGATCCTTCAATCTTAGATCAAATTAATAAGAAAATTGTAATAAAAAAACCCTAACACAATCCTAAAAAAGATCCCTGACAAAATCTAAGAAAAAAATTGTTTTTTCTAATATAAAAAATTAGGTTAATTCAATTATTAATAATTAAAGACGCATACCGTTGTTCTAAAGATCAACTGTGCTCAGTTTATGTTAAAAGTTGAGTTGTTCTTCCACTTACTATAACTCTAACCCCTTCTTAACATGTTCTAAAACACCCCCTCCCCACTGAAGTACATATATTTTAATAATTAACCAAAAGCCGTTCAGGAAATTTTAAACAAATTTTTCTATTTCCATGGTTTGTTTTACTTACACGAGTTTAATGTCACTTTGTTCTCTTTTCTCCCCCTACAACACCCATATTCTAAACATACCCCACTGGAAGTACAGTTTGGTGATTGACTAAATCTTGTTATCAATATTGTGTACAAATTTTGTCATTTACACGATTTTTTTCACTTACATGAGTTTACAAAACACTTTACAGTACTTTAAGCTTAATCAACTAAATCATATGTTTCTAGATTAATCCAAAACCTCTTGGGGAATCTAGGAAATTCTCGGATTTTCTAAATTGATCGTAACACAAATATACTTTGGAAGTAATTTTTTGTTTTTCATAAAATTGTTTTTTACAAATTGTCTAAATTAATTTAATAAATTACACAATGCGTTGATAATTTTATAGAAAAAAACAATACTCGTTACGAATACTTATTCAATTATAAATAATTATAGTTCAAACAATTTGATATTCGTTTGAAAGATACTAGAAGATAATTATTTATGTTTCTCTTTGTTAGTTACAAAATTTATCATAAATAATACTCACGTTGTTCAATTTTATCTTGTGTTTATTGTCCTGTTTATAATGTCCAGAAAGTTGATAGAGTACAGCACGACTTCTCCTTCTACCGTAATTAGCTGGTGGTGCTTCAGGATCAAGATTTCCATTTGCATCTGAAAAGTATAAAGTTATACCGTCGCACTGTAAAAGGTTCTTTTTTTTTTCATAATCTCATGTGACCACTTGTGACAAAAAAAAAATAGAAAAAAATTTTTCAGCGTGATTTTTAAAACTCTACGCGGTTTTCTACTAACACTACAAATGTAAATCTTATTAAAATGCATTTGTTTGTTTTTTGTTTTGTGTGAAAAAAAATTCTTTCATTATACGTAGGTGAATTTTTACAAACACGTATACGTATACATATAATTATTCATTTTGAATAAAATATGATTCATTGTATAAATAAATATTTCTTATTTGAGTTATATTTATATTTTCAATGTAATCATCGATGAACTTTTTTGATATGCTTGTCATTTTGTTTTTTAGATTAAAGGTAAAAAATTTTATTTCATATTGATAAGACATTTATTACTTATAAATATGATTTGAATTAACATTATTCATGAATCCAGGTTGAAATAAAAACGAATTTTATTCGCTCAATATTTATGTTTATGGTAATTCAATATCCAATGTTCATATATAGAGACACGTTATGTAGGTGATAATTGAATTTAGTCTACATGTTTAATATCATAGCTATTATATTATGAGAAGAACAATGTTATTATGCATTCTTCATGTTTTCTATGACAAAAAATAATAATAATAATAATAATAATAATAATAATAATAATAATAATAATAATAATAAATATATAAATTCTAAAAGAGTTTTATTTCTTATAAGAAATGTGAAATTTTCTTTTAGAAATGTCAAGAATTTTCTTTAAACATCTCCAGCTTTGTAAAATAAACTCTTTATAAATATAATAAATATATATATATAAGTATATATATGGCAGATATTAAAGTTTCAGAATTCAAAGAAAATTCGAAGTTAGTTATTTCATCGTAAATAAGATACCGTTTAGGTAATTTCGAGTAAAATGAGAAAAGAGGAAAGAGATAAAAAAGAGAGATAAAAATAAATAAATATAAAACACGTAATCTAATAAAATATTTAAGAGTTTCAAAATTGGTATTTATAATTTAACCATAAAATATATATATATATATATATATATCTTCTCAGATTAGTTTTAAAATAAAAATAACTTTTTAAATTATTATGATTTACTTTTTATCAAAACTTAGAAAGAATTTTGAAACTTCTAGTAATAATTTTGTTAAAATTCAAATTGAATTCTTACAATTATTTGTTAAGAAAAATTAAAAATATTATATAATTATATTAAATTATTAAAATAATAATAAATAATTATATTAAATTAGATAATTATATTAATTACATTAAAAATTTGAATAAATAATTTGGTTTGAAAACACCATGGTGTATTGTTTATCTTACATTGATGAAGGAAATAAATAAATAAAATTAGAAAAGTTATATATTTTGTGTGTATGTGTTTTTTTTATGCAAAAAGTAATTTAAGCGTGCAACCTAGATGTGTCATGTGCTTGGTAAACAGGTGTTGCATTACCTATACATCCGTGACGCGTGATCGCCATGCGTAAAGCGTGTGTTGTGTATTGTATATATATGTAATAATATATATAAATAAATATATATATTTATATACTTATATATATATATATATATATATATATATAAATGTAATCGAATCGCAAGTTGAAAAAAGGGCATGAACAATATCGAATGGCATACATTACGAAACTCTTTGGTCCTTGTTTATTCGACACTGTTGAATCTCACTCAAATACGACGGAATTTATTTACGATTAGGTATAAAATGCGATGTGTGTGTATATTTTTTTTTTTTATAAGCAAAGCATAGTTAAAACTCACCACTATCGTGCAACTCACAGAACTGAAGATTTTTCGTAAGTGTGATGTCCTTGTGGGATGCCAAAAACAGGACAACGTCCCCTTTTTCGTTTTTTATTGGAACGATATCCAATAAACAATCGAACGGGTTTCCTAAAAAATTAATATAAATATTATTATATTTAATTGTATATATATATATATATATAATAATAGTAATAATAATTAATTATATAAATAATTATTAATATAATAATATAATAAAATTTAAATAATAAAATTTAATAATAATATAAAATAATAATATTTAATATATAATAAATATATAATAAAATTATATATAACAAAATATGTAATATATAAATAAATTAAATATATAAATATATAAATATATTATAAAATAAAATCTATATAATATATATTATATTATATAATAAATATATAATATAAAATTAATATAAATATTATTATATTATTATAATATTGCTATTTTATATGTTTAATGTATAATAAAAAAAAAATGTTGTGTTCATTTTCTTCTTCTTATTCGTTTTTAGTTCTTTAAATATATAAATAAATATTTGTTTCGAGTTTATTTTGTTTTTCATGGTGTATATTATCTGTGATAATATAAAATCGATAGAAATTCTGGGATTTACAGAAAAAAGAAAGAAAGAAAGATAAATAGTGAGAAAGAGGATTAAAGTAGTAAACTATTTTAAAACCATTTATGTGAGATTTATAAAGTCAGAGTGAAATAAATACGTCTTGATATTAAATATAAAATGTTATAACTATGCTTAGTTAGTAATAATATTCGAACGTTAGATAAATTTAATTTGATTACTAAAAAGTTGAAATGAAACCAGTAAATAATTTTTTTAAATAAATTTTATTATTACAAAATAACTTCATTGATTAATTAATTGAACTTTTTTTATATTTCAAATCAATTTTCTCTTGAATAATTGGATTTAATGGTATTAAATGGCTATTTACGATCGTTTAATAACAAATGATAATAAACGACCATTTAAATTACTTTATCAATTGTTTTTTGTTACTTTTTTTTTACCCTTTGTTTCATGAAATTAATCAATTTTGCAAATGAGTAATTAATTTATAACATCACCGGTTGTAGAATTTTTATTTATCGAAAAATTCCAATAATTATCCCCTTTTTATTCTTCCTTTTTCTTTGTATTTTAATTGTGCATTGACATTGAATAAATAAATATTTATTTTTATTTTTTTATTACTTCTTGTTTCCATGTTTAGATTTTCACGTGGGAAATAATATAAGGTAACGTTTACATTTTCAAATGATTATATTTGAATAAATTGATTCAATGAACAAGCAATCCTTAATTTTTGTTATTTGTATCGGCAACAGGAAATGAAAAGAAATTGAAATATCGACGTGATTTTTCTACAAACTGTTACTACCACGAAGAAGAAGAGAGGTGGTGGGAATCTGCTGCTATTGCTATTACTACTGCTGTTACCTATAATTTATTTTTATTTGCGTCCAGTGAGTGGAAGGAAAGATTAAATTTTACTTCCAACGGGACAGATTCTTTACTTCAATGCAAATTTAATCTTCGACGGTAGAATATTAGGGAGAAATTAATAGGTCGTGGTTGTGGTGATAGTGGTGATGGTGATGGTTGTGACAGTAATAGTAGTTGTAGTAGATATGTATACCACATTGCATTTAAATAAAATAAGGTCGAATGTGTTATTTTTATTTTCAAAAATGTATCATTTATTTCGGTTTACGTTTACCATCGATATGTCTCCATCTTGAAATAATATTAATATTTATGACGTGTACCAAGGTGGTCATTTTTTACTCGTATTGATCGAATTTCATTTTGTCAAAGTAAATTTGCAAAAAAGGAAACCAAAAAGAAAACCTTTGATATTACTTTACAAGATGATATTTTGTTTTTAATTGGACAACAACAACAACAAATTCTTTCTTACCATTCTTTTTATAAAATACGACTTCCATCTTCAGTTCTGTTTTACTTTCGAGGCTCTTATCGATCATCGCTTTAACCTCCTCCTTCGTTTCCGCACCGTAAAGAAATTTGCAAGCGCAACCCTTTTGCATGATTTGCGCTCGCGCGAATCCTGTCAGTTCGCAGAATCCGTCGGAGCAATAAACGATCGGGTAAATCGTCGGAACTTGGGCATTTCCCAACACAAAGTTGCTATCTAGAAAAAGAAAATAATAATAAATATTAATAAAAATAAATATTATTATATAATAATTTACATGTAATAATGTTACATAAACTTTTATTGATCGTCAGCTGTTTATACTTGATTCTCACTAGGTTGTAATAGATTTTAGTAAATATGTAAAATATTTTTAGTATTGTAAGAATAATATTATTATTAGAAATTATTAATTTTTTTAAAAAGAGTTCTTATTACAAAGATATGACATTTTATTAATTATTAATTAATTATTTATTAAGACAGGAAATTTCAATACGTTTTGTCATCTCTCACATGACTTACAACCAATAAGGATTAAATATACAAAATATGGATAAATGTACCATATAATAATATAATAAAATAACACATATATAAATAAATATTATAATTTAATTTGGATTGTAATTAAATGCATAATTCATTATTAAACAGATAATGATATGATTGATCGATAAATTTGAGTGATTTATGGGATTTCGTTGTATAGAAAAATAACATTATTTTTCTTTTTTTGAGTGCTTATAAATCCTATAGAAACTGTAAAAGCATTATTATTTCTTAAGCTTGAAAGCGCGAAAACTTTCATTAAGCGGAAAATTGCTTGTCATGTATGAAACTCTTCGTAACAACGAAACGACATGATTTTCTTTACGTTTAATCGTTGCAACGTGCAAAAGTTAATAAAAAAGAAATTTTCAACGAAATTCCTCTTACTATATACGTTTATACGCATATTAATTATTCATATATATATATGATATAATTATTGATGATAATACACAGACAAAATAATGGATGAATGCATCGTTCGGCGCGGTTCATTGGTGAATAGCTTCGTCCATGTTTATGACGTCACAGTAATTTATCCAAGGGCAACTTTCAATACTATTTTTAAACTTTGTGTGCAGCAACACTTTGATCGTCTCTTTTCCTGGATCATTCTCGAAGTCTCATCGGTTATTTTGATAAAAGAAGAAAAAAAAATATGTGATAGATTAAATTTTTCAAAAAGAAACCAAAAAAAAAGAACAAAGAAAGTATTCATTGATGAAAAGTATCAGATTTAAAAAAAACAAAACTTATTTTACTTTTATCGGTTATCGATTGAGAAAATTGAGATTAATATTTATTTATTAGGTTGGCCGAAAAGTTCGTGCCGATTTTCGGTAGCTGGCATAAAGTTTTTTTGCTAAAAAACCTGAAAAATTTTGCAAGAACGAAATTTTCTAAATTAACTACGAAGATGAAGGATACTTATATTAAATACCTATAATATATATTATTATTAAATACCTATATATATATAAAATTATAAATATAATATAATATAAT
>NW_015148980.1:114465-124813 GCF_001465965.1 Polistes dominula | reverse complement strand
TATATATTTCTTTTTATATTTATTTATTTTTTTTAATGATGAACAAAAGCTACAATCATTGATAAAAGAGTGATTGTTGACCGAAAGTAACAGCAAGTACTTATAGAAATGACAAGTAGTATGTATACTAACAAACAAATAGATAAAAAAGAAAGAGAAAGAGAAAAAGAAAGGAGAGAGAGAGAGAAAAAAAGAAAGAGAAAATGTATATGATTAATTAAAAGAAAAAAATTTGTTATACGCATTTGGGTCGCGAAAAGTGCTGCTCAAACGAATACGGATTTTACCACGTTGTCATTACGACACATGATTTGTTAGGGGAGGGGGTAGGATGAATATAAATAAAAAAGAAAGAGGGTGAGTAAAAGCAAAGTAGAAACGAAAAATGAAAGAAAGAAAGGAAAGGGATCTCATAACGTGTTTTGTATACGTGTATAATATAACACATCATATCCGTAGGCGTGAAAAATGAAAACTATAATACAATATACGCGTGATTTTGTTATAAAGATATTTACTTTCTTCTTTTTTTTTTTAAATTTGGTATCTTCAAACAGCCTATAATAAAAAATACTTTGTTATTCTTAACATTTTCGTTATAATATCTTTTTATGAAAGAAAGAAAAAAGAAAGAAAAGAAAAGAAAAAGATTAAAAACTTATTGTTCGTTTAAATTTTAAAATTAATTTCATTATAATATGAAATACATGCAAAAATTTGTTTAATTACGAGATAGTATGTGTATCAACGAGTAAGATCAATTAGCATTTGATTTATTTATCAGTACAATAATCTTTATCGGATTTCAATATAACTCGTTAATAGGAAAAAAATTTGCAAAAGGTGTGAACTCGAGAAAGAAGAAGAAGAATAAAA
Organism: Polistes dominula; assembly: GCF_001465965.1. Next base: position 123,937 of record NW_015148980.1, on the reverse strand, counting down.
AGAAGAAGAAAAAAAAAAGAAATATTGATTTGCATAATAAAAGGAGTTGAATTTATTTGAATAACGTTAAATACCGATAAGAGTACTTTAAATAAGGGGAAAATGGGAACACTTATTTTTCTTCAATTGCTCACAGAAGAGAATAAAAAGTTACATATCGTTCTGTTATTAAAAGCGTGATCGTTTATTCGCGTTTCCTATTCCCCTTCCACATAATAATTTATAAATAGTTATTACATACTTTTTCATTGTATGCTCTCGACATTTACATATAAATTGTTACAGAGTAATAATGACGACAGCAAATTCTATTACATCACAATTACTTCATTGTGAGGCGGCTTCTTTCTAATTAACATTACTCGGGGAAACAATTATTAATCAAATTGTAATAATTAAATATCGTTATTATTGGCACACACGATTTCAATAAAATAATCTATATTAAAAGTTCACGAGAAAGCTCTCGATTGACAATCCTTCGATATAATATAAATTATACATAAATACACGATAAATTTATACATAAATATATCTATATATTAGGATGGGTCAAAAAAATCAATTATTTTTTTTTTACAAGTGACAAGGAAAAATGGGTTGCTAGATACCTTAAAAAATTTATCACCAAATATGAGCTCTTAATTTTAATAGGAAGATCCTCCGCACCGCAGATTTTTATTTTTTATGAATTTTATAACTCGACAATAAATGACTATTATAAAATGTGCAATACAAATTTTTGTAGGAAATTAACTGTTCTATAAAAATGGTGTCTTATGTTTTGGCGATTAAATTAAGCGTTCAAAAGATATTCAGAGACAAACTTTTTTGTTAAAGAGCATCGAAAAAATTACCCTACTTGCAACAAAAAATTGTTTGAAAATTAATAACTCAGTTGAAAATTGAAATAAAGAAATTTTTTATAACTAATTGGACATTTTTTTTTCTCTAAAACTGAAACATATCATAATATATTTATAATGGAAACTTTGCTTTTTTTATTAATAAATAATTAACTAAGCGATAAATAATGTACAATTAATTTTTTTAAATGTAGACAAAGATACTTACACATAGAAAAAGACTTGAAAAACATTTGGAAGTTTCTCAGTTAATAAAAACTAAAATTCGTATAAATTTTCTCAAAACTTATAAATTAAATTGAAATTTTTCGATTATCTAATCAAAAACTTTTAAAATCAGTAGACATGAAAGTTTGATGATGAATATCTTTTGAACGCTTAATTTAATCGCCAAAACATATGACACCATTTTTATAGGGCAGTTAATATCCTACAAAACTTTGTATTGCGCATTTTATAATAGTCATTTATCGTCGAGTTATAAAATTCATAAACAAAAATGAAATTTGTCTCAAAATAATCAAACTTAAATCTTCAATAATATCATTCAAATGGTGAGGTTTACGGAAAAAATATAAGATACCTTTTTTGTAGAGCATTAAATTTCCTACAAAATTCTTTTAGAACATTTTTCTGTACAATCAATTAATGATAAGGTATGAATTTTATTCTATTGGACTGAGAAAAAAATAAAAAACTGCGATGCGGAGGATCTTCCTATTAAAATTAAGAGCTCATATTTGGTGAGAATTTTTTTAAAGTATCTAGCAACCCATTTTTCCTTGTCACTTGTAAAAAAAAAAAAATTGATTTTTTTGACTCACCCTAATATATAAATATTGTGTTGTTAGTAATATATGTAATATAATACGTGTTATTATAAATATATGTAATAATATATATATTTATATTAATAATAATTAATATATTTATTAATAAATATTAATATATAATAATTAATTTATAATAATATATTTATATTTATAATAACTGCACACATATATTTATATAATAATATATTATATATTATAATATAACAATATATTTTTTTATATTATATTATATTGTATATTATTATTTATATTATAAATAATAATAATAATAATAATAAATAATAATATAAAATTATAAATTAATAATTATAATCTATATTTTTTACGTCTATATCTCTCTGTAAACTTATTGTATTATATATAATAAGTTATATATAATATAAATTATACATATAAATTATTAATTAAATAATAAAATACATATATTATTGCATAAATATTTTTTTAATTAAACGCACATATATAGGCATTTAATTATAAATTCATATTACGTTTCATACTTTTAATTTCAACGAAATAAATTATACTAGAAGGTATATAAATAATAAGACAGTTTAATCAACATAAGATGATACTTTATTTTAATAAGAGTTTCGCATTGTGATATTTAGTAAAAAAAAAAAAAACAAGAAAAGAAAAATATACTTTTCTTCTCTCTATCTTTCTTTATAACACCCTCTTTACACTTGCAGAGTCATTAATTTTCACTTTAGGAGTGCCTACACATTTCTTTACTTTCACCAACTTCTTCTTCACAGTACTGTAGTATATACATAAAGAATACCTCAGTATATACATATACATATATATATACTCTTTTTGTTGTTTCCCAACCATCAGAACATATCCACACTTTCTTCGAGAAAACAAACTTCTTTGAGAAACAAAAAACCTAAGTTTAAATATAACATGATGAAAGTTATTAACAATTCTATGATACTAATATATTTTTATACTTTTCAATTTTGAAACAAATCTGAAAAAAATTCAAACATCTATTTGTACTTACACATTGAAACGATCAAATGCATTTTCATTTCAAACAAAATCGTCATTTCAATGCTAATAATATACACACACACATACGCACATTATGGGCAAATTGTTAATCTCATTTCATAAAGTAAAAAAAAAAAATAAAAATAAATAAAAACATGTACCACTTTTTTTTCAACCACTAATGACAACAAATGATGGTAAACTACTAACATTCGGATTTCCTTGTTAAATCAAATAATCGAGCGAGTAAGATAATACTAAGCGCTAATTGTTGTGGTTATCGTGTAATTATTACCTACTATGTCATCTACTGAAATTCTCTCCTATCGTCAATTTCTCCGTATTGATCCGTTAAATGAATTGTGTATTTTGTGATCGATTGTTTGTAAACGTCATCAATGAGACATTCATTTTATTTAAAAGATTGTTTATTTAACGTCAAACATTTTCTATTGTATAAAAGCTACTAAATTCTGTTATTATATATTATGATCAAACTAATGAGTTGACCTAAAATGATAAATTATTTTTAATTAGGTATTTTATTTCACTTTATCATAATAAACATTTTTCTTGATTACACAGGGTATTCAAAATTCGTTTTATCGACTAGAAAAGAAAGAAAACTTTGACACAATTTTGTAAAAACAAAAACATAGTGTATATATAAAAACTTTATTAAGATAATAATTTAATAACTTTAAATTTGTTAAAAAAAAAACCTTTAGAACACTCTTAGTATTTATATAAACTTCTGAATAATAATATTATTTTACTTTATCACAATTTTTACAATATGTGCATCCGTAAACTAGAAATATTATTCTATATAATTACCATAACTATTGTTAAATGATAATTATTATAAATATGTTAATTACTGAGCACGATCCTTTTTTATAATACTAATCGACATTTATTGCAAAGAATAAGAAAATAAAAACAATACAAAATGTTTTTCAAAAACTAAATCTGTCGTGTCTTATTGTTCTGATTATTAAAATTTAAATAAACAATTATAATATCATTATGACACGATTAATTATATAAAATTGTTTAAATCGATTCTATGATTTATTTTGTATTAAAATGATTAACATTGTCAGTTTAATAATAATGGGATACATTTTTTGTATTTTGTTGTTGTTGACTACGTCAATTTATCATAAAAATTGATGTTTAGAAACTGTTATAATTTCCATCGTAAAATAACTAAATAATACGTAGATAGAAATAATGATTCTGAAGCTTTACATTTGAACATTTGTATTTCCTAGAGACCGTGCTTCGTAATTACAGAAGGAGTATAAAGAAGGATTAAGGAATACGTGCCGTTTCATGAACAATTAACTTAACTTTCCATGTAATTGTAGAAACAATGACTCTACAATCAATATGGGCTATCATAGGGTATACTTGATACACAGTATGACAACCTTGGGTATTGTCACGTTTAGAGGATTTAAAAAATATCTTTCATTATCGTGGTTTAACAAAAATTAAAATCGTCCTTGATTTGCCAAATATTATAATTATACTATTCAATTAATTATTATTAATATATATATTATCTTATATATATAAATGTAGATTTTGTTTGTGCCTAACCGGTAACCTCCATAAATACTTTACCAATTGTCTTGAAATTTTGACAAAACGCTGCATTCATATACAGCTAGGTTTGTATTACATTAATTTATTAATAAAATAATGAATTAATTACAAACAAAAAAAAAGATACAGATAAGTTCAACGCCATCTGTTGGCCATAGATTTCGGTGAGCGCGGGAAACATTTAAACATAACCTAACCTTTTATCTATACGACAACATAATATTTGGGCACAACTAGTATTTATATTTGCATTTCGATAATAATTAGTAAGTATAATCGAAAGTTTTATTAAAATATTATTTATCGTACATAATTAAGTTTTAATCATACGTTTAATTTCAATTCTATACATATATATACATCAATCTGATGGAAATTTACGATCAATACGAATTCGAAGCATTAATTAATATTAATTATTTACTTTTAACATTTATTATTACCATCGTAACTATCATTAAAGTATCCATTTTTTTTTCTAATAACTATTTGTAATTTTTCCATAAATCCTATATTACAATATATTTATGTATCTTAAAAACAATGGAACTTATTATTAATGAAGAAGATTCTGTCAATATTTTCTCCTATTTTACAATTTTGTTCCTATGTAAATTTTAACGACGTTGAAGAAAAGTATTTTGGAGAAAAAAATAAACAAAACTTTTACCTATCCCTAAAAAAAAAAAAAAAGAAAAACAAAACAAAGAAAAAAAAATAAAAAGAAATGCTTCAGTAATCTCGAAGGAGATAACTATGCAACTTTTATCATTCGGTTTAGTTAGAAAGTTCGTTTTCCATCTGTATATCTGTCTATTTCTCTCTTTTGTTTCATACACAAATGGGTCGGGTGTTCTATTTCTGTTAAAGAGAGAAAGAGAAAGAAAAAGAGAGTTGCCTGTACTTATTACTAACGTAGAATATATAGAAAAGTCCTTGTAAAAACCTCTTATCGTTCGTAAACCTTATCTACTTTGTTTGCTTTTGAGTTGATTGTTTTTTCATTCTTTTTTTTTTCCTATACGTTTTTTCTTCCACCCCCTCTTTCCTCACCCCCGCCCCCTATAAAAATCCTCACCCTTTTAAACACGAGAGTTACACAACACGCCTATGAGTGTTAAGATTTGTATGTGTGTGTACACACACGCACAATAATGCACCAGCCCTCTTCACCCCATTAATATTTGCCAAGATATTATTTATAACATTGTAAATTTACCTTTAACATTAACACGATCGATTAATACGAAAATATCGATATGACACGTAATTTACAGATAAATAATCTAACGATTCTTGATTTGGGATGATCAATTTAATTGGATTTATTTGATGCATTGATATAATCGGACAGGATAGTCATTTAAATGATACAATTACATCGTGAAAAATAATATACCCCGTATTACAGATTGGATCAATTTTTTTATATTGGTAGAAAGTAGTATATTAATCACTTTTGATTTTACAGTTAGTTCGTTAACTACGAATGGGGTAACATTGATAAGGATTAATAAACGTTTCTCTTTGCAATCTTTTTTGTTTTTTACTTTCAGTTGGAAAGGATTAGAGTTTGGTTCTTTGTAACGAGTTTAAATGGGTTCAACTAAAAGTAAATTACAATACCTGTAGCATTCGAAAGAAACGAAATTGTGTCTGGTTTTGTTAATTTTTTTTTTTCCTTTTTTTTATTTTACCATTTCTTCCAGTTTGAAAACAACCTTCAATAGATTTTTACTGATCGTATGTTTTCCAAAAACAAAAGAAAGAAAAAATAGTAGAAATCAAAGTTTCTTTTCAAATTTAATTAGAGATTTGTAATCGTTGAAATTTTCCTTCCTGTTATTATTTTGTTTATTTCTTGTTCTTCAATTAGAAAACTGCTTTTATTCAAGGACCTAACAATATGGAAGAACCAAACTTGAAAATATGGTGGCCACCTATCTCTAATTATTTATTATAATATTTCATATAATTTATTAATTTTATTATTAATAAATTATTTATATAAATTATATAAATATATATGTAATTTATTAATTTTTATTATAATTATATAATAATTAATATAATTTTTAAATTTTATTATATAATATTTCATATAATTTCAAATGACGATCATATTTGACGAATCATATTATTTAGAATTTAGAAAAAAAAAATTGCACGAATTTTTTTATCCATCGATTTTACAAAAATCATGCTTCATTATTTGATTACAAAATAGTTTAATATTTTTATAACAATTTGCAAGGAAAAAAAAAATAAAAAATATCAATGACAAATCCAAACATTTGTGAAGTCATAAAAATAATAATTTAAAAAATAAAAAACTTTTAGAACATAATACCACTAAACTAAAAATGTTGTAGTACATTTTGGCTTCAGCTTCTTTAACTATCCCCTAAATTCAACCCACCACCACCCCATGCGCGCTTGCGTTGGGGTAATAAATAAGGTCATATATTCTTCGTTCTCCATTATCTTAATGTTATAAACGGATGAGGTGTAAAACATTGAGTATTTTTTGGTGTTTGTGTGTTGGTATGTGTGTGAAAGAGTGCACGACACGTTCGTCAAGTTATTTTTCACAATGGCGGTGCGGTTAAGTGCACAAAACAACCAGATGAATGAACCTTGAGAAAAGAAGTGTGAAATATATTCTAAGAGTAGCAGGGAGAAGGGTGGTTGGATCATAAAAGTGGTCCAAAGGACCGACAAATGGTACATTTACCAAAAATGGTGTACGACACTTCTGTCTGTTCTGAAAACTGGAATTTTTATGCAAGTTCATTGTGAGTTACACCTAAACTAACAAAAATAATTTTCTCTTGATGAATTAGGTTGAATCAAAAGTTCGTGAATTAATTGTGTTGAAACTTTACATTGAATGTGCACAATTGATTTTTTTTTGTAAAATTTATTATGAAAATAATTTTAAAAATCACGAACTTTTGGTTTGTCTTAATAACAACCAGAAAAGAAAATAAAACACGAAAAAATACGAGAAAGAATAAAAAAGAAAGAGAGAAAGAAAATGAAGTACTTAGAATCTCATCTTTTTGAGAAACATCTTTAAAATTATCTTGTTCTTTTGTTTTTTTTTTGTTTTTATTGCTTTATTGCTGTAACAAACTCATCATCGTTTCTTTATTTGTTTGATATGGATATTTCTATTACAAGTATAAATAAATATAAAATGATAAATAAAATAATAAGTTAATTAATTTAATTATAAATTAAATAATATAATTATACGATATTTATTAACCCTTTGAGTGCTGAATACTTTTACCTAAAATATTTTTGTAGATAAATATATAATATATAATATAATATAATAAATAATAATATAATAATAAAAAAAAATTTAATAATTAAATTTTTTCTTTCTGACTTATCAATTAAATAATAATAATATTATATATTAATTTTTAATTATTAATTAAATATTAAATTATTTTACTATAATATTAACAAACACGTATATGCTTCGAACAATAATTTCTATATCTATCTATATCTTCATAATTTTTACCAATCGCATATATGCGTCCATAGTACTCAAAGGGTTAACAAATACATTTTTCTATCTCTTTTTATCTCCCTTCTTCTTACCCTCTTTCTACATTTCAGTCTTATCACTTAAAATAAATGGGAATTCATATAAGAAACCTCGAAAACAAATCTGATTTATTATTGGAATATAAGTATTCGTAGAATAGGGGAAAAAAAACAAAAAGAAAAGAAAGAAAGATAAAATTCCCTAGCACGACGAAGTACTCAATCTTTTAAGAGATATTATTATTGTATTCGTCTGGAATTTGAAAGAATAACGAGATCAGTGCAAAACTACGTGACCCTGACACAAAAGTAAAAAAGCACAGGAGTTCTATGTTTTCATTTTCTTTATTTCTTTTTTCTTTTTTTTAAATTGGTTCATTTCGCACAATCGTTTTAAATCTCGTGACTATTTGAATATAAAAAGCATGGAAATCTCGATATCATTTGCAAATCGATTTGTTCGAGAGTAAATGGAATGAACTACGTATTGGATTGAGTTAGACAATTATTTTTTATTTGAGATGAAACTATGTCGATTTAAGAACAACGAAAAAAAACACTATGGGGAATTTTATTTGAGATAATTTAATTAATATTAACATGTTCTGTGCCAAGCCATTTTTACCACAAATTTTCTAGAATAACTCTAGAAAAAAAAGTTTATTTGTAATTCCAATATTCAACAATATATATCGTACAATTTACTTGTTGAAATGCAAAATATCGAATGAGATGATGCTTCTTCAATTTAAAAATTCTAATAATGTCTCATGTTGTATGGGGAATTTCTAAATTCCCAAATCGTGTTAGTGCGAAAACTGTATTGCAGGAATGGTGTGTTAGTAGGTAGTTAACTTATAAAACAAAATTTGTGCTAATTATGACAGCATTAAAAAAAAAAAAAATTAAAAAACAAAAGTCCGAAATATTCCCTGTCGAGATGAAACATCGTTTATCGATCGATGTGATGGGGACTAATAATTATTCCGAACGGATAATACTTATCTTATCGCGACACAAAACGCAAGCGAAGGTGATGACGTAGGTATTGTCTCGTTCAAGAGAAAAGAATTAAAAAAGGGAAAGATAAAGGGAGAAGGAGAGAAAGAGAGAAAGAAAAAATGCATATCGATCACCGGTAACGCGAATTCTCTCTTCCCTAACCCCTTTTTCACTAGCCCTCTTTCTAAAAAAAAAACCAAATTTTTACAACGAAAAGTAAAACTCACGTTCTAAATATTATATTTATTTATATTATATATTTATTCTATAATTATAATTACATAATTATAATTTTATATTATATATTATATATTATTATTTAATAATAATTTAATTTAAATAATTTTTTGTAATTTACTAATAATTTTATATTATATTATATTATATTATGTATATATATATATATATATATATATATTAAATTAATAAATATTATTATAATTAAAGTTATAAATATTAAATTAATAAATTTATAATTTATAGAATTATAAATATTAATAATTTAAAATATAATTTATAAATTTATAAATTATTTCATTTAAAAATTTATTTTTAATTAATTTATAAAAAAAATAAATTATATATATATATATA